>WEKW01027395.1:207718-252919 GCA_013389905.1 Sula dactylatra | reverse complement strand
GGAGGGGTGGGGAGAGCTGGGAGCCTGGGGGGTGCCTCCGAGCCCTGGGGGGTCCTGGGAGGGTCCTGGAGCCCTGGGGGTGCTGGAGGGGCCACTGAGCCCAGAGGGGTCCCGGGGCGGGGGTGCGGTGGCCCTGAAACGGCAGTGGGCCTGCGGAGGGAGGGTCCTTCTGATCCCTGCCCGTGTCCTGGTGAGGGGTTCCCTGGCCCCGGGGAGCACCAGGGGTGTCGGGGGCCCTGGAGGAGGTCTGGGGTCCTGGGTTCCCACTGTGGCCCTGGGCCCTGCCCCGCTGCCGAGGAGCCACGGGCCCAGGGACACGGCGCGGGCCAGCACACCTCAGCGGTACCCCTTGGGGCTCCACTGGCGCATGGGGCCCGCCACCACCTTCAGCTGCTCTAAGATACCACATTGAGGGGGATGTTCTCCAAAATGCCTCACCTCCACTCATTTCATTTGGGGCTGGGTTGCTCCCTTCAGTGGGCCCTAATTCTCACATTGTGGGAAGCAGGCAGTGACCCTGTATCTCCACCTTTCTCACACGGACCTCCGCAACTCTCCTCCAAAGTGAGGACAACTCCTTAATCCCTCTGTCCTCACACAGAAGTGCTCCTACGGTCAATCACTGCCTTCTCTGTGACTTCTCCGCTCTTCCCTCATCCTTCTCCAAGATAGATGAACTGGGTGCGTGCCCAAATGGGCTGCTCCAAGGGTTCCTGCCCTGGCATAACACTGGTTCTTATGGCTTTCCTGGACGAGTTCTTCCCATATGATCTTCCTTTAGGACCAGTCCCCATGCAAACTACCACATATTCCTACCCATCACTCCTGCACTGTACCAGTTATCAACATGAAAGGGCCTTCTTCCTTATCTTACTTACAAGTTACACCAACTTGGAGGAGGAGTACCAGTTCTCACTACTGCATCTAATCCTCTCCTGTAATTCCTTGGAAGCACAGAAGAGCAAAGACCTTCCCAGAGTTACAGGAGAACAAGTCAGCACAGCAGCCCCATGGCTTGAGGACCCCATGGGATGGTCCTTCAATGTGCTGCTGCAGGAACCGCTCTGAATCGCTGCTGCAAAGGGTGTTCTTCTCTCGGAGACCCAAAACTGAAAATTGGGGTTGGACATTCGTCCTTCCCAGAGCTGATTCCATCTTTCTCTCCCCAGACAGCATTGGTCCCTCACAGTGCTGCTTCTCTAATGCGTTGAAGCTGCGGCACTTCTGGAGATGGAAGAAAACCAGATAACCCTGGACAATCTTGAGAAGGGTGTAGATAACCCAGCTTTCAGCTCCACGGTAAGTCCCCCCTTCCCCTCCTGTCGGGGTACAGGAGCTGCTCAGGGTGCTCTAGCTAATGATGTTTTCCAGGAGGAGAAGATATGCTATGAGGAATGTGATGGTCCGTGTGGTGAGAGCAAAGAGGAGAGCAGAGGAAAATGGAAAGGGAGATTCTCCTCCTACTGCAGGTAGGATAACCCCTGGAGATGTGTGTATGTCGGGTACTTCCAGTGGTCATAGCAAGTCTGCATCCTTGGGCCAGTGATTCTCCTGGAGCCAAACCTGATCTGGGAGCAGAGTAGGGTCATATTGACCACACTGGGGGGACCGTGCCTGATGGCTCTGTATGGCTTTGTAGGGAGGCAGTGGCAGGTCTCTGTCTCCATAGCAGCCACCCAGAGCAAGCCTCCGGTCATGGTGCCCGGGGTGTTGGGGTCTGTGGTGGGGTGTCCCCTGCCATAACGGGCCACCTCGCTCCTCCTGGGAGCAGGCAGCAGAGCTGCTAGAGGCCATGGCACACCTATACCACCATGCTGCTGCCGCAAGCGCCCTCTGGGAGGCATGGTCATGACCTGGCTCCATTGAGTTGGGTTGGGTTGGGCTGGTCTTCAGGATCCATCTTCTGAGCCTCTCACATCCCTGGCACGTGACTCTCCCCAGGAAGGCCCTGCAGCCGGTATCCAAGGCAAAGCGCTTCTGCAAGGCTCACGCCAAGGTGTTGACAAGGGTCATCCAGGGGCTGCTTGGAGTAGGTGAGGACTTCCCAGCACTGAGACGCCGTCTCCACGTACCTTTGGCTAGCCATGCCCCCAGCCTCTCAGCACTGGGCATGGCCACCTGTGTGGAGGTTATATCCGCCCTCACCAGCCCCGCTGCCTCCTCCCTCCTCACCCTGCATACTCCTGTCTGTGAGGGCTAGCTGCATCTTACTGTCCTCCTCCCCTTTCTTCACCTACCCAAAAGGTTTGCTGTGCCTCTTCTGCTCACCCCCGTGTGACCCTAGGCAGCTGAGATGCTGTCACCAGTGAGCCTGGCTGCTGGGGTGATGCTCCCTAAGTCCTCCTCACACTCAGACGGGAGCCTCAGGGGTGGCCAGGGAAGGACATTTGGAGGAAACGAACCTCATTGTCGTCCCTGGTTAGTGTTATGAACATGTAATCGTACGGCCCTGATGATTCTGACCCGCAGTGTGCCTTCCCCAGCCTACCTGTGCTACTTTATTGCGGCCTGTTGGCTCAACTTCCAGCGAGCCCTTGCCTTGGTTATCATGACTGCTGTGGTTGTCTTCTTCTTCTGCTGGAGCCTCTTCAAGAAGCACTGTGGGGCAAAGGTATTGCTGCTCCTCAGACCCATTTGGAAATGCTTCCAAAAGTTCTGGCCATGGCTGAAATGGTGAGTCAGGAAAACACAGGGCCAGATCCCCCCCAGCACCCGGGTCCCCTCTCCCATGGCTGCCCTGCCAGCATGACCAACAGCCGGTGGCATTGGGCACATGCCCTAGTGCCATGCAGGCACCTCACGAACGATGAGGCATGGCCCAGCCTGGGGACCGCTTAAAAGCCACAGCAGAAACGTCTTGCTGCTCTACCTCAGTAGTGTGATGGCTATTCACCCCCCTCATTTGTGTCTGAGCCCCAGGTTTCTGCAGATGCATGGACCTTACGGTGGCATCTCCTGCACAATTAGCTCCCGCCCTTCATGAGCTGCTCTCCCCATGGGGACACCCTCTCTGTGACAGTCTGGGATTTCCTTTGCAGGCTGCTGTGCGTGGCCCACCTGGTAGGCCTTACAGTGTGGCTGGCTTTGGACAACTCCAGAAGTCCAGAGCAGTTCATCTCATTAGCTGGCTTCTGCGTTTTGGTGCTGTTCCTGTTTGCCTGCTCCAAGCACCACAGCGCAGTACGTGTTTCAGCTGTGATTTAACCATTGGTCCCCTCGCAAGAGGTGGCCACCCAGAACTGGGGAACAAGTGCTTCCTTCCCACTGGCATCCCCTGATGGCCCATCACTGGAGCTCTCTGGAGGAAGCAGAAGCCCAGCAGGGCTCCTGGGCAGAGCTGGGCACAGCCTGGGGAGCCGAGCTGGTTGGGTGGATGGACCCTCAAAGGCACCTCACTCATCTCCTTCCCACTGCCCTCTTTCCCACTGCTCAACCCAAGGCTCCCCCACAGTGCCTCCATCCCGTTTTTCCACCATGTCCCTCACAGTGGGTCGGTTTCCTGAGTTTCAGGTACCTGTCGGTGGAGGGTGGGCCTGAGCTTTGGGTGCCCTGGGTGACTTGGGCAGAACTGACTGAAGTCCCAGTGGCTTCCAACCCAACCTGCTTTAACATTTTGGGCAATCCCTCCATCTGCCTTCCACGAAGGATTAATGATCAGGAAGTTTTGATCTAGTGGGTCTGTACTACCAGTTAAACCATCAGAAGGTCTCTGTGCCCGTCTCCTCCTGGGTAAGCTGGACAGGGAAGTCTGTAGGCTTTGCTAACATCTCAGTCCCCATTCTGCTGTTGGTCCCCAGGTGTCCTGGAGAGCTGTTTTCTTGGGTCTTGCCTTGGAGTTCTTATTTGGACTCTTAGTCCTCCGAACAACCATCGGTGTCCAAGCTTTCCAGTGGCTGGGTGACCAGATCCAGGTACTGCGTCTGCTCGCCCCATCCTGTGCTTGCACCCTCCATATAGCCCCTCCTGGGATCAGCAAGAAGAGCAGAGGGTGGCATGGGGCAGAGAAGCTGCAGGGACTGCATGCGCAGAAACATTTTTGTTTGGGACTGGAGAAAAACCAGCTTTTTCGTGGTTTTCTGCAGCAGCCCAGACCCTTTGGTGTGGTGTCCCTTGCAGGCCGGAGCAGTGCCCCGTGGCTTGGAGACAACCCACTAGTGTCCCCAGAGTCACTCTCTGGCGGGGTAGTGAAGTGAGCTGTGGGGCTGGGGGTAAAGACCCCTGCTAGGTAGAAGTGAGATGTCAGGGAAAGAGCTAATGGAGATCTCCGTCCTACCATGTAACTTCTCCACTTGCAGTTCTTCCTGGGCTATACCACAGCCGGCTCCAGCTTCGTCTTTGGGAACACGCTCATTACAGAAGTCTTTGCCTTTCAGGTCAGCTTGGGGAATGGGGTATGGGGAGGGAGAGGCAGAGATTGGTTTTCTTCTGGCCTGGCTGCCTTGCTGGGTCCTGGAGAGCACAGAGCTAAACACAGCCAGGTTTGCTGCAGCACAGCTCAAACAACTCAAGGATGGGTCTCCCTCAGCTTTGTACCCACCTGTGGACCTCCTCAGTGCCGTGGGGGATGTGCACTGGTCCCTGTCCCTCCTGCCAGCCCGGCCCAGTGTTGTGGCACCCCAGTAGCGTGGACTGGCTATGCAATACCATGCCATGCTCAGCTCATGGAACAGAGGGGCTTGATCCCCAAGTGTAGTTAGTTGTGTTGCTCAGCTTCCCTTTAACCTTGTGCCCTGGTGCCTTGCCTGCAGACTCTGCCCATCGTTGTCTTCTTCAGTTGTGTGATGTCCATCCTGTACTACCTCGGTATCATGCAGTGGCTCATTGTCAAGGTAGGGCCTCACACCTGGCTCTGAGATGGTGGTGGAAAGGAAAAGAATCTGGTGGGTTCTCTGACTACTATGATCAGCTGAGGAATGTCCCAGGAAAACTGGCATGGGACTAACTTGGTGTGATTTGTCCTGCTTAAAAGAATAGACACAAAGCCCCTCTTTCTTGCATGTCTTCCTGAGAGAGCCCAGCGCCAGAGTTGATGTTGCCACCTGGTCTGGTGGTGCTTCCCAAGATCACCTCTGTGCAGCCTGAGGGCCGAACAGTGCCCGGCACATGGGGTGGGTGGCAGGGTGCCAGGAGCCTTTGTGAACATGGTAGCCTTGTCTTTCTCCAGATCTCCTGGCTGCTTCAGGTCTCGATGGGCACCACTCCCGTCGAGACCCTGAGTGTGGCGGGGAACATTTTCGTGGGACAGGTAAGGTCCTGGGCAGGAGATCCAGCTCCTCAGCCCTTGCAGCTAAGCCTGCCCTGCCTGGAGGAAGGGTCTTCTCCTCCCTTCCCAGAAGACCTGCGTCCCTGCATGGCCTTGTCTCAAGGAGAACAGGATTTTCTCTCTCGCAGACCGAAGCCCCGCTGCTCATCCGCCCATACCTTGCAGACATGACCCGTTCAGAAATCCACGCGGTGATGACTGGTGGCTTTTCCACCATTGCAGGCAGTGTGATGGGTGCCTACATATCCTTTGGGGTGAGTGCACGAGCAGATGTATGCCACATGCTCCCTGCTACAGGGTCCTGACACACAAGAACTGCCCTGGACTTGTGGGTGGGAGAAGAGCCCCAGCAGGTGCCCATGGTTCCCTTCCATCAGCAGGATGAGGGCTGGGTGCCTCCATGTCCAGCCTCACCTTCGCCGGCCTGGCCAAAACCCTGGAGCCCTGCCAGGTAGAAGGCACTGCTGTGGGGCCCTCACTGCGTGTCCTTGCACAGCGAGCAGGGCAAATCTCACTGAATCACGGGATAATTTAGCCTGGGGGTCTCTGATCCACCCTCCTGCCCAAATGAGGTGATGGCAAAGCCCGAGGGGATGCCTTGTCCAGGTTGGTGGCGAACATCCCCGTGGATGGAGATGTCCCCCCGCCTCTCCAGCCCACCCACAGGTGCCTTGGTCATGCGCAACAATTTCTGCTTTATATCCAACTGGAATTTCCCCACTGAAACTGTGCCATGGCTTCTCACCCTTTCACTGGGCGCCTCTGAGCAGTCTTCCCTCCAACCCCCTTTTAATTAGTTGGGAACAGCAACTGCAACCCCCCCAGCCCTCTTTTCTCCCAGCTGAACAAGCCCTGCTCCTTCAGCATCGCCTTGGTGGTCCTGTGCCTCAGCCCCCCCCGGGGATGCCCTCTCCCATTCATCAGTGTCTCAGCCCGGGACACAGTGTCCAGATGTGGCCTCATCAGTGCTCTGTAATGGGGAATAAACCTTCCCCTCGACCTGCTGGCTGAGCTCCTGCTATTTAAACATTAATTAGTCTCCTTAAATGGGGAGCCAAGGGTGAAAGGTCAGAGAAATGAGATGTTGCTGCTCAGCACGTAGGGAAGGGGTGAGACTGGGAGCTTGGCTCTTTGTCAGCACGTAGAAGTTCGCAATGTTGCACAACCTATTGCTCTGATACTGATAAAAAGGGACAAGGAAGGGCCAAGAATCATCATGGTTAGGTCAAACAGCAGGAGAGGTTAGCAACTCTGAGGCCGCAATCGCTGCAGCTCCAGCAATGCCTCCATCCAGGCGAGCTGCTGTACACGCCGTGGCTGGCTGAGATGGGGAAAAGTGACATTTTTCCCACCCTGATCAAATGGAGAGCCCTGAATTGCTCCAAGCATTGCTGACTGATGCCAGCCACATGCTGGGGTGCCCTGGGGTGGCTTGTCACGGGGCACATTCTTGCACGGAGGCGCCTAAGCCCACAGTCCACACGTTGCAGATAGATGCGGCATCACTGATTGCAGCCTCTGTGATGGCTGCGCCCTGCGCCCTCGCCATGTCCAAACTCGTCTACCCTGAAGTGGAAGAGTCCAAGTTCAAGGACAAAGCAAGCATCCGCCTCTCCAGTGGGTGAGTGTGAGGAGAGGGACGGTGGAGAGGGGCTGCACGCATCCTGCCAGTGCGGAGAGGCTGTGGGGGCAATTTGGGGGCACAAGTGGACATTGCAGGTCGCCTGAGGTTGGGAGAGCCTGTGGTGTACAGACATCCATGGAGTGAGAGCTGACCTTGCACACGGGACGCCTGGCCACTGAGCCCACTGGGGTCTTTTTCCACGCAGGGAAGAGCAGAACATCCTGGAAGCTGCGAGCAATGGGGCTGCCACCTCCGTGGGTCTCGTGGCCAACATTGCGGCCAACCTCATTGCCTTCTTGGCAGTGCTGGAGTTCATCAACGCTGCCTTGCGCTGGTTTGGGGAGATGGTAGACATTGAGGGGCTCTCCTTCCAGGTATCCCCAAGGGCAGCCCCATGGTCTGGGCTGCCAGATCCTGCATCTCACCCATCCCCACCTTTGCCCACTGCCTCAAGTAGGCTGCCAAGACCCTTGCTGGGTGTTTGGCAAATGCTGGCAGCGGGTGCCCAAGCCAGGGGCTATGCAGGTGGTCAGCTCTAAGCATCTTTCTGGGATGCTTTTCCCAGGTGATCTGCTCCTACGTCCTCATGCCCGTGGCCTTTCTCATGGGGGCAGACTGGGCAGATTCGCCGCTGGTGGCCGAGCTCTTGGGGATCAAGATCTTCCTGAATGAGTTTGTGGCATACCAGCAGCTGGCCCAGTACAAGAAGAACCGTCTGTCAGGCCTGGAGGAGTGGGATGGGAGCCGGAAGCAGTGGATATCTGTGAGGGCCACCTGCCACCCTGGCGGGCACAGGGCTGGGATGGAGCCAGCCGAAACGGGGCGTGGGACCTGGCCGGGCAGATGGGTGGTGGGCAGGCAGGGGGATGATGGTGCTGGAGGTGGGAGGGCACCTATGGCCAACTAGACTTGGATGTTCACTAACTGCTGGGTACGGCGCCATCCTGAAGGAGTCAGTGGAGCTCTTTCCCATTTTATCCTGCTCCTTGGTGGGGCAGAGCCCCCTGTTCATCCCAGCCCAGCCTCTCCCAGGGCAGGCTGCCTACCACCTGCATCCTCGCTCCCAAAAGCAGCTGAAGGAGAAAGCATTGGGGTGGGGGACTCATCTCCATCATGTCTGGCTGGGCTGGGAACTACAACACGGGGCTCAGCTCTGGGTGCTCTGGGGCTGCTGCTGGGTGGAGGTGACTGTCCCCTTGCCGCTGTGTTCTCCAGGAGCGAGCTGAGAGCATTGCCACCTTTGCGCTCTGCGGATTCGCCAACCTCAGCTCCATTGGGATCATGCTGGGAGGCCTGAGTGAGTGTGACCCATGTCCTGGGTGCCTGGGCACGATGCAGGGGGGATCCTGGGCCCGGGGAGCAAGGGCTCAGCTGTGGCAGGAGAAATTTGCTGCCCTCAAGCCTCCATGTTTGGTCTCTGCCACTACACAGATAAGAAACAGGATTTGCATGAGGTGATAGGGATGATTTTGCACTGTACCCATGGGCAAGAGGATGTGCATGTCCCACAAGCCCAGGTGCTACCCAGCCATGGGGCGAAGAGCAGAGACTCCAGTACTGAGAGCACTGAGGGCTCTGGTTGATCACCCATGGGTGCAGGGTGGGCACAGCACTCTGGCAGCACCCACCGCTGCCAGGACAAGCAGACAGCGTGCTGGGAGCTGGCTCGATCACCATGTCCCCCACACACCAGGAGCCGGGGTGGGCAGGGCACTATGTCGCAGAGCCAGCGGGGGACCTGGGACCTGTCCCCATCTGTCCCCAGAGCAGGGTAGAGCCGGAGCAAGGATCTGACTCACCCTGGTCTCTGCTTTGGCCCCGCAGCCTCCATGGTACCCCAGCGCAAGAGCGACTTAGCCTCCACCGTGCTGCGAGCCCTGCTCACGGGCATCTGTGTCTCCATGCTCAACGCCTGCCTGGCAGGTAGGTCCCTGTCCACAGCCAGTGGGGCCAGAAAAAACCAGGGAGGGACAGGCAAAGGGCTGAAGACCCCTATATATGTAGGTGCAGGGATGGGGACAGCTGGCCTGTCCTACCCATAGCTCTGTCAGAGCCTCCAAACCCTCTGCTCTCCCCTCATGGCTTTGCCAGGGGCTGCCCAAGCTCAATAGCTCTGCTGGGGCCCCTCATCCTCAGGCTGGGATGGGGACATTTCAAGGGCAGCTTTTGGGGCACTGCAAGTTGTTCCCTGAGGTCACTGCTGCAACCATCTCGTGGTGAGGTGGGACAGTGCATGGGACCTCCATAGTCCCAGGTACAGGATTTGCAAGCAAGCACAGGTGGAGTATGGAATTTGTGAGCAGGGCTGGGGTACAGGATTTGAAAGCGTGCTTTGGGCATGGGATTTGCATGCACGGTCCCTCAAGAACCCCAACCAGGAGACCTTGTCCACCAGGCTTCCTTCATGTGCCAACGGAGCTGGGCGACTGCGTGACCACCCTCAGCACCACCAACTTCAGTTCTACCAGCTACACCATGTACACATGCTGCAAGCAGCTCTTTGCCAGGTGGGTGTAAAGGGCCCCAGATCCATATGGTCCTGCCCAGGGACCCAGGTGGTGGGGCAGCAGCTCATCCTGACCATGCTTCTCTCCTTCCAGCTCCGTGCTCGAGAATGGTACGCTCTCCTTCACAGGAGCCTGGGCCGGCGTGGCAGAGAGCGTGCTGTGCCTGACACAGTGCTGCGAGCACTACAACCACACATCCTGTGTGGGGACAACCTAGAAACGTGCAGGCAGCTGCCTACTCCGGAGATGAGGGCCTGGAAGCACCAGGGTCTGCAAGGCCTGGCCCCAAAGGTAGAAAAAACCCCGTCAGAGACCTGCGCATTTGGTCTTCTCTGCTCCAGTGATGACAGACAGCCGCGTGCACCTTGCAACCAGCACCCTTAGGTGCTGGCCCTGCAGACACAAGGAAACTGCTCCCAAATAAATCACAGCAATCCCCGTGTGCTTGCCCTCAGCCCCCCTCTGGCCCCTGACCACGGCTGTCCCACACAGCACGAGGTGCTTCGCTCAGGCTGCACCCCACAGCCACAGCTGCTGTAGCCATCATTCGCTGCAGACCTCACAAGCCGAGCCTCCACCAGGTGCCAGATTTAGGGTCCGGCCCTGGCCACCCTCTTCTCTTCTGTGGGGTGCAGATGGGGTTAAAGCCATTACTTGAAGACATTTCCTTCCCCTGAACACTAAGCTGCCCCAGTCCTGGGTGCATCTTTTCCACAGGGACCACAGCACCGGGGAACAGGCCAGTCCTTCTCGCTTTATTGCACTCGAGAGCACCCATTCGCCAAAGCGGCCACGTTATGTACATCGTTATTTTACAGTGACCCAACAACAAAGCACCAGGACCCCAGAGCATGCCGCACTCCCAGCCCGGTCCCTTCCCTCCTCTGCCAGGCTGCGCTGAGCCACCATTTCAGACACCACCATGCGGGGTGGCATTGCTGGCACCTGGCACCCTCCTCCAAAGGCCTAGGGAAGGTGATGCTCTGCAGCAAGATGAAGCAGGCAGCGCTGGGGCTTTTTGCAAACCTTGCTGCACACTGCCACACTCTGCCAGCTGCTGCATGCCTGAGCGAGCTGACAGGCACAAGGGAGGCTTGATGCAATGCAGAGTGCTTTACTTTCCAAGCATGAGCATCACTGCCTGTCCATCGCTGCCTCCCACTGCAGGGCAGTGGGATCTGGAGTGGGTGCTGCTAGCTGCCACTGGGGTACGGCATGTGCCAAGCAGGGGTGATGCTAAGCAAGCATCAAGGGGTCATGCTATGGGGCTGGGCAGGGCGTACAGGGCCTGCGTATGGCAGGTGGGCAAGGAGGGGCGAGTCCCGTGGGCTGGACACCCACGTGTGCCAAAGCGGTGCCTGGCACGGAGGGGAGGCGTCCCCTTCATCCTGCTCCCAGGTGTCCCATGTGAGGTAGAGCATCCTTACTGTGGCGCTGGCTGGCACCCATAGCAGCACCACCGCCCCCAGCATCCACCTGGCAAGGGGATGGAAGGCTCACCCTAGGGCGCAGGGGAGGCAGGGATGTAAAATCCCATCCCCATGCAGCTGTCAGTACCAACACCAGCACCCCGCCACGGGACTGTACCCCAGAGCTCCACACAATAACAGCAGGAGCCCTGCAGCTCACCGCTAAACCCCTCTACAGCAAAACCTTTTAAATCACAGCGTGCCAAGGCAAATGAGACCTCCTAAGCGCTGTTGGGGTTCACATCCTTGACACAGAGCACTGGTGCGGTGCTTGGTGCGGTCAATTTATGGAGGACACAAAGAGAGACTTGAGGTGCTGGGAGCCAGGAGGGCAGCCCAGACTCCCAGTTTTCTCAGGGGAGCCAGGCAGGGGGCATGGCGCCTTCAAAGCCTGAGGCAGCAGGTCTGACAGTCCCTGCCTTAAGGAAGGCAAACAGAGAGAGTCGAGAAAGGAAAGCAAGCCCGAGTGTGGAGGGGCATGTGGCCCCACAGGCTCCGCCACAGGAAGCAGCTCCTGTAAGGAGGTACTGGTGAGGGGGTCCATGCTGCCCACAGCTCGCAGCCCCGCCATGACCCCGGCCGAGCCGCTCACACTAGCACACACCACACAATGCAAGCGCCGCGGGCCGGGGCCGGAGCCAAAGGGAGGAGAGTGGCAGCAGCGGCCGCTGCCAGGGTCTCCTGTCCCAGCCTGGTCACGTGCTGCCTCCGGGCTGCTCGGGCTGGGGTCTGGGCTGGGGTCTGGAGCCGGGGGTCCCAGCCACGGTGGCTCTGGCTACTGCGGGTGGCCAGACCTGCCGCTCTCTCCTGACCCATGTTTGGAGGCTGCTGGGGTCTCCCCTGTTTCTGCAGCTCTCCGCGAGCTCTTGGGGCTCACGGCAGCCTTGCGGGTACCCTGAGGACTTGCCAGACCCTTCTTCTGGAGCTGGGGGCTGGACTGGGCAGATTTCCTACCCATGGAGGGGCTCTTTGAGCCCTTGGGCTTGGCTGGCTCCAGCGTCTTCAGGCCCAGGATGCTGCAGTAACGGTTACACTGGTGAGTGGCTGTGAATTGCTCCAGCAGGGAGGGGAAGCAGCTTTCCTTCAGCCCCTGGTACCTGCCAACACAGCTATCCTCAGCCCCTGCTTTGCACCAGGAGTCGTCCTGCCAGAGCAGGGAGCCAAGGACGGAGCCCAGCCACGCTCACCACAGTGGCCCTTCGCCACGTGAGCAGCAGAGCTGGGGACAGCCAGGGCCACCCTGCGCCAGCAGCTCGGGATCACTCACCCTTTCAGGTTGGTAGCAATCCGCACGTTGGTCATCTTCCAGCCCACTCCTGCAATGAAAGGAAGGACAACCAGTCTCTGCCCAGAGGATGGGCACCAGCACCAAGGGAAGGTCATCCCCCCACAGGCTCCACAGCACGTGGGGAAAGAGGCAGAAGGGCAAGGCTGGGGCTTTTCCTCCTTTCACAGGCCAGAGGGTGGTGAGGGGCCATGCGAATCAGAAGGGAGATCCCTTTACCTTCCATGTCAGTCACGAGGATGTTTCCATTTGTCCACTGGTAGACCCAATGCTGGAAGGTGCAGCATTTGAGCACAATCTCCGAGGTGCCTTGTGCCACCAAGGTGCCATCTCTCTCGGTGACACAGTACTGCTCGCAGGGCCCGCCCAGGTCCTCCTCCATTGTGGCATAAGGGATGTTGTTGGCTGGTCGGTAGATCAGGTATAGAGGAATAATCCTGCGTGGGAGCACACAGGCTGGGTCAGCACCAGCTGGCAAGCTCTACCACCGCCGCAAGTGGAGATTCACACCGTGGTCTGCAACCCTGGCTTTTGCCTTCCCCCCCAAAATCCCTTCCATTTGAGGGTGGGAAGAGCATGCCGCCCTTCAGGATGCCCCCAGTGCCCATCATGCCCCGGGATGCTCTGCCAGGATGTCAAGCCAGCGGAGCCACAGCACCTTACTTACTCAGGCACCGCTCCAAAATCAGGGATGGCTCGTGCCTCAGCAGCAAAGATCTTGCAGTACTCACGGCTGGAGTTCTGGATTTTACATTCCTGGAGGTGCAAACAGAAGAGTCAGAGACCTGTCCTATCTTGCAGCAACACCTCCCTGGGACCCCCTGCCTGGCCAGGCATCCCCTGGGACCAGTGCCAGTTGTTTCCCTGTCCTGGTGGTCAAAGGACAAGTGACGGGAAAGCTCTGAGCAGCTCCGTGTTGCTCAGAAAAAAGAGCTGAAGCAAGAATGATAAGGACATCGCCAGCCTGCTGGAACATGGCTCGACCCCTCCAGAGCATTCAAAAAGTGGAAGGAAATAAAGGGAGTGGGCACAGAGCTAGGGACTGTGGCACAGACAGATGGGGAAGGTGTGGGGGAGATAGGCGGAGGGTGCCCCACAAGGATGCCCACCTGGATGGTGATATCATAGTTCTTCTCAATGAGGCTATTCTCATTCTTGGTCCCAAAGACAATGAAATTGTGCACTTTGATGACACAGGTGTGGCCAGACTCAAAGACAGGCTCCAGGCCGTAGATGGCTCTGGCACGGCAGGCTTTGCGCAGGAAACCGGCACCCACTTCCACATCCTCGCTCACCACGCGCCCGAAGAGCTTATCCCCCCAGTAGCCTGCATCGGCCAAACCCTTCGCGAACACCATGGGCGTCATCTCGATCTCCTCTCCAACTGGCGAGGGAAGAGCTGGTGAGTAGGGGACAACACAGGCACGTCCTGCCCCCTGTGCAGCAAGGGGCAGCGGTTGCAGCTCATCGGCATGTGGCCCTTACCTTCAATCTCTTCCCGCAAGATAAATCCTGACAGCACTAGAGGAGACAGAAAGCAAAGAGTTGTATAGATCCTGCCAAGATCCCATCCTGCCCCATGCACTTCCACACCAAGGGACGACAAGGAGGGTGGTGTGAATTGCTCATAAATTAGCACATGGAGGCAGATGCAACTCAGAGGTGGTGTTATGGAGTGTCCAAGGCTCCCCCTCAACAGCCTGGCACCAAGCTCTCTCCGCAGTTCACCACCCCACCCCACAGCACATTCGGGCAGCTGGGACAGCTGCCAGGCTGCTGAGGGCTCCTCACCTTCTGGGCTGAGCAGAAAATCAGTGGAGTCAGTGCCATACTCGTTGCTGATCACGCACCGGTAGACCCCGCAGTCCTTCTGGGAAGCCTGCACAACAGCCAAGGCTGCCTGGCCCTCGTCGCCAGCACTGGAAGAAACCGGAGCATGGCCTCAATCCCATGTGATGCATGGGGGCACACGGGAGCCCCATCACAGGCACTGGGGGTGGGCACTGTGCTGCTCTTGGAGGGCTGGAAGAGGGCTACAAAGAAAGCCAGCCCAAGGGCATCCCAGCTGCTCCCCTGGCACCTCATGGCACCAGGCGTCCTGCCCTGCAGTTTGTACTCACAGAGATGCTTGTCTTCCAGGCAAACCCTGCAAATGTGGCCAGGATTGGGCTACAGACTGATAAAGGTACTTGCCTCTTAGTGTGGCTGCGTCAGGGCTGTGCTTGGGCTAACAGACCCACATCTGGATGGGACGGCTGGAAGCCAAACAGCCACAGGGGTGTCCAGCTTCACTTTCAGCTGTTCATGAGTGAAGGCAGACACTACTCCCCATCCTGCAGCCTGCCCCTCTCCGAGGGACCGGCAAAGCCCAAGCTCTGTATCAGCAGGCTGCTGGTCTTCTCCAAGCTTTGGGCTGGCAGTTCCTCTTGCCAAAGTGGAGACACACTGGGCAGACAGGTCTCCACAAGAACCAAAGACCTGCTTCTGCCCTGCATGGCCAGTGTGAACTAGCATGGGGATGACAGGCTGCAGAGGGCAGAGGCGGGACCCTCATCCTGAGACCCACTGGCTGAGCAGGCTCTGCTCTGGTCAGCTAGAAGCAATGGCCACTCCTGGCCCATCTGCCCCAGCTCAAATATAGGCCGTAGGAGACCGTTTCTGCCCCAGAAGCACCTCTTTCTGCCTGCTCATTATAAAGGGAGCTCAAGGGATGCCCAAAGGCATCAGGCAAACCCTGTCCAATGTGGATGATGTTCCCACACAAGCTGCCTTGGGCTTGAGAACAAGTTGCTCTCCATAACACACCCAAAGGAGCATCCAGGATCCAACAAGCCACCCAGCTGTCCGAACATACTCTCCCTGTGCAAGGGTAGTGCCAAGAGATAGAGAAGGCACAGCCAAAGCTACTTTTTCCCAGTTGGTGCTTGCCAGTGGTGGTTGCATGGAGGCACCTACTCGGGTGCAGCATGCAGACCCTCCCAGCACAGCTGCCAACCTCACATGTAGCACTTGGGATCCCAGTTTTGCAGCTCACACCCAGCTCGCAAACTCTGAGATGGGCACAGCAACTTCCCTGCTCCAGCTTGAGCACCTGCCCTCTCCAGGGCTCTGCTACTCAAAGCATCAGCCCTTAAGCCAGCCTCCAGATGGAGCATCAATATGACAAATTTAGCAGCAATTCCCCATCTGGGCAATCCCTCCCTCCCCGGGCACTGAGAAGATAAAGTTCACAATGTACCGTGCCATGCAATGAGCTTCCCATGCAGCCTTAACAGAAGGGGCACCTTCACCCCAATAAACGCAAGAAGCTGAATTTAACACACGAACTCAGGGCTATGCACAAGGACTACAACGAAGCAGAGCTGGCAGGTTACCTCCTTTGGGCTTCTGCTACAGGGATCTCGTCCTTGTACCACATCAGCTTAGAATCACTCAAAATATTGAAGAACTGGCACCAAAGTTTCAGGTTTCCTGATGCATCGGAAAATTGTTCTGCCCTGATCTTACGAATCACCTGTGGAGCTAAGGACAGGGTGCAAAGAGATTGATGGTGAGACACACAGTGCTGGCTGCAGCTCCAGGGACAGGCCAGCCTGCCCCAGCGCTGCTGCGTAGAACCTTGGTGTTGGGAATCACACGTATGTCAGCACAGCCTGGTATAACATTGCCTTCCCAGGGAAGGTCTCAGAGCTCCACTTGGATAAATACGGCGGGATACAAGTGGTACAAATTTGTTTAACAGCGCAGCAGTGCAATAACTCGTGGGGCTCAGCCAGAGGCAATGCAGAAAAACACTATGTTGGAAGAAACATTTGTCTGCTGAAGTAGGGATTTATCAAGGTTACCCTTACTTTTGCAAGAGCGCTGATTTCTGTGAGGGTATTACCTGGCTCCTGCAAGCACTTCAACACCCGGATTAAGCCTTTTCTAATTCGATGCCATGAGGGATCAAATTAGCATTGACCACAGAGGCGGAAAAGGAGCGTGCACCCTGCTGATGTCCAATGGACCGCCAACCAGCACGAGGCACGGTGAGGACCAGGACATGCAGACCAAGAACGAGAGGATTCTATGATTCCTTTGGCCAGGGAAGCCCAGGCTGTGGAGACAGCCAGTCTCAGCACTGCTGTTTCTTGCATTCCTCTGCCCTCCCTGTACTAGGGAAGAAGTCTTGGGGCCGATTTTTGGCTTTCACACAGCCAAAGGGCGACGCTGAAAACCTGCAAACACACAAAACTCATGGGGGCCCAGCTGACTATCACCGCCTCAGTTCGCCAGGCTCCCTTTCTAAGGAACAAGGAAACATGCTTCATGGGGATTACTTTGTCCCTTACCTTTAAATGGGTTATTTGCTTTCTTGGACTCTGCTGGCTGTGCTTCTAGCTTAGCATCTTCAGGGACCTCGTGGTCACCACTGCTGTCCCCTGTGGGCTCCTCATACAGCTTAGGAACCTCCAACATGGCCATCTTCCTCATGAGGGTTGGCGAGCGCTGGTCTGCAGGAGGGGACGGAGCTAGGGCAGGTGACTGCAACAGGGCTGCGTTCTTCCTGGATTGCCGTGGTGAAGTAGTAGGACTTTTCATGTGCCCTGAGCTCTCCGGGGTTGCCTCCTCTTCCTCCCCCACCTGCTTGGTTTTTGGCAGGTATATTTTGCGCCGGGCCCCAGAAGCAAGCTCCTCTGGCGTGGCACAAGGTAGCACTGCCAGAGGGTCTCCAGGGCTCTCTTTTTCAGGGCTCGCCAAAGGCAAATCAGAAGTATTATTAGGAGGCTGCCCTGCTCCTGCTGCTGGCATGCTGCCCACCACGATGGAGGGCACAGAGAGCTGGGGTGGCCCCTCCGCCTCAGGAGCGACCCGGGTACGTCTCTTTGGTGGCACAGGCCTGCAAGCCAGCATCTCCTTGCTGGTAATGAATTCCTCGTTGATCATGCCTGTGATCCGCCTAGATGTCCTGGGGGTCAGAGGCAAGTTCTCTGCTGTCTGGAAGAGCTGATTGTTTTGTACCTTTTCTAAAACTCTCCTTGAGGTGCGGGGGCTCAGGCCTGCAATGCCTATCTCTGGGAGCATGCCTTCCTCTGCAGCAGGCTGCTCCTTGTCTCTGGGGTCAGCATCTTCTTTCGTGGCATCCTTACTGCTATCTGACATTTTTAAAAGCAACAGCAGATAGTTCTTCAAGGAGGAAACGAGGTTTTTGTGCTGCGTCTTCTCCTCCAAAGACATCTCCTGAGGTCTCTCAGGGCTAGGCAGGACCAGTGGTACTTCTGGCTGAACCTCAGCACCTCTTTCAAAAATGCCTGAAGGTGCTGCTGGCTCCTGGCACAGAGCTGTGGCTGTTCGCTCTCCTCCCTCCTTCCCCTGAAGCCCCACAGGCACTGGTTTGGCACTCTCCTCCCCTAATGTGCTGGCTGAAAACTTCTCTTTCTCTTGCGGGGCAGATCCACCTGCCTTTTTGATTTCCATTTCTCTGCTCACAGGAGGCAGCAGCTGGGCTCCAGGCGGGACCTCCCCTGCTGTGGCTTCCACCCTCGGGGTGCTGTGAACTGCAAGCGGTGCCTCCTGAGCCACCGACATCCCCACTGCAGCAGTGAAAAGCGGCTCTTCCTTGGGAAGTTGAACTGAAGCAGGAGCTGGCATTTCAGTCTCCTGATGTTCCAAAGGTGTCCCTCCTGCCTCCCTGTGTGCAGTCTCAGGATATGGCTCTGCTGCACTGCTCCCCCCTGCCTCTGCACCAGGATGGCTCCCAGACAGCTCTGCTCCTGCCTCTTTGCTATTCCCATCCTCGACTGCTGTCTGATGTGTGGTTTGCTCAAGAGGAGTGTTTTCTCCAGGCTCTGGGGGACTTGCTTTCTTTAGCAACAGCTCTTCCTCACTTTGGCTTTTGTCCTTTTGATTTAACAGACCTTGTTGGGTCTCTCTGCCCTCGAGAGCACGGGAATGTCCTTCTGCCTGCTTCCTAGAGGGAGGGTGCTCCTTGGTGGACTGCGCATGGCCTGGAGAAGGGGCTGGTGGCTTTGGTGGCTCCTGAGGCCTCAGCCGAGGATTTGTCCTTTTCCCAGCCGCCCTGGTGTCCTGGCAGACAGGCATCTCTTTCCTGAGCTCCTCCAACTTATTGGTTTGCTGACCGGTCTCTACGGTTGGACTGGACACTGGATGTTTTAGGTCACTAGCAGACTGTCCCACTGTTGCTGCAACCTAGTCAAAAAAAAAAAAGAAAATAAAAAATTAGCATCATTTTACTACCTGGGTCAGCTCAGTGGTGCTTGTAGTCCATCTGTACCATATTGCACTGCCCAGCTTCTGCCTGAATCCTAAGCATTGACCTGGTATAGCTGATACTCATCCAGGGCCTCCTGGCTTTGCCATCGTCCCATGGTATTGGGTCCCACAGACCCCTGTCATGCTGCACAAAACATTTTTCTTTTAATCAACTCCAACTCTTCTGCCTTTCAATGTCTTGGTTGCACACAGAGGCAAGAGGTCTGCCTCTCTAAAATATTCAATGGCTTTTAATTCAATATCCTTTGACACGGTGCCTTCCCAAGGAGCAAAACTTTCCCGTTTTCCTGTTGCTGAGACCTTGTAACATTTCTTTGCTCTTTTTTAAGACCCAGTGCTCCCCCTATACTATATCTGCAATCTCCACTCTGAGATGGGGTGATCGGCATGTCACACGCTATCTGGATGAGGCTGCCCAAATGATTTATAGCAAAACCATACACTGTGACGTTATCTGCGCTATTCAACCATCCTGTTTGTTTGACATTCGGGAAGCTCAAATGTTTCCGACTATAGCTGCACACCAGCAGGCATTTCACCAAGCTGCTCGCTCTGACGGCTGAGCTTTATCCTGAGGAGATCTGGTGAAATCCTCCAGCCAAGGGGCACTATCTATTTTTGTAGGATAAGGTTCAGGGGAGGCAGTGATACCGCTGATACACGCTATGCCCGGCTGATGCTCATCTAACAACATCAGGACAATCGCATGGGAACAGGGCATGCACACAACAGGTTTCCCTTCCATCCCAGAAGATCTGCTGCTAAGGATTTTCCCCTGAGGTCTCTGACTTGAGCTTTAAGCCTCCAAAATGAGGTCCACAGGAAAGGAGGGCTGTGGCACTTAGCCCTTCTATTTTGTGCCACTGGCTTCATTTGAATGCTCAGAAAAACCAGGAGAGGTAATGCCGGTCTCTCAGCAAGCCCTTCCCCGAGCAATTATTATGACAATGTGAATATCAGAGGACTGGGGTGGGAGGAGCAGCGTTGGGGGGGCATTCCCACACACTAAAATTCAAGTCTGCTTCCTTGGTAGGCTTCAAAGGATGCCAAAGGCCAGGCAGTTTCTGTCTCCGCACACAGGGCATGCAGAAATAGGGTCTCAGTTCACAGGGTTGCACAGGTTCCCCCCAAATGCCACATGTCCCTCCTGCTGATCCCCTAGAGCCACGTCCCTAGCCTGCTTCGACGGGCTGAGTGTCACAACACAGAGCACCCCAGTGCTCAGGCTTAAAGATTTTATTTTAAGAGACAGACGGGCTTTATGCAGTGAGACCCCCTGGGTTTTACCACAGTGTGTGGTCCTCCATGGCACGGAAAGGGGTGGGGATGGACACAGGTCAGTTTAACTGCAGGGCTAGCCCTGGTTCCCCTGCTCGGGGGGGGCTGAGCAGCACAGTGCCCAAGGGGGCTGGAGGTCGGCCAGGGCTGGTGGTTCACAGATGGATGCACAGAGGTGGCTCTATGCAATGGTGCTGGTCAATGGGGACATCTCTTTGGCTGAAGAGGACTTGGGGCTTGGGGGAAATCTGCTTATCATTGGTACATGAACTAAAGCTTATTCAGAAAAGCTTTCTGGGAGCTTTTCAGAAAAGCATCTGTCCTTAAGTAATCGTAAAAAAACCTAGGGGCTTATAAAAGAAATATAATAAAAGCATCAGTTTCAAAGTTAGGCAAGAGTGATCATCAGGCAAATCCAGTTTCTTCTCCGCTCTTGTGCGTGAGGATGTTCAGAGCCTGGCTATGGTCTGGCATTTTCCAAAGCCCTTCTCCTATGGATAAATCCAGCTCAAAAGAGAAGTCCTGAGCATGAGGCCCAGCTAGGTCTCAAGGCCAGGAAAACACTCATGCTATGACCCTGTTGTGTTTAAGGGAAAGATTAAAAAAGAAAAAGACAAGCAACCCGTGTCCTGGGGAGTGAAAATAACTTCAAACACCTCCAGAGTCAGCTTTAAAGGGCTTTAAAATAGCTTATTTGGTCACACAAAAGCCTGAGCACTTTCCCCAGCATCACCAACTAGCTGGAGCATTCAAATTCAAATGAAAAGCATTCCCTTTTGCCTACTCAAAGGCACACCAGCTGACAAGTTACAGGTTTCCCTCTGTGAGAGGGTTTTTGAAGAGGAAAATACCTTGATGCATGTCAAAGGCTCAGGGATGACAGCCCAAGCCTGGCTGCTGCTACACACCAACACTTTCCACCCTTCTTAAGAGCAAGGAGCATGAATATGAGCAGAGAGGGAGAAAACTAATTGCTTTGCCATAGGCTCTCATGCATAGCAATGATTTCTGCAGCCATACGTGATGCTGATGGGTCAGGTTAAAGATGGGTTCAGGGCACTGCACTGTGGCGAGGCCAGGACACAGATGCTCACTTCACTGCAGGTTTCTTACCAGTAAACGGTGCTCCTACCTATGGCTAAAGAAATCTAGAAGAGGAAGACAGGAATTTTTTTTTTCAGTGGAGCAGCCAGCAGCCCCACTTTCTGTATCGTGGATGTTTCCACATCCTGAAGTATTTGCATTACCTACCAAGGGAGATGTGCTGCACACAGAGTGCCTCCTCTGATAGCCTCGGTCTGTACTGAAAGCGTGCACCTACCATAGCTCAAACGCCAAATCCTGACAGCACCTGCAAATTGGCCTCAGAGAACATTTTACCACAGAAAGGGTCATTAAAGAAAAAAGCGAGGAAAAAAAAAAAAAAAAGACTGGTAGCTTCCCGACCAATATTTTCATGGAAAACACTTCAGGTTAAGTGACAAAAATAGAAGTTGACTAAAAGATGCAGTGAGAGTCAGGAGCAGGTGCTGTGCCCTGGCACTGCATCACCACCACAATGAGCCTTGTAACAAGAGTTTTTCCAACAGGGAAGAGCCAAAAAAAGCCCAGATCTACTGTATACATGTCGCACTGTAAACAAAATTCAGTGCCCTGCCGGGTACAGCTCACGTGGCGTACCTGGCATGCTGTGCTCATTTGCATGAGGGCTCATTAAACGCCAGCTGAAGCTCAGGCTCAATTGCTAAACTGAACAGATGTCATCAGTCTCGCTGCCTGTCCTACACACAAGACAGCCACCCCCAACTATAAATAGCCATTCAGTGCTCCCTGCTTAACTGATTTGGAAACATTTTGCATGAGGTCAGCCTGCCGATTAAACAGGAGAGCTCACAGCACGCTCCAGGCCACCCAGAGACCAGCTGCTTGGCCTGGAGGGCCCTGACGTACATCTCTCCTCACCACCTCGTCTGACATTTATTCGGAGATGGGGTGGAAGCTCTGCTGTCTGGGCACGCAAAGTCCAGAAAGCCCTTTTTCCTGGGTGCTTTTGCCAGGGGAGACCTATGAAGCCTCAGCAGCAGATCCCATGGGTACATGGAACCTTCCAGGGCTGGTGCCACAATACAACCATGTAGCACAAATATTTTCTTGTTGCAACCCCTGTGTTAGCTGCTTTCTCTCCTAGTTACCTCTGGACCGGTGGCTTTGTTTCCCTCCAACTTCTGTGCTTGGTGCTGGCCTCTCTGTCCCTCAGACGGCACAGGTCCTGCCTCCGACACCTCTGAGGATGATGGAGCATCCTCTGTCTGTCTGCTGACCGCCACAGGCTGCAGGACAGCCTCACTTGCAGCCTCTTCCTTGGCTCCCACCTCCTCCTTCCCTGCTGCTGGCTTCACTTGCTTATCAAAATACATCTCTTTCAAAGAGAAGTGCACGTCACCATTGATTTTAGTGTCCTGATTCACAGTTTTCCCAGACTCTTTGATTTTTGGACTGTTTTCCACTTCTTGATCATTTGTCGCCCTCAAACGTGCGTTCCTGCGTACGGGAACAGAAGGGGCAAACCTTGGATTTGGAGACGGGTTGGCCCTGTCTCTCCCACTTTCTTCTCGCTTGGGAACTTCCCGCTTTGCTGCTGGAGGAGCCTCCACCTTCTTTTTCTTTTTAGCTGCAGAGTCTTTCACCATTGGCTTAGTCGCTAGGTCCTCCACCGTTTCATAGATGTACGCAAGAAAACTGTTCCCATTCTCCTCCACGCTTTCCAAAGAGGCATCTCCATTGGTGGTCACCTCTGCTTTCAAAGGTGCTACCAGTTTGTTCGGAAAGCCCGTCATCACATTGATCGGCTGTTCCTTTGGCTCGGCAATATCCTCATGTAATCTGGACTGAGAATCGGCAACATGCACTTTTGCTGCATCCTCATTTTCCCATGGAGAGGCTCCTGACCGGAGATTCAGATCCCTGGCCAGCCTCCGCTTTCTCTGGAGCCGATCGGGACTCATTCCCTGCAACTTCTCCACCTCCACATTTTCTTTCCCTCGTTTCTTGCCCTGTTCAATCTCTCGCAGCTTTTCTTCAGCTTTTCTCTTAATTTTGTCAAACCACTTCTGATGGATTTTGAACTCTGTCATGGTTCCCACTTCCAGCACGCCAGAGCAGGACACGATGCCTTTGTTATTTCTAGCTGAGGCCTGGTAAATGCCTGCATCTTCTTCTCGGCACCTGGAAACCAAAAGCCGTGCGTGAGACCTGCCCATCCACCCCAGGCACTACCGCTGGGCACACAGGCCAGAAGACAAAGACATGGTCCTCGAGGTGCCTGCAGTAGGTCTGGAGGCCTGGGGCTGGCCTCCCTCCTCGGGCTCTGTCTGTTCTCAGCACTACCAGATAAGCAAGTTGAACATTAAATCAGTGCCCAGCTACCCCCTGGGCTGTAACTCTGATGAGAGAGGGCTGTGATGGAGGAGGAACAGCTAGCACCAGTTCTTGGTGGACTGTTCTTGGCCACAAACCTCTGCAGGATCTTCTCCTCTCAGCTCTTCACAGCCTACATGACATTTCTGTTCTTCCTCCGCCCTACTGCCTTACAGAAGCCTTCCTGCCCCACTTCACAGGCACCAGCACAAGCATGTGCATGCTGCCTCTGCTGTCACCCCTTGGGGGTGCCTGGCCCATGGAGATTCCTGCTCCTGCAACAGGCGAGCCAGCCTCTGACACAACCTGGAGCCCACCTCGGGCAGCAGAAAAGCCCAGGCTAGAAGCACGAATATGACAGGAGTATCAGCAATATCAATATCCTGCACTTTCAGACAGTGCCACACCTGTCTGACATCCCAAATCCAGGACTCAAGGTGCGGCAAGTCTCTGCTTGCTGGGGACACGGTGTGCCTGGCTCTCCAGAAACACAGTCTTCCTTTAAAGTTAAAAGAAGCTGGTAGTCAGGGCTGAATAAAGGAGGCCCTTGGCTCCATCAGTCGAGTGCCAAAGCAGCCCTTTCCTTCCTTGACCTCATGGTGAGAACTAGGAAGGCCCTCCTGGGACAGAGCAGCAGCCCTTTCCTCTCTTTGCCCTTGCTTAGGACCCTCCTATGAACTATTTCTTTGTCCTGCCTGATCCTCTGGATGATCATCCTGGAGGCAGCCAGTGCTTTCCCTTCGCTCACCTTTGTCCAGACCTAATGCTCAGCTCCTGTCTGGTGCAGCCATAGCACATGCTGCTACCGGCATTGGAAGATTCCAGAGAGAGGAATCTATCCTGACCTTCCTCTTGCTTCCACATGGCAGCTACCCCTGGATGCAGTAATGGATCTCATACTGATGTGATCGGGGAGTCACCAGAGCGAAGAGCTGAAGTGAAAGGGACAGCCGGGAACATCGCAATGGGGAGCAGAAGGGGCCAGCACAGGTGCTGGGTGGAGATCGCTGCTGACAGCCAGCTCCTCCAAACACTGAAGACACGCTCAGAGCTCCCATCGCCAAATCCAACCACGCTCCAGCTTCTTTACTCACTTGTACAGCTGCAGGGTGTGGCGATTTCCATGACGGAATATCTCATACTTGGGTAAGCCACAGTAGCGGTCCATCTCTTCATCATCCTTATACCACGTCACCTCTGGCTGTGGGTATCCTGGGAAGGAGACAGATGGCACATCAGGGTGTGAAACATTGCAACCGGTAGCACAGCAAGCCTGCTCCCGCAAGGACAAGGTATCAACAGCAAAATAAAATGCTCCGGCAGAATAGGATACATGTTATTCTGGGCTCGTTGCATTCTTTAAATCACACAGCAGAAAAAGTATTGTGAGTGGAAACCTGATGGGCTTATCCAAGTCTTTTATCGCTCCTAGGAGCAGGGCTATTTTGGAGAAAAAAATCCCAGCACTTCATTCCTGGACAGAGGGGAGTGGATCACACGATCATCTCCTGTAACACTGGATGGGAAGAGAAGGTGAGCATACTGTCACTTTTATATGTTTTGATGAGACTAAGGCTAAGGTTAGAAAACAGGCATTTGCCCCTCCATGGAGCTCACAGCATTTCACTAAGTGTCACAGCCTGTAAGCTGATCCAAAAGTTTCCATTGAACAGGAACAACCTTGATTGCATCACAGCCAGCTTGGTGTCCTACAAATGTCACTTGACAACAGATGTCACCTGCCTTTTCAGTAGAATGACATCATGACGTGTGTGACCGGCTGGCTAGCAGGCTAGGCATGCAGCCATGTTCCCCACCACCGACAGTGGTGGTGGATCAGCATGAGTGCCCCACATGGACCAGTGCTAGCCACAGCCCTCATCTCCCACCTACAGCAGCTCTCTTTCTTTTTCTCCCTCTTTCAGGCAAAACTGCTTGAGCCAGTGGCCAACATTGAATCCCGTACTTCACACTGGGATCCCAGCACAGCCAAGCTGACCCTAGGGGCATGGGATAAAGTTTCAATGATCACATCATGCCTCTGCTTAAGTCAATGTGCTCAACAGTTGTTCAAAGCTCCAAGGTAGATAACTGAAGCTTATCTCCTGCAAATGCCCCTGCTGGCTTTCTGTGCTGCCGAATGGAGTCCGGCACGCTGCTGACCTCCACCAGTCCCCAAGGGTCTTCCCAGCAGCCCCTGGCACTCCCGAAAGCAGAGGGGGTCAGGGCTCATGGACAGCCCTGGCATGGGGCCAGCGAGGGCTCTCCAGGAATATCCAAAGCGTCCAGACTCCATGGCTCTGAAGCAGAGAGAGGGCAGGGACAGGGCAGTACCCACCTATCTTGGAGACTTGCCAGTGTGACACCTGTCTACTAGAACGGCCAGAAGGAGAATCCGGGGAACTACAGGCAAATCAGCCTGACCTCGGTACCAGGGAAGATTACCGAGCAGTTCATCTTGAGTGCACTCACCAGGCAAATGCAGGACAACAGGGGGATCAGGCCCAGCCAGCACGGCTTCATGAAAGGCAGGTCCTGCCTGACCACCCTGATCTCCTCCTATGACCAGGTGACCCGCCTGTGGGTGAGGGAAAGGCCGTGGATGTTGTCTACCTGGACTTTAGCAAGGCCTCTGACACTGCCTCCCACAGCATCCTCCTGGAGAAGCTGGCGGCTCATGGCTCACACAGGTGGACTCTTCGCTGGGTAAAAAACTGGCTGATGGCCGAGCCCGGAGAGTTGTGGTGAACGGAGCTAAATCCAGCTGGCGGCCGGTCACAAGCGGTGTTCCCCAGGGCTCGGTGTTGGGGCCAGTCTTGTCTGATATCTTCACTAATGATCTGGATGAGGGGATTGAGTGTGCCCTCAGTAAGTTTGCAGACGACACCAAATTGGGTGGGAGTGTCGGTCTGCTCAAGGGTAGGAAGACTCTACAGGGAGCAGACGGATCTGGACGGGCTGAATCGATGGGCCGAGGTCAATTGTATGAGGTTTAACAAGGCCAAGCGCCGGGTCCTGCCCTTGGGTCACAACAACCCCAGGCAACGCTCCAGACTTGGGGCAGAGCGGCTGGAAAGTGGAGAAGGCCCTGGGGGTGCTGGCTGACAGCGGCTGGACACGAGGAGGCCAACGGCATCCTGGCTTGTGTCAGCCATGGTGTGGGCAGCAGGAGCAGGGCAGGGATGGTGCCCCTGGGCTCGGCACTGGGGAGCCGCCCCTCGAATGCTGGGCTCAGTTTTGGGCCCCTCGGGACAAGGACATGGAGGTGCTGGAGCGTGTCCAGAGAAGGGCAACGGAGCTGGGGAAGGGTCTGGAGCACAAGTGTGATGGGGAGCGGCTGAGGGAGCTGGGGGTGTTTGGTCTGGAGAAGAGGAGGCTGAGGGGAGACCTTATGGCTCTGTGCAACTGCCTGAGAGGGGGTTGTGGTGAGGGGGGTCGGTCTCTTCTCCCAAGTCACCAGTGATGGGACGAGAGGAAACGGCCTCAAGCTGCGCCAGGGGAGGTTTAGATTGGAGATTAGGGAAAATGTCTTTATGGAAAGAGTGGTCAGGCCCTGGAACCGGCTGCCCAGAGAGGTGGTGGAATCACCATGCCTGGGGGGGTTCAAAAACCATGTCAACGTGGCACTTCAGGACATGGTTGAGGAGGCACAGTGGTGTTGGGGTGACGGTTGGACTTTTCCAGCCTTAATGATTCTATGATCCTGGATATTTCCCAGCTGCCAACCCACCCAGGTTTCATGGCTGACCAGGAGGACCCTTTTCATCTCCAAGGTGAGATGTGTCCTACTTGCACCAGCCGGAGATGCTGGCAGTCTGCAGCAACGCCTAAGCCCAGTTTATGCCTGCTCCCAGAAAGGTCTCATAGTGAGACTTAAAGACCAGGAGCAAAGACTCATCAGCAGGAAATCACCCTGGGTTTGGCCAATTCAGAATGCCTTTGACCAGAAAAGCAGCATATGCCAAATCTCCTCTTCATGTATTGCTTGGTTCCCTACATCCCAATCCGCTCTTCTGATACACTGCTGGTCCCCATCCCTTGCTTGTTGGGGCTCTCCCAGTGTCCTCTGGCCCCTCAAGGGACTTAGCCCACCAGAACCAGACAGGGTTGGGGAAATAGTCTTAGAAGAGTTTTCCTTTCCTGCTCTCCTCCATGAACACCAGCTAACCTCATAGCTTAGACACCCCTGCAGACCAGATTTTACACTATTATCTTCCTTTCCTCACTGAGGTCTCTTACTCTGCACTGCACCTGCCATCTACCCTCTCCCGCCCCACTGCCTGTACATCTCTCGCATCCTTTGCTACTTCATACCCCTCCCACTGCTGCCATCAGCAGCTTTGGCTTTCTGCCGGTTAGTGCCTCATTCCTCCACTTCTGCAGGAAGCCAAGTCATGACTTTCTCCTGAAGCCCTTCCTGCAAGGTTCTCCATCCTCCCCTTTGGTCCCTGTCTCACCACAGTCTGCTCTTTGCTGCTGCCCTGGCCCTCCAAACCAGTTGCTAGAAGTGCAAAGCCCTCAGATCCTTGTGGCTGAAGCCAATGAGCCCTAAACTGCTAACTGGAGGAGGCCATGAGAGTATCCCAGTGATGGGATCACCAGGGATTGATGCTGCTACTTGTATTTTCCATAAATATTAGCTACTGACTGTACTTGGCAGCAGGACCCTGGGCTGAATGAGCCTGTGGCAGTTTCTTTCTGCTCCAGGGATGAGGAACAAAACTATTTTCATACACAGCTCACACTCTGCCCAGAGTAATTCTGCTTTTTCCAAGGGCTGTTCTGCAGGCAAGACCTTCAGGAGGCCCCCACAGTTTGTAACACAGGGAGCTGGCAGGTAGGTTTTCCTAATACCCTATGAACAGCAATCACAGCACTTCATTCTGGGAACTGCAAGCATATAATTTCTGAGAAGCCCTGTGATGTCCCCCCGTGGCCTCTGCAGCTGATTCCCATTCCCAGCTGACGTGTGCTGGAAAGAGCTGCATTTTCTATAGCTGCACAGTGCCTTGATGAAAGGCTTTGCCTCCTGCTAAGCCTAAACTCCCTTTGACCTGTAGCACTGAGGCTACCTGCTCCCTATCAGGGGCTACCACCATACCAGCCCAGTGCAGGCAAGGAGGGATTAGCCCCTGGCTGCATGCTCCAGCCTGCAGTGAAAGGGAGCTACAGGCAAGGGGTGGCTGGAAACCCACAGGCAGAGGGATGCTGAAAGGCTTCTCACCTCCCACACAGAAACAGTGGCCCCAGCTGCCTGTTCAAACACCATCCGTCCCTCCCCAGGGGCTGTAACTAGAGCCAAGCAGGGGATGGAGGGATGCCTGCACACGGACAAGGCTCCCTGGTGTGCCCTGCACTCCGCTGGGGAGGGGAGCTGCTGCTGATACTGCAGGCATCCATCTTCAGGCTGCTAAGCAAATAAATTCTCCTGGTCCGGGGGTGGGGGGCAGGCATCACTCCCAGCACATCCCCTGCAGCCAGAACATCCGCACCTTGCCTGGCTGCTGCAATGGGTCACTTTCAAGGGTCCCAGTGGGACGGCGTGCCTGAGCTAAGGGCTCCATCAGTGGCACTGCCACACTGCAGGAAGCCAGATGCCCACCCTGAGCATAAGCGTGTTGCAAGACAGAGCAGGCATTCATAAATCAGGCACTCGCCCTTCCGAAACCTGTCACTCCCGCAGACCCTCCATGCAGCTGGTGCCAAGAGGGATTTGACAGCAGCTGGTCCCCTGCATCCACCAGCAAATGCCCTACACTTGCAGGCAGAGCAGTGCCGGGCATCCCTGGGTAGGAGGGCAGGCATCCGCTGTACATCTCTGAGCCCAGCAAAAGTTTTTTGGGAAGCATTTCTTCCAGCAACATTGCTCCAGCATGACAGCCAGCCACTGCAGGACCCAGGAGACTTTTCTGAGCAAGGATTTTTTTCATGGAGATTGCCAGGCTTAAATCAAACATTCTTTTTCCCAAAGCTGTTAGAGTCTGAGAAGTCTTTAAAGCTTTGGTGACCTTATCCAAAACAGTTCTTGCAACAGTTATCCATAATAACCCATAGAAATCCTGTTTAAAACAACTTTCTTTTTTTGATTTTTTTTGGGGCAGGGGGGAGTTAGTCTTCTGAAACTTGGGAAGGTGGAAAGAGTTTAGAACAATTACACATAATCTCCACAGTTTTCTGTTTCTGCTCTGCACAAGCTATGCGGCGTGGGGGCTTCAGGCAGTTTTGGGAGGAAAAGTCATGGTAAGATCTCATCCTTTCTGCCTTTATGGATTTAAACCTCCCCATCACCTGAAGGAGGCTTCCAGTAATGCTGACAGGAGGGACAGATACTCACTAAGAGCAGTAGTTCCCCATGCCACCAGCCTGCGAGCAGTGTTCATTCTCCATCCCTCTCTTGCCCTGGCTGCCCCAAACACAAGCATCCTCATCTCCCACCAGCCTGCTCCCTGCTCTTGCACTCTACCCCAGCCCCAAACCCACCCATCCACCCCTCTCACAGCCCCTGCATTTCTCCAGACATCCTTCATCCAAGCTCTCGTCCTTCGAACATTTCCCTAAGGTGGCCACCACCGATACAAGTAGAACTCCTTTATGCTTTTTGAAATCCTCATCCACTGAGCATGGGACTGTCTACTCACTTTACCCCAAACCCTCTTCCCCAAGCCATGGGCAGAGCCCTTCACCCTCCATAGCCCTACAATAAAACCAGACTGTCTCTGGGCATGTTGCTTTGTTCCCATCCCCTCCAAGGACACGCTACTCAACACAGTGCAGATGCCCACATTGTTCGAGCACCTGCACAGCATGGGAGACGTACCAGACTGGACACTTCTTCAGCACAAGCACCTACCCATGAAGGGAGTGATTGGACTGAGCTCCTGAGCTGACAATTTGGGTAGCCAGGTCAGAGGGGTTGAACTTGCCAAAGGAGAGCTGAAATGGTGCTGAAGAGGCAGCAGCGCGACAGCTGGCAGTACCTGGTACAGACACACAGTGGTCTTGGCTAGATCCATCCAGTCATCGCCTCTCCTTGCCCTTATTCCCTAAAAAGTAGTCACAGACCCAGGCCCCTTCACCCAAACCTCCGTATTGCATCAGCCGACATCTCTGCTTGCCAGCCAACACTGTACAGAAGTGACTGAAAGTTTTAAAATCCTTGTAGTAGCACCTCCTATAAGGGCCACTCTCCGAAGAGAAGAGCCCAATATCCACTCACTGGGAAGGATCTGTGATGACCCTTGAGATCCTGAAGTCCAGACAGACCTACCAAGGAAAACGCTTGGTGCAGAAGAATGGGGTGTGCTCTGCTCTGTAAGAAACTGCACAGTAAATGGAAATGTTCTTGCTCCCTTTTTCACATCTCTCAGAGAACAAAGGATGAACTAATTTTGTCTAAAAAAGAAAACATGTCATAACTGATGCAGGATTTGACCCAAAACAGTCAAATCAGACATACCAAGGACATGGATAGCAGGCAGAACTAGGCAACAGGAGGAAAGGAGGGTTTGTGCAACCACCCAAGGGCATCAAGAAGTCTGCCTCTGCCTGACTTGTTTTCTTCTTGCCTGCACCACCCAGCACATTGTAGAGACTGGCTCTTAAAACGCTTGCATCTTGCTGCCTTCCTAGGACATGTCCAGCAAGTCACTGGTATTCACAGGTGTGGGACTACCCTATAACTCATTATTGGTCAAGAAGCAGCAAAAAATATTAAGATGTTATTGTAAGTCATGTATCCATATTTGGGGCTTGAGAGTCAAAACAGGAGCAGCTGACAGTCTGCCCTTTGCCTCCAAGAAGTCTATAACCAAAGTGTCCCTGGACTCCAGCCACAGCAATGGGACTGAGCTGGTTCCACGCTGGTCACTCGCCAGGGATGCAACCACCACTTCCTTTTCTCCCCATAATGCCTCCCAGTCAAGTGTAAACATCACGGCAGGGGGGGATATCTGAACTACTGATCAGACTTTGCAGTCAGAGTTCACATTCCACCTCGTGCCCCTCTCTCCCAAAGAGATCCTAAGCTCCTAAAGCAGTCCACAAGACCACATGCAAGAGATGACTGTATGACATAGGTGGTCCAGGCTGGTTTTAAGGGTGTTTCCATGAAAAATTAATAAACCTACAAAATTAGGAGTTAAGTGCATAAAGACATCCCCCAGTCTAGTTTACCAGATACAAATATACTGCAATAGGCTCCATGCTGAAGATACTCATCTGACACTTCCCTTCACTTGAGTAAAAAATGAGACCAGCATCAGGTCAAGTTTTCAGCTTGGTGTAATACACCAGCTTGTGCTACACAGCACCAGCAGGACATCCAAAACTGGAAGGCAGCATCCTGCCTACCAAGAGCAAGGGTCAACAGCAGGAAGGGCTACAAACTGGACAGAGAGTGTATCTGTCTCTACATGTTGATACTTTGATTTTGGTACAAGCAGAGGAGGTTATTCCTTGGCAGCATGTCTCCTGCACAATATACAGTGAAGAGTTCCTCTGGCTTTTCCAGGAAAGACAGTGGAAAGGACACGGACATTTACCAGGCTTCCTTGGTAGGGCTGAATTATCTCTCTTCTCTTCTCCTGAGAGGAATCTGAGCGTGCTGGCATCACGCATGCAGGGCACTTCCCACCCTGTCAGCCACCCAGTCTAATGGTGAACTAGAGCTCAGCTGCACAAATGCATCTCGTTCTGACAAAGCCCACTTGGGAGCTGATGATATCATTTGGACTTCCTAGGCAATGAAGTTTGTCAGAGGGAACTGTCAGCCTCAAGGTGCAGCTGGTAAAGACCTAAGACAGGGAGAGAAGCCAGGACTAGGCACTTTAAAAGGGGTCAGAAATCCTGAAAGGGAGAGCAGTGCTACCCGCTGTCCTTGCAGTAAGCAGTCGTGCTCTGGGACTGCAGCACTTCTACACTTTCCAGCAGGGGGAGGTGGAAGAGAGAATTTTATATGCTGTTCCTTCGGATTTCCCAGCATATCTAAACAGCACTAATATTTTGACCTCTGACACTCATGGCTTGCAGAATGGTAAGTTCCATGCTACCGCACAATATGTCAAGCTCTTGCTTTTAGAAAACTTTAACTGGGAAAGCTCTTCTAATGAATCACTGAGGGACATGGCTTGGAGCTATCTCCCTAGCAGCCCACTTTTGCCCTAGAAGCAGGAGTGATCTGCTGAAGTTAAGCATCAATAAAACCAATAAATCAGCCATGCCCCTGCAACTTCAGAAAGTCAGACTTGTAAAACAAGTGAATCCATATAAGAGCCAAGAATTCAAAGCCAGCAGCTCGCAGAAGGGCTCAGTCTGTGATTCCTGGTGCGCAGCTTATTTACAGCATGTTTCTAGTGGCAAACTAGATTTCCTAAATCTTAGGAAAGTCTTGGTCCTTGTGACTAAGAGGCTCATTGGAGATACCCTCCTCCACCCAAAACAAACAGACTTGTTTAATGTCTCTCACTGAGTAACCTGTTAGAATAAGTAACATGTGCAATATCAGGAAGGATCACAGAGTTGTAAACAAGTACACACTATGGAAAAAAGAGGTTTGAGAGTCTCTATATTTAAAGGACAAAAGCTCATCAGCAAAGGAGCCACTTGCCATTACACCAATGCACTGCCATGCCAGATAACCACAACGCCCTCTTTTTCAGCTTCCCCCTTCTCCTCTTATTGGCCTAACCCCTTCCTGCCCAAGGTTAGATTTTAGCTTGTTGGGCAGAAACAGGCTTTTATTTCACATGTTGACAAACAGAAATTTATCACTGATGCAAATTTAGCTGCAATGTTACCATTTACAGCCAGCAAAAAGAGCCAGACTTGGCTCCAGTATGACAGCCTTAGTCTTCAAAGCTGCACATTACTGAGTTATGGAGTCTGGGATTAGCAGAGATTAGAACAATAAAATGTAGCTGGCCCAAGCAGTAACCAGCGTATTTCATTTTCTGGTCTTTAATTTGCCTTGTTTGAGAGATGTTAGATTATGCCTTTGCCTCTTTACAATCTCAGTGTTTCCCCCGCCCCCCTTAAATTAAAGCTGAAATCATCATGCAGTTGCTGAATCTTTACTTGGCAGTCTGACAACAGCAGACTTGTGAAAGGTGTCGCCTTGTTATCACTACTTGCTCTAGAGTTTAACTAGCGCATGTCCAGCAAGTGAAGCAGGACCAGGTTATTCACTGAAGACACTGTTACCTGTCACTATGCACGTGAATTTAGCATCAGAGTCCTCGGACACAGAACGGGATTTGATAGTGGTTTCAAATAGTGGCTGGGTTTCCTCCGTCAGCTGAGAAATGATTGCGCAGAAGGTGCTCCTGGAAGATTCAAGAAGCATTTCTTAGAGATCAAAGCACTAGAAAAATCAAAGGGTCCCCTTCCTATGTAATCTCAGAAGCCTGTGTTCTTGTTGTAAACGCTCTCCTTCCCTCCCATCATCCCTACACCAGCTTGTTCAGAGTCTGGTCCAGTGTCAGGGTATTTGACTTTTTTCACTCCTAAGATGACTCTGTCACTTTAAAGTGTCATTTGGGAGACATTCCCTTTGTCTTAGCCCTAATGGCTATTGGGATAATGAATGTCAAGAACCATTTTACTTCTTGATTACATCAGAACACTTCTTTGCTCAACCAGCAGGCTCAAAGCAAGACCCTAAACAAAGGCAGCTTCACATTCGCAGCACTGCATGATCAGTGTTTCAAGTGTTGTTCTGTCCACTTGGATTTGACTTTATTTGTGAAGACTTCACATCGTAATTTCAGGCAAAGTGTGAACTGAACGTGCCTTCTGAACACAACAGCCCTCTTTGAAAGTTTTGAATTAAGAAAAGCTGCCTGCTGCAGGGACAGCTCACTGAAGGAGACCTTGAGCCTGGCTTGCAGCTTTCTGAGCTCAGGAATTATATCTGAAGCTGACATCCATTCCCTGTTTAACCTCTCACTGCTGCAGGTAGGCACTCACACTATATGCTCCAGGAGTTCAGGCACTGACCTCAAAGTTCAGGCTGGGAAACCCAAATAGCTAGAACTATCCAAATAGTGCAATCTGTGAAGCTCAAAAATGGGCCTTAGATTCTCCAGTCATTTAAGCACTATTCAATGGTGGCAATAGATCAGCATATTCATACAGCACTGCCAGCCCTGTTGGGGCATCACCAAGAGAGGCCACAGAAGATCTGGGCTTTCTTAAATAAAGGAAAATTATTTAATTCCAAGTTGGGTCTTCATTGGGATAGCGCTTTTCCCTTCCAAGAGCCCCAGAGCTGCTTCTTTCCTTTTTCCCTCTGCAATTAAAACACTACATGTTTACACTAGGAGAGAGGACCCCAAGGCCTCAAGTGCAAGGATCTAAGGAGAAACAGCAAATATTGCAAGAGAACTGACAGCCCGCAGCTCTACTTATATAATTTTCAGCAGTGAAAGACATTCCTTAAACAAGTGATCAACTTCTAGAGACATGCAAGAGGCGGAGCAAACCCCCAAACCATTCCTGACACAGCTCCACCAGGAGCAGAATGGGCTTATAGCACGTGGTGAGGGCTCCACGAGGAGGATCCCAGCCTCACAAGCAGCCCCTGGCTCGCAGGCGGGATGCTGGTGCTGCTGCTACACATGCTCTACCTGCTGAGGAAGCAGTCTTGTTCAGGAAAAAAACCAAAAAATCCCCCACATTTAGCATGAACCCAGCAAGGTGAGGTGCACTGACAGGCTGTGCAGCAGGGACTGAACTGCACACATGGCTGAAGGTGCCAGGATAGCTCCAGCCACAGCAACTGTCTGTTTCATCCACCCAGAAGACTTACCTGGAGGCTGCAGTGCTATGATTTTCACTCTGGCTTCCTGCTAGAATGGGCTTGTAAGAGATGCAGGAAGATTAATCCCTGAGTAACAAACAACTGGGATGCAGTGGGAGCCTCATCTGGCTCCCAGGCACTTTGTGTTGGGTAGGGGTACAGGACAGGGACAGCTAGGGCTGTTGCAGACTTGACTCATTTGCTTAACAAGTGTTATAAGCACTGTCTGTATCCAAATGCATGTGTGGAATGGGGTAAAAAAACCCAGATGCCACAGCTCAGAGTCTTCTCTGTGGAAATCAATGGTCCCCAGGGGCCTGGCCCTGGCAAGCAGCTCTTCACATAACTGCAGGGCCAGGAAAGGGCTGAGGGAGCCAACAGCTGTCTCAGACCAGAGAAACCTTTCCATACTCTGACTCCAGGAGAAAAAGCTCCCGTTTCCAAAGAGCAAGGCAGACAACCCAGTACCAAGGCAGTTACTAGTGGGGTTTTGATGGCCACTTCAAAACAGCCCTAGACCAGTAAATGCCTTTTAGATCCACATAAGGAACTTCCCAAGCATCAATGAACATTTCTTACCCAGCAGGAGAGCAACCAGATCAGCATCTTAAAAAGAGTGATTCGTGCACACAGAGTGACTCTCGAGACCAAGTTTAATCCCAGTACCATGCCATCGATATCAGCAGGCAACACTGGGAATAAGTCTGGTCCATTCAGTGCAAATCCCAGAGTAAGGGGAAATAACAGCCAAGGCTACTGAATGCTTTAGGAAAGCAGCATCCCCAGAAGCTGGGGGCTCCACAGACACAGCAGATGAGGAGACTTGCCCAATGTACACTTGGCAGGAAGCCCTGGAAAGTCTAATTAATCTTTCAAAGAAACCACTGTGTTAGTCACAGGGGGGGTTAGAGACTGCAGCACCGTGGGGCACTCAGCTGACTCACTCCAGCTGCAACGAGACTTGTCCAGTTCAAATTGTTTTCTCTATCAGTAATTCAGAGCATTCAAGAAATCTGATACAAAGCGGCAGCTTGCTCTTCCTCCAGGCCGTCCTGAAGCTGCATCTTTGTTGCAGAAAAAGCCCTGGAGCCTAGGAAGAGGACACCAGCAATTCAGTAGCCTTTTTACATTAAAGAGGGATTTCCATACAAAAGCAGTCTGCAGGAAAAGGAGATTCGAGAAGCATATTCCTCTTCATGATGATTTTCTTTTCCTGACTTTTTGGTCAGCAATCCCACAGCTATAGGGACATTCTGGAGAGGCCTCTCCCTCCACGCTCATTCCTCTACCTGCTTCTGCAGCAAACCAGTAATGCCAGCTGACTTCCAAATGTGTTATTTTGCCAGAGGCAAAGTATAGCCCTACAAGTGCATTTCAGCACAGTCCATATGAATGAAGATCTTTCACATTAAAGCACAGGATGGCAGGGGAGCAGAAAATTTTTTCTCTGAAAGTCTCAGGGCAGGCGTATCCAATTTTTAATGTCTCTGTATGGAAGTCTCACTTTAATATCAAGAAGTAGCTGAACACCCATCCTTTGGCTAAGAAAGAGGAATATTTCTTGCACCTTAACAGAAATTACAATGAACATTCACTTCGCTGTCTGCAGTTCAAGCAAGTATTAGGGATCCAGTCATGCAGAATAAGGCTGTTAGACCACTTCAGGGCTCTCTGTTAATTAGTACCAAAGCATTACAGATTAATCATGTGCAGTCAGATTCAGCAAAATGTTTGGTCAGAGCAGTTTAATGCAATGTAGTTTTACCTTCCTAAACTGGAGGGAGAGTATCTGCTGCTTGGTAAGCTAAGCAAAAAACAGCATAAAAACCATTAGACAGAGAAGCACGGAAAGGAGCTGAAATAAACAAACCGTTACAGAGACATATTAATGATGAGTCGTTTTGCACAGGTCAGAGTTCCTATTAAAAGAAGGTACAGCTGCCTTACTCAGGCTGACTGCCAGGACGAGCAAGTCACATTGTCAACTGAAATCAAAGGCTGTAAAAATGAAATTATCTTTAACCACAGAGAATAAGTGTAAGGACATTGATACAAGTAGGTTTCCAAGAAGCAGCACCTGAGCCTTCCATGCACCATCTGCAGCATTGTGCTCAAAGCAGGCAACTCCACCCTGGGAGATGTTTGATTAAATGGCAGGCAGAAGTAGAGACCACTGCAAGCCCCCTCCTCTGCCGGTAAGCAGATGGCCTGAGCTGGTGACCCTCTGTGCTTCCAAGGACAGCTCTTTGGAGAAGCTGAAAACTCTCTGGTCACTATCCATTGCTTTCCAGCTTGCCAACCAAATCACTGAAGTCTAGCAAAAAATTAAAATAAAATAAAAGAAGTAGACTTTACAAGAATCTACAGGCTTTGCTTTCTTCGCAGGAACATGTTATAACATTAACCAATTCAGGGAATAAAAAAAAAAAAAAAAAAATCAAACACCCAAGTCCTACACAAGGGACATCCAGATGAGCTACTTACCAGCGGCCACCAGCTCTCCCAAAGGAGTGTCTCCAAGGCCTCATGTTCTAGCCAAAAAGCCACATTGCCAGTTTGTAGCAGCAGCCCATTGCAGCCTGTAGGAAATAACCTCTCGGCATTGACCCACAGCAGTCAGGAGCAGTTCCTCAGACCCTGAGCTCACCCACATGGCAATCAAGAGCCTAAAACTAACTAGGTACCAGCTAGTCAACAGCACATAAACTCAGTGATTTAATCACACTGAGATGTTAGTTATGCCTACACAACAACCGCGCCATATAGCCTCAGAAGTGGCTGCAGCATAGACATCCCCTGTGGGATGTAAGAAGTCAGACTCCTGCATCGGTACATGCAGACAGGTCAAACCTTCTCAGTGTTATGCACTGAAGACCACCGTTGAACAACCAAACCTCGGCACTTTATGATGATGTTACAGAAGACGGCATGAAGAACCAAGAAAGGTGCAACTCTTCAGGTCTCCTACCCAAATGACCACATCCAGGCTCTGTGCAAGTCCCAATGGCACAGAAGTCAGCAGGACTTCAAATCTTGCCCTAAAAATGACCACAGAGGGTCTCTGAAAACTGCTCCTGCCAACCATGTAGCACTTCCACCTGTGAAGGCAGAATCTCCATGTGAATTATAAGTAAAAAAGTAGTTCAGCTTGAAGGCCTGACACTTTACATAAATTGCACATTTTTATTAGGAAAAAACCCCAGCACTCTAAGGAGCTCACTGGCTCCTCTCCTTCAGATCAGGAGAGCAAAGACAAAAGATGTGTTAGACAGACGTTCAAGAGCAGCTTTAACCCAATAAACATGGATGACACTTGCCCTTTTGGCAGCAGCTTCACCTTCTCCACCTCCAGCCGCATGATCCTGATCCCTCCCCAGTGCCAACTGCTGTTCATGCAGCCAGAGGATGAGCAGACCAGGTGTTATCCAGCTGGAAAAAATCAAACACTAACCATAACAGACTGAGGATCAGCCACTGGATCCATCGTGCACATGCTGTGCTGGCCCATGGGAGAAGCCAGACAGAGGTTCTTTGTCTTTCCAGCTGAGCCCCACCATGTGGGGCATCCCTTTGAGCCCCACGTCCCTTCCAGCACTGCAAGGCATGCCTTTCCATTGCCTGCCTTATTGACCAGCATGTCACCTTGTCCTCATCACTCCCAGCCACCTTAAAATCTTAGAGAGCTCAAATTCCATCTCCAGCTCCTCTTGCCCTGCCCTGACCTCCCAGGGGGATCAAGCTTCCTCCTCTCCACAACCCTCCCAAGCACAGCCACCCCAGGTGATCCCAGGGGCAGCAGCACAGATGCACGGTGTCCCTGCGCTCTGCGCTGTCCCCAGGCAGCTCTGTCCGGCTGGAAACACAACTCACAGGCATAAGTACAAATTATGTGTCACCTCCCAGCTCTTCAACAGCAAAGGAACAAAAAAACATTTGGCATACCACTGCAAGGGAAAAGCATCCTTTTGGCCTCCAGGAATACTGAGGTTGTGGGCATCGCTCAAGAAGCCAGCAGTGAAGATCCTAAAACACTTGCTGGAGAACGCTAGCATAGGCAAAAGTGTGGGTTTAATCATCCTTTCTTGCATAAGACAAACGGGAAGGTCTCTTGGCTTGGACGTAAAGGAAATCACTCAAACAGCAAGAACTAGAATGACGGGTGCCTGTGCCACAAACCCCTTGCACTCATGAATGTGATCAAACCGTGAGCACCATCAGTACTTTTTTTACTCTCCCATGTGAAGCACAAAAGCTGGGCTTTATTCACTGCACATCCTGAAACACGGTGCTGAATACTGGACTGAAGGTCTCTTTGGAAGCCTTGCTATTATGAAAAGAGAAAGGCCATCACCACAAAAATCCACATATTAACTGAAGTTTAACCTCAATATTCTAAGGAACCAAGCAAAATTTGCTTTACAGACTAGAGATTTAAGCCCAGAGAGAGCAAGATCGCTTCAGCCAGAACAGCCCTGCCTGCAGGCAGCTGGTGTTTCACTTTGGTTTAATTACGTTCACAGCATACCCACACAGAGCTGCAACAGCGTAACTGTATCAGACACTAAACCAAACCTGTCCACGTGGAAACTTGGGAGTCCTGCGCAAGGCACAATAGACGCCCCAGCGTGCCTAGTCTGATACGCTTTGGGACTGGATTGTTTGTGTCCTCAGCAATACAGAGACTTGTTAGTGCACACAGTAGAGGTCTCTGCTAATGAAATGCAGCATCAGCAGCGGATGTGTCTCTCCTGAGCAAGCTTGGAGCCTTTATAGTTACTGGATGAAAGCAAATGCTTATCTTATCCTGAGAATCACTTCTAAAGCAGGTAAATCAAGGTCTAAAGGTACTGGTTTCTCTCTACTGGAGAAGAGGAGCTCAGAGAGGTCTGCTCCAGGCATGTCCAGCATTGGTGGGAAGAAGCCTCATCAGGTGTCTCACACCTATGAAGTAAAGCACAGCTTGTTAAAAGCTAGCCCTGAAAATACAGATTTGGTTATTAACCACTGTTGCACTGGACCATGACAATTATACCCCTCTATTATATAACTGCAACCAGCCTCAATTCTTTAAGTTCTGTTTCATCAGATGCTTTCAAACTCCTTTCAACATTTATCATCTACTTAAAGGTTTTAGCCCTTCAACTACTCATAGTTTTCTTCGGAAGCGAAGGCAGCCTTCCCATTTTTCATGCAGTTGTCAAATTTCCATCTTGCTGGAAGGGCAGGAGGTAGAACTGTCAACAACACTCACTTTTTTTAAATCACTTGCAATATTGCTTAAGCTGATGGCCTAGGCTGGTACATCACCCCACTGGCACTGAAAAGTTAACTGCCTGAAAAACAGATTTTTAAATCCAGCCCCTTTTCTAAGCCCTCTCATACAATTACTGCATGAAATTCTCCTCTTTCTGTATTTCTTCTTCCAGAGATAAAGAAATATTTCTCCTTCCAGCTCATGTCCTCATAAGGAAGCCAACAAGAGCTCAGGAGACCCTGAAATTGGCTTCACAGTGGCTCCATCCTCATGTGTAAGTGGACTTGATCTGCGTGAGCTGCAACAGTCGTTAATACGTGTCAGTGTTCTTCCACAGCATGAAAAGTGAGCCACGCAAGCTGTCCAGTGCAGCGAGTAAACAGCAAAACGTGACAATGACAGCAAAGCTGAAACCTCCGAGTTTATTTTGACGGAAATGGCATTGCACAAAAGCTCCTCAGAAGAGCCCACTGAGAACAGGGCAGTCCTTCTGTCCCAGGAGCAGGACAGAGGGGTGGCCCTGGCAATCCCCTGCAGACGCTCCCTCTTGCTGGCACTCTGACCCGTGACATTATTGGGCATGTTTTGCACATGCAGACTTCTAAGTATAAGATTTCACATGAACTTCTCTGCCTCCAAGGTTAATACTACTTGAGAAAAATACAAGCCATTCTACGTGTCTCCTCAGCTGTCAGAAGCCAACCATTTTCAACGTTTAAAAGCCAACAATGAAGCTTTCATGCACATATGGTTACGCTTGAGGATTCTTTCCTGCCTTGTGTCCCGCTTATCAAGCACTTCATGCACACACAGAAGTGTGTTTGTGTTTCCTATACCATGGCAGTAATTATCAGCAATGCTGTGATAAAGCAGCTGTGAGTGCTATGGAGCCATACAAGACACATTGTTGTTTTACAGACTGGAAAAACGGATGTATTGAGTCTTTGCTTGTCAAGGTCACAGAACAAATCGATGTCAGAGCTGGAGAAACATGGCATTTTTTTCTGCAGGTAATTTACTTTGAGCCAAGATGAACATGGACTTGCATGTAACAATTAAGAGCTAGATTTCATTAGCAGAGAGGGTGGAAAACAATAAACTAAGTTACATATTCCTGTATCAGCCTCTGTAACACTCTGAAGGTGGCTCAGATGTGTGTATTTTAACTCTGAATTATTGCTGCCTCTATGGTCCAAATTAAACTGGCACCTAATTGAAAGACATCAAGGAATGAGAAAGGACAAAAGAAAGCAAAGCAAATATTGGGCAATGAGATGCCCAGGGAAGTTGATACCTTCCTGGTAAAGAAAAGAAGCGAAGTGAAAGTATAGTTGATCATAACAGCTCTTCTGTCCTCCTCTTCTTGGGCCAGGCAATGCTGTAAAATGTGAGACTCGGTCAGTGTGAGATAACAGCCTCATCCACCCAAGTCCTTCCTCCTCCCCTTGCTGAAACAGAGTGAGGATAGAGCCGGTTTTAATTCTGCCTCTGCTGCAGCACAAGAGGTGCCTCGTTCAGAGGAGACCACGCTCTCCCCTCTATGCAATCAGATGGGATCCCAGGCCTGGGAAATGTCTCCATTTATGAGGTTTCCAGAGAAGAGCAAAGTTCACATATGTGATATATTCTGTATTTGAGCAGTGGTCCTGAAGGGCACTGTTTGTCCAGCTCCACATCTTGATCTTCCAGCCTGGGTTACCAGCTCAGCCTACAGACTCAGCTCCACTTGACTTTCTAGGAGATATGGACAGGACGCTTTAGAAAGGGGGCTGAAAAATGCAGCTTGGGATTATTATTCACCGTGCACAACTGGCAAGGAGCCCCACTCAAACAAGGCACCACTGTGCAGATAATTACACCAACAGGAAAAAGACACCTCTACCCTAGAGACCCTGGGGATGAACCCAAATGCCTTTACTTTTGCCTTTCAAGTGTGTACTGGATCTCCCTCCTTCCAGAGTTTGGGACGTTTCTGTCACACAAGATGGATGCACTGAACTCCCTCCGATGCCACAGCTGGTTTCTTAGCAGGGATTTACACGACCCGTTGCCAAAGAAAGGTCCTGTAAGAAGTTACAGGTACCCAACGGCTGAAGAGGGAACTCTTCTGAACTAACAAAGCTAAACAAGCTTTTCAGGAACTACGCGCTCCTGCATTTTCAGCTCACTTTATTATAGTAATAGATCTTTCACCTTCATTTGATATTATGTGCAAAGCAAGAGGTACAAGACTAGGAATGGTTTCTAGCCAGAAAAGCCAGGTGGCAAGGCACTCTCCTGAGCTCAACTGCCACCACAACCAGACACAGCCGTCCAAGAAAAGATCAGAGGCAATGTCACTCTACTCTAAAAATATCTGTATATGATGAAGCTATGACAGTAGAAAGATATTTAAGCAAGGAGGCAATGCTGCAATGAGACCGAGGAGCAGACATCTGCATTAGATGAGAGGTGCAGATCACTTCCAACACAGGAGTTTGCCTAGGGCTCAGATGAAGCCTCTGCCACAAGATTTTACATCAAATTGCATCTCTCTGCACAAGACATTCTCCAGACTCAGCTAGTTCTTACAAAAAGGACATCTAAAGAGACATCTCGACATTGTGGTCCATGAATGCAGCTAAAGCAGACCCTGGACAGGACTGACAGCTTCTCCTCTCGGTTTGTGAAGTAATTAGAGTCAAGTGCTTCGAGACATAAGAGTTTTTTTATAAAAACAAAACAAAAACCAAAAACACCTACCCCAAAATAAAAAAAAAAAACAACACACTTTCTTTGGATCAAATATCCATTTTTGCTTTCTAACCACCACAGCAGCCTCCCACCACAACTCTGCCTGTATCCCGTACTTTTGTTAGTGCCAACCCCAAATTCAAGTACTCAAATCCGTTCAGCGTTAGAGAGAACTGCTGAACGTTATCTGCCATTACGCATGTCGCTCACCCTGCTTTTCAAGTTCTCCCAGGCAAGCTCTCCAGAGGTCCCTGGATTGAATTAAACTCCTCATTGCTTTCTGAAAGTCTTCTTGCTACACCATTCCACTCACTTGCTCTCCAGAATTGTTATGATACATTATTTAATTGTAAGACAAAAAGCCCAGCTTCACTCAAGCCCTTGCCCTGCATCATAGACAACACCACAGTTTCCACACTCGCTGGCTCAAGTCTTCAGGACTTGTAGGCACACTCAGGGCTATGCGGGCAACGAGACTTTTATATTACTCCTCCTTTACTCATTAGAGAAACTGGAAGATGTCATGAACACAGGGAAAGGTCAGTTTTGCTATTTAGCGAATATTTATTCAGCGCTTCTTACAACAGAAGGGATGGCCACTGAAGTTAACAGGCAAAATGTAATTACCTTGCCATCAGCTTTGATGACGAAGTACATAAGTGGGTTGAAAAAAAGGATTGGACAATTCGTGGAAAACAAACACATTGCCGATTTAAGCGTGGCAGTACACTGTCCCTTTGCCTGCAAAAGCATTAGGCTCCCATAGATGGAAACTGGGGTGCACCCACCTGCAGCACTAGCCTGACAAGCTCAGGGTATTCAGGACTCAGACCTTTCCAGACACAGGCTGCATTTACCATGCCTGAGCTGCAGCGTCAGCCCAGCCAGAGAACACCAGGCTCACTGCATGCGAGGACTGCACCGCTCTGCGCCTTCCTCAGCAGCCTTGAGCAAAACGTCTGTGATGTCAGGAAGCCGGCTGGGAACACCGGAGGTATCACTTGCAGGACTGACAAACCCTGCTTTATGGCTAAACTGATTAAAGCTGCAATTCGAACATGCTTGGGAGGGGAATAAAACTCAAGCTGCAGGCAACCAAAACACGTCATCATCTTATTTATTAAAGACTGTCTCTACTTGTAATCCACAGAATAGAATCACTGGACTCGATTACAGATTTCCTTTGCACGGTACGGTCTGAGGTCACAGATTGATTGTGGATGCTGTATGGGCATTTGTTGGTACTGAGGATACCACGGTACGCAGACTGCAATTAGATCACACACTATGATACAAGCACAAAGGAACCGAATTAAGGCAACTTAACTTTGGCATTACCCCAGTTTTAACATCTGACTTCCAGGCAGAACTTTTTATCTCTTTTGGTCCTGTATTTATTTTTACAAATATCAGATTCTTTGAGGCATCAGCCCTTGACACACTAGGAATGGATTATTTATAAATCATCAACAGGGAAGAGGCACGCTCATTTTAAGAGCTTACGGACTGAAGAGCATTCCTAGTGAATTCAAAGTAATTTATAGGCTTTACTTTGAACGACCAACACAATCACCAACACCTTTGCCTTCGCCGGCACATCGCCATGTATTTGCTAACCTCAGTCAGTCTCAGCAGACAACATGTTTATCATACCTTCTGCCATGTGAACAAAGCCTTATTCCTACCACAGACCTCCTGCCTAAGGCCATTTCTGACCCAGGAATGCCGTTCACATCGCTGCTCCGCCTGTATCTACATTGCAGAAATACCTTTTTGGCAATAAGATAAGGCACAGGCGCAGCAGGCCCCTTGCTCCAAGTCTGGTGTCAATAACACAAGCAGCTTCACTACAATGAATGCAGGAAGGTCAGCGCAGTATCCTGTACGCAAGTTTAACTCGAGAGGCGCAGAGGCTCGTGTCCGTCAGGATTTCACAGCACGGCGGTCGACTCCACACACCTGCCCTGCTATAAAACGACGTGCGATGTTGACGACCCCCGCCCTGGCAGCAAACGCAGAAGAACCCGCAGCCCTTTCCTGGGAAGCCAGGGGCTGACCCGCAGCAAACCAGCTGTTGTGGAGAGCCCAAACCATCGCTTGGTGTTTCCACCCTGGAGACAGTCTCCGGGGAGGGACAGGCCCAGGCGGCCACACCGCTTCCAGCATGGCCATCACCTCGGTCCACCCGGGGCCAGGGCACTGCCTGACGGCCTGGGACGCCGCCAGCCCGCTCTCCTCCCGCTTCCCCCGCGCCCCGGTCCTCCGCCGGCCTCCGGAGCCTCACCCACAGGCTGCGTCCCC
>WEKW01027395.1:162283-201476 GCA_013389905.1 Sula dactylatra | reverse complement strand
TTGGGCTCCGGAGGACCACCCCGAAACGCCCCCCGGGCACGGGAGGCCGAGCGTCCCTGTTTCTCTAAATGCCCCCTCCTCCCGGGATGGGTGCCGGGGCCCCTCGAGCAGCCCAGCGCGCCTGGCCACCGGGTGGGAGCCAAGCCCCGGGTTGCGCCTGCCGGGTTGTTTCCACCTCCACGTCCTGTTTCTCTACAGCCATTGTGATCACCGAGCAGCCGGTCTCCGTCTCTGTCCCCGTGGGATACTCCTTCACCCTGCGGTGCAGAGCTGAGGGACGCACGTCGCTGCAGTACCAGTGGTTTTGTCAGCACCAGGTAACGGCGGGAGCCGAGGTGGCCCTGGGCATGGCACCAGGCTGATGGAGCTGGCCGTCAGCAGGCAGACCTGGTGGGAACCAGGAGGCTAAAGGAGAGGGGGTTCGGATGTGCGCGCGTGCTGAGGGCTTCTGCAGATGCTGGGTGGGGGTGTGCAGTGGAAAAGCTCCTTCTCCTGCGTCCTGGCAGCTGGAGGAGTTGAGGAAACCGGGAATTTCCACTTCTCCTGCTCTTACAAGGGGCCTGCAAGTGCCTTCTACTACCAGCAATAAGGGGGGACTCACTGCCCACCACCTGTGTTTTCCCTTTAGTCTGTCTGCTCCCAGATTCCTGGTGCCACCAAGCAAGACTTGCCCATCACTGCCCAGCAGACCCAACTCTACACCTGCAGAATCAACGACCTCTACAAAAACGCCATCTTCTCTGACTGGGTGAAGGTGGAGGTCCATCAGTATGTCGCCAGAGGTACGAGCGTGTCTTCTAGCTTTTCTATATTTCACACTTTGGCTGCCTGTGGAACAGTGATCCTACGCAGTTCCCGGGGCAGTGCGTCCTCCCAGCTCAAAAATCACAATACAGAAGGATTGCTCTAGTGACATGACCGTGCAGGTCTAAGCCAGACCTCTGCGTCCACCCTCTGAATGGTTCAGGTCCATGTCATGGTCCCGGTAACCCCGGCTGTATGTACCTGCTCTTCCTGTTGATCACTTGCCGTGGGTTTCCCGGAGTTATACCGTGTGTTTGCCCATTTGTATTGGGCAGAGGGACTGAAAGAGGCAATCTGGCAATTTCAAAGCTGAGCAAAAATAACTCCGGGTGTGGCTGACCTCAGCAGGTTGACTGTGCCCTTGGCAGGAAAGGGCGAGCGTCAGGTTTGGGAAGCCAGAGGCAGGGCTTTGGCATTTCATTTACTGTTGCGGGTGTCACTCTCAAGGATTCCCTGCTTCCAGAGCAGAAAGGCGCAGCAGTGATGTCCTGTGGGATGGCATCTCTTGGTGAGGGTGGAAGAAGCTCGCTTTTCTGGCAGTATGCAGAGAGTCCTATACAGGGGGGAAAAGTCACCATTGTTTGCTGTCCTTGTGGAGGGAAGACTAATTCTGTGGCACTGCTTTGCAGGACTGCCCCCTCAGCTCTGGCGAGGAGAACCGGTCATCGTCCTCAACCCCACCAAGCAGAGGGTAGAGGTGGGGAAGGCGTTACAGCTGCAGTGTGCTGCCATGGGGGTCCCAGCCCCCAGCTATCAGTGGTACCGGAATGGGAACCCGTTGGAACACCAGAAGAAAAAAAAACTCTGGGTAACATTGCCTTGGTTCAAAGTTCAGAAATTTTGGCTGCTGAGGTGGGTGATAGGAGAAGCTCCTTGCTGGATGGTGAGCACGGGAGAGCCTCAGAAGCCTTTGAAAGTTGTGTTATTGTCATCCTGGACATGACAAGTGGCAGTCCTTAAGCCTGGCTTGTATCTGCATGTTAAGGCTCGGGTGTGCTTTGATCTGTGTGATCAGGTGAATGCCAGCAGAAAGCTGTCTCTCCTTGCCTGTCCTCCCTGTCTCTCCAGCCCTTGAGAAGCAGCCTCATGCTCAGCTCTCTTTCCCTGCTATGTTGCAGGGTTGTGAGAAAGCACTCCATGTGTCACCGTTGTTGCTTTGATAGCTGACTGAAGAACTCCAGGTGAAGAAGGAATATGTTTTATGGGCTTCTTTCAAAGCTGTGGATGCTTCTCTAAGAAGTAACCGATCCATAGATGCGTTAAGGGCTCTCGGCACGTCTCTCGTGCCTTTTTGCAGCAGTGGCCCAAGAACAGCTGTTGTGTGTCTGCGCAGGGGACTGCGGAGTGATGGAGCTGCAGGAGTGCTGTCTGCCTGCAGGGGAGCTAGAAGGAAAAGTGGTTAGTCCCAACAGAGAAGAGTCAGGGAGACAGCAAGAGGTTTGGGTTTATTTTGGGTCACTGGCTGAATGTAAATCAGTGCTGTCTTCTTGATGCAAGAAAGGCAGATTTACTTCTGGGGCATCATGTGAAGGGTAACGAAGACAAGAGATTCAATCTCTTCTCGGTAGTGGTAGATTATATTACAGGGGACAGTGGCCTCAGATTGCACTTTTCACAGGGAAGATCATGCTGGGGATGAGGAAGATGCTCTTCATTTGGAGGTGGGTTGTGCTGCACTGGAGCCAGAAAGGGAGTGAGATCTCTGTCCTTGGAGGTTTTCAGTACTCAACTAAACAAAGCCATGGCCAGCCTGACCTGGTGGTGGCTTTAGTTCCTCTCTGAGCAGGAGCCTGGGCTGGAGAACCGCAGAGGTCCTCGCCAGCCAGTACTGCTCTGACTCTTGTCTCATGTCAAGAGGGATGGGTAAGAGTTGAAAACTTGCTGGAAGAGAGCAACAGGCATGATCAGAAATCTAGAAAATGTCACCTAAGAGGAAAAACAGGCAGCCTTCTGATGTTGGCCATGCACCGTCCTCCCAGTGTGGCTCCTGGGGCAGAGTATGGCGATGACACAGGGCCTGAGGGCTGCTGAAAAAAGAAGGGAAGGCATTTGGGCAGAGAATTCTTGCACTCTAGGAGCTGGGGTCACCAGCAGACCTTAGCATGTGGCCTTACTGAGCTTCTTAGAAAGACAAAAGTAAAGGAAAATCTCTTAGCTTTGTGAGGCAAGGAATGTGGTCTCAGCGAACAGTAAGAAAAAAGACTTTTTATTCCAGAAACACAGGTGCCTTTGGCAGATACCAACAGGGGGCCACAAATTTTCACCATAAATAATGTGATTTAACTTTTGATCTGTCTAGATCACCCACACAAAGGTCAGTGACTCCGGCACATACCTCTGCTGTGCCTCCAATAGCCATGGAGAGCACTGGACCAACGCCGTGGATATTCAAATAGGTGAGCAGAGCCAACCCTCGTCTGCTTTGCTGCAAATCACCTTCTAGCATGAAAAGTAATTAGAGGGCAGACAGGAACTTAGTGCTCTCCTGGAAGCTCCTGGAAGCTGCCTGGAAGTGCTGGGCTGATGAACAAGCTCTGACACTTGCATCTTCCCCTGGCTTGGATGGATCTTGCATGCTTCTATTAACAAAAAGAAAGGCCATCGGTTTTAAATACCACTTCTGCAGGGGGCCGAAGGTAAGACATTTCAGAGTAGAAAAGCAGTGTGAGGCTCTGCAGGGAAGCTGGAGTGGCCTGGCAGTCCTGTGGTGGCTGTCACGGGAACAGCCTGCAGAGCACAATTTCACACCCTGGATATGGGATGATCTCAGCAGAGCTGTGCAAGCCCTGCTGAGCGGCAGGTGCAGGCATCCGTCAGCCCCGAGATAAATAGGATTCCTTGATAAAGGGGTTCAGAGGTAGCAAGGGAAGTGGCATCTGTAAAAGAAAAAACCCCTAAAACCTGGTGATCCGCTGTACTGTGGCGTGGGATGCTGCTGGGTCCTGCAGTCTGTTGGAAGCCTGCCAAACTAGAGCAGGTTGAGCGCTCTCAGATGCTCACTGCAGCTTTCCTGCCTTGCTGAGGTGGTGGTTTAATAGCTCCCTGACCAAACTGCAGTGGGGTCCTTTGCTAAAACTCATTTACAGCCTTGCTGAGATGAAGTGATGCGCTCAGATGCATAGAGCTGGAAGGGATGGAGTTTGTTTCGGGAAGGTTCGGGCCCCTTGGACTGGCAGCCCAGGAGAAGATGGGTCCCTGGAGCCCCAGGCATGCTCCGCCTTCAGTGTGACGGCCACTTTGGCCCTCTGCCTTTGCCCTGCTGTGAGACAGAGATAGCACGGGCTAGCTTTGCTGGCTCTTTACTCCATCTAGAGATTTTTCTATGCCATAAGCTCATCTCGCCTATTAGGCTGGCTTTAAAATTGCTGCAGAGTGCAAATTTGTCCTGTGTAGCCAGAGAGCACTCTCTCTGCTTCCTTGCAGCTGGCAAAACACCATCCCGGGGCGGACAGGCAGCAAGAAAGGGGCGTAGCATTAGGTTGAATTCAAAGTGTTATGGCTGGGTAGCTTTAACGTGCAACAGTCAGCTCTGTCAGAGACAGAAAACCATAGAATGTCCTGAGTTGGAAGGGACCCACAAGGATCATCGAGTCCAACTCCTGTCCCTGCACAGGACAAAATTCACACCATGTCTCTGAGGGCATTGTCCAAGTGCTTCTTGACTATCGCCAGGCTTGGCGCCGTGACTGCCTCCCTGGTGAGCCTGTGCCAGTGCTTCACCACCCTCTGGGCAAAGAACCTTTTCCTAATATCCAGCCTAAACCTCCCCTGGCACATCTTCCTGCCATTCCCTTGGGTCCTAAAGACCCGAAAAAAGAAAAGGATGAATGGGCTTGTTCTGATAGCTTTCCAGGCATCCCTGGAGCATTAGCAACACTGGTTCAGGTGCTGAAGGTCTTCCAGACCTGTGAGATTTATGCAATTAGAAAGATGTCCTTATTTTCTTCTTTTAGAGCCTGTAGGGCTTTAGAGTTTTCTCCTGGGCAGGATTTTTTTTATTTTAATTTAAATAGGAAAAGCTGGAGCTGTTAGGGTAATGATGATTTTAAGAGGCTGGGAGCGCTTGGGCAGGGGAGCTTGTGGAGCTTGTGAAAGTGAGTCACATTTGGGGTGGCTTTTCTGAGCCGGAACTGGTAAAAGGCAGGGAAAGCCAAAGCAGGGTGGTGAAAGGCTCTGGAAATACTACCACAATCAAAAGCAGACAGTCAGCTTCCTCTGTGCTGATCACTCATGGGCAGAAGGCCTCTGTTTTGAAGCTTATGTTGATCCTGAGTCGTTGTGTTTCCTTTGCTTTTGCTGCAGTGAGGGAGCAGGCAAGTCACCTTAGGAAGCACAGCAGCCCAGGCAGGGCTGGTGCAAGTGGTGCAGACCTGCTGATGGGTACGAGCTCCTCCGTGCTGGCCCTCCTTCCCCTGGCCTGCCCCTTCTCCAGGCTTTGATTTCCAGCTGCTTAGGATTTCATAAATCAGGCAGGATTTCACAAATCCTCCCAAAATCACCAGACCAGTGTCTTTAAGGTTAGCAATCAGGCTATGAAGAACTTGCCCGAGGAGTGTTGCTTGTGCGGATGCTCTGCGGTGTTTGATCCAGCTTTGCATTGCTGAGGGATGTTGGAGCAGGTTTCAGACCTGAGATGGGAGCTGGCACTGGGGTGCTGGGTGCTAGGCACAGGCTTATCATTCCCTCTTTCTTTTCCAGGTACATGTCACTCTGAAAAGTTTTTTGGTGAGTACTGTCATCTTCTTCCTGAGCAATTTTAGTCCCTTAATTAAAAACCAGGCTTCAGGGTGGATGGGAGGACAGGGCATAGGAGTGCTTTTCCTGCAGAGAGCGCTTCAAGCCTTTATGCCCACGTTGTCACGGTCTCTGCGCTTTTGGGCGCTGGCAAAGCTCCTTGCTCCCACCACTACTAAGTGCCATAAATCTGGTTTTCCTACAATGGAAGGGGGGGGGATAAAATAAAAGAAGGAGCCCAGGGTTTCTCTCCTTCAGCCCTGTGGGGGGAAGGACCTCTTAGCCTGGCTCAGCACATCCCCTTCCCGGGCACCCCTGGCACACAAGACCTGCGATCATGGTAGGGCAGGTGCCAAATAACCTCGGTAGTGCAGATCTTCCTGCACTCCTGGGATTTTGGTTGTCAAGGGAAAACTGCTAGTCTTTCTTTCAAAATTATGGTTTGTGTATTTTGTCAAAGCCAAGGGCTTTCTGGAGGGCGCTCCAGGCTTGTAGCAGCGTAGGGTCTTTCCTTCCTGCCTAGATGTAAGAAAAGATTTCCTGTATTCTCACTCAACTGAAGGAGGTGAGACTTTGCCTCCTGCTGAGCATTTACAGCTTTGTCACTTGGTGTTTCCTGTAGCTACAGGCAAGATAGCGCTTTTAGTGGGCAACAACCGCTACCAGCATCATCCCAACCTGATGGCTCCCGTCACGGATGTGTTTGAGCTGAGTCTTCTTCTGGAGCAGCTGGGCTTCCAGGTTGTCTCCCTTCTGGACCTGAACAAGGCTGAGATGGTGACAGCGGTCAGTCGGTTCCTGCAGCTCCTGGGGAAGGGAGTCTACGGTAAGGCAAAGCCAGTAAGGTAAAAATAGCCGATGTGCAGGTAGCAGCGGCTGATGCCAGGGAGGAGCAGGGATTTAGTAATTTTCCAAACAGCTGTTGAATTAAAAAAGAAGAAATAGAACTTTCCTTTAGGGGAGGCAGAGGAGCCCTGTGGCACAGTCTGCAGCAGTGCCAGGCTTGGCAGAAGCCCCCAGGTAAACGCCGTTCAGTTTTGGCCAGGTTACAGGCAGGCAAAGTAGTCTCACCTCCAAGTCCAACAGCGTGGTCTCATGCTGAGGTTTTGGGGACCCAGTGCTTCTGATGGCAAATGGGAGAAGGTCTTTTGATTTTTCCTTAGACGAAAAATTGAGGAGATTGACTGTCAATTGTCCCCACTGTGCTCCTCTGCAAGGAGAGGAGCTCCTTTTGAGCTGTGAGTGCTACAGCCAGCCACAATTTCCTTGTTTCTCTTTCCTGATGGTCTAATTTGAGCCTCTGACAGCCTTTTTGCAGAAGCATGTTCCTAGCTGCAGATGGCTTTGAGGCTGGGCTTTGAGCTTATTGCACGCTGTCCTGAGCAGGAAGCGTTCCTCAAACACAAAATCACCCCGCAGATCTTGTGGATCTTGAAGCAGGTGTTCAGATTTGGTGGTGAAAGTAGCTTCTTTGGGGCTTATGAGGTTCTCCCAGCCTGATGGATACCCTGAAAACACCTGGCAGATGGTTTTTTTGCTTCCAGACCTTAGGGTGAGGCTTATCTTCGCTGCCCTCCCAGCCAAGTGGCATACCAAGGCGCTCGGCGAAAGTCAACATGGGCCAATTCCAGCCCAGCGCTCAGTGTGAGGTTTGGAGGTTGTGCAATGGATAGGAACACAGCCACAAGTGAAATGCTGCAAAGCAACCTCATTCCGGGAAGCACTGACTAACTCGGGGAGGCTGAGCTGGCGGGGAAGGGCAGTACACAGTTGTTGCCATTCTGGCCGGGCGCGTCATCTGATGACGGCATATTCCTATGACTTCACTTGCAGCTTCCTTTTGTGGTTGCTCTGTGAAATCCCCTTGCATCTCAGGCTTCACCTCCTGTCCCAGGCCAGAGTCATGCCTGGGTGGCTGCTATGCTTTTCCCACAGTGCTGCTGTTCCTACCCTCTATCCAATACCATGCAATAGCAAAAAAATGGCATTTTGTCCGTGGTGCTTCCCTTGTTTTCCCAAGCATTGGAGAGAAAAAAAGATTTGAAAATGTCAAACTTTTCATGCTGTCACGCCTTATTTAAACTTCTAGTGCTTTTCTGCATTCCCGGCCACTGATCCTTCCCAGCAAAATTGATTTTGTGCACTGGCAGGGAAAACATTAACAGCTGAGTTACTGGACCTTGATAAGCTTCAAGTGTTTGCTAGGTGTAGCCTGCTCCGGATGGTGGTTTTCTTTACAGCTTTCTGAGCTGAGTGATTTACTGTTATTTGGAGGCAGTGAACCCCAGCGCAGGCTGGTCCCAGCAGCGTGATTGAGTTGAGGACCCTTGCCGTAATTGGTGGCATCCAAACTTAAAGGTGGGGCATTGGGTCAGTCTGGCTGCTGATTGCCCCAGGGTTTCTCCATCTGAAGTGTTCTGCCTCTTGCTATGATGCATCTTCCAGCATTTCTTTCAGCTGTTTTCCTTACATAAAATTAAAAGAACCAGGCAAAGTGTAAATCATTGAAATGAACTTGTCTTGTTAATAAAAACGCACATTTAGAAGAAGCTAACAACTTGTCCTAAACCTATCAGTTTTTCAATGCGTTAGCTCCAGGATAAACATCTAGAACCGACTGAGAGGTTTAGGATTCACATAACTCGTATGCATGGGAAGACAGTGTGAAACAGCAGTCCCAGGAGCAACTTGGGTAGCCTATTAAAAGGCTACAAAGACCCCAGGGGTGCCTATCATAGCCAGTCCTGTACACCCACGTGTGTGTCTCAGGCGTGCGCCTGCACAGAGGCATCCCAGTGCTTCCACCTGGTTTTTCTTGCTCAAGGAACCTGGAGGTGCCATCTCCCATATAGCAACCACCGCAGCTGAAGTCAGGAGAGCTTTGTGTAGGTGTACAGAGCGAAGCACAGAGCTGGGAAGAGAGAGCCGACTGGTGAAAGACTGTCACTGGACTGAAGTGGGAGACTAGTGTAACAGAGACACACCTGTCAGCCTGCCCAAGAAGTGAGACTGGCTGTCTTCTGAAGTTTAATTCCAGTGGCAGAGATGCTGAGGCATTCATGTGTCTTTCTGCTGGTCCAGATCAGAAGAGAGGACGTAGCCGTATGGGTTAGTGTTTGAGCACAATGCTTGTTGCTGCTTCCAGAGTTTTATTTAGCTTCAGGATGCTGATAAGAGCTGAAGAAAACGTGCCTGAGCTCCCTAGACCTCTTCCTTATTGTGAGGCTCTCTGGATGACTGGCCCTCCCTTGCATGTCCTTACTGACCTGTCTGTGATTTACATTCCTACAGGGCTTGGTGGGAAGGGACTTTGGAGTCATCAACACAAGGTCAGGGTTAGTTGTGGCTCTCCTTATCAGGTCTTGAAGACTCTCAGGCGTGGAGCCCCCCACTTCTCCACCTGCCCATCCCAGGGCTGCACCACTCTCCTGTCAAACATGACCCTCTGTGGGTTGGTGCTCATTGTCCCATGTTGTATGGTCCACACCAGCAAGGAGAGTTGGGCTTTGTTGTCTGTATAACTGCCCCTCCAGAACTATAGGCTGTTGTCAGACCTCTGTTCACCTTCACATCTCCAGACCATCCCAGCCCAGTTCCTTCCCGCTCTCCTCCCAGGTCCTGGGCCCCAACATCTTGGTAGCTTCTGCTTTTTCCAGCTTCTCCACCTTCCTCTTGAACTGAGGTTCCTAGAACTGGACACAGGATCTAATTTGCGTCTACCTGGGATCAAGGAGAGTGGTGACAGGGTCCCTGGCGATCCTGCGTCTCCTAGCGTAGCTCTGTCCCCAGTCAATGCTGGCTCATGTTCAGCATGGTGTCTGCTGTGACCCTAGGCTTGCTGCTTGACCAGTGCTCAGCCCCAGCCAAAATGCCACCTGGGCTTATCTGCCCCGGTGAAGGACTTTATCTGTCTTATTATTGAACCTTCTCTGAGATTTTTCAAGCCCAGAGCAAAAACTGGCTTTGTTTTCAAGGCACAGAGATACTGGCTGCACATTCAAGGTGATACAAAAGCTTCTCTAATTCACTGTATGGAGGTGGTGGCTCATCTGGCCACTTTTGACCATTTGATTTTGACCTTTCCTCCAGATCTCCTCTTAGAAAAGCTGCAGAGGATTTTTGAAGGCCCCAAACATCCCTGAATGGTCTAATTACACAATCCTCAGATGACTGAGGAATCCCCCCAGATGTTATTTCAAGCATCCTAAAAAGTCCTGACTCAAAAAAATGTCTGGAATGCAACGAGAGCAGAAAGTTGCAAGTGAAATACTAGGAATATGCCATCATGCCTTAATTAAGCTGCACGCTGACATTTCCTGTATTAGAAACAGTGTCTGGAGCTTCCCCTTTTTAATTTGGTACTCAGAAGCTTGTCTCTGATCAGCAGTTTTTGACTCACAAGATGTGGGAAGAGCATTGAAATGTTAGCTCGGAATAAAAGCTTCTCCAAAGAAGGCTTTATAGCCTACAAGAAGAAAAGTGCCTTCTCTAGGCAAATTGTTGACTTTCCTGTTCAGGAGGAGAGACCAAGTCCAGGAGAGGTTTGCAGGAGCTGATGTGAAACTCGTGTCTTTTTTGATTTGAACGCAAGTCTTTGTGGTTTATATAGCGTAGGGAGCACTTGGCAGTGCATTCAGGGTGCACAACGTGACCTCAAAAGTTAGAAGATTTAGTGATTGAATGATTCTTTGTGGGCTTTTCTGAAACATTTCAGTTTTTTCCAAGTGTCAGTGACACTGCCTGGTAACAGATGTCATCACCTACCCTTCACGTACAGGAGGAGAGGCAGAGGGACAAAAGCCATCAGTGCTTGATGACTTGAAGGGCCAAACCTGAAGTGCCTGCATCTGATTTTTCCAGAAGGCTTCCTATTTTATACTGTTTTATAGTCTCAGGGGAGGGTTTTGTGGCTTTGATTTGCAAGTTATGAAAGTTTAAAACTTCTGCAAATCGGAGCCCACTGTCTCTGGCTGGCAATCTAGAAGAAGAGGAACCCAAACCTTGTGGGCACCTGTGAAAACAGCCATTTGAGTAACTTTCCATCGTCCCCTGAGGATAGAAACCAGAGGTGGCTTGAGGCCTTTTTTACCTATGAGATCATGCTTTCCGTCCTCCCTACAATGAGATCATGCTTTCAGTGCTTCGGCTCCTGCCCCATTCACCACATCCCTTGCAGCATCAGAGATCAAAGCGAGTGTCCTGCGAACTACAGGGGCAGGAGCAGTGGAGGGAAACGCAGAGGAGAGGTTACTCAATGAAGTGTGGGCTTTGGCAGCGAATCTGACTGAAGAATTTCTCCTGCTTTTGCCTCTTAGCCACTTGTTCCCATTTCTGACCTCTCGTTCTTCACTGTCCCTCAGTTGCGGTACTGCAACTGTTTGCATCACCTCGCAGAGCTATTTTTAACCCATTTCAGTTCCCCAAGCTGGCTTTCGCCAGCGTCCCCCAAGCAGTTGTGTCGGTGCTGGGAAGGTGTAGCCAGCCACTGTGCAGCTTCTTTTCAGGAAGCTACAGCCCCATGGGGATCTCTGTGTGAAGGGAAAGCCCTTTACCAAACACAGGGGTCGGAAGGAGCACCAGCTTGGGCCATGCTGAGCTCCTCAGTGCTGGCTTTCCAAGCTGGATGTCCCTGTGTTGCCATCTCTTGTGAAGGCAGAAGCCATTACTAAGATTCAAGTGCTTAAGAGTAAATCTCGAAACCAAAATTCTTGTTGGGTATTTGACTTCCCACCAACACCTGGATGAGTCCGACTCCTCTCCCACCTTACAGCGCTGATATCTGGTCTGAGGTTGTTGAAGCATGTGGTCCACGTGTTCTGGACATCTGGAGAACACTCTGTCTCTAGCTCATATTTCATCAGCTTGTAGGTGTGTAAATACAGGCAGACCTTTGAAAGCTGGAGAGTGTTTCCCATCACCTAATCCATTGCTAGTCTCTCCTCCAAAACTAGGAAGCTGAGGAGCTTCTCATTTAAAAGGCTGTTAATGTGTTTTTCATCATGGTAAAATATTTTGTCTGTTGCCATATTCTTGCAAAGAGCTGATGGTTAACCGAAACTTTTAACAAAGGTGGTATTCAGCCTGGAAGATGCGGAGCTTGGGTGTTGTAGCACAGATGGTTACGGAAACATGTAAACCCAGTGACTTTGGGGTGTCCTGACAAATGGTACTGGAAACCACAGGTACAGGAGAGCCTCTCAGGGCTGCTTCCAACTCTGCTGAAGGGAAAAAAGTTGAAATTGTGAGGTAAGCATAGCTCCAGTTTCATAGGTGCTACTGGTCTAGGTCTGCCCTGCACCAGTATCCCTTCAGGACAGGAGGTGGGACATGGCCATGGGGAGCTGGTTACAGATCTGCAGGTTCGCATCGTGACTCATCCTCTCCTCCTCCTGTTCCCAGCTATATTCTACTATGCTGGTCACGGGTATGAACATTCGGGGAGGAACTATATGGTTCCTGTTGATGCTCCACAGCCCTACGCCCCTGAGAACTGCATCAGCGTTCAGAGGATCCTCCAGAAGATGCAGCAGCAGCAGACAGCCCTGAACCTCATCCTGCTGGACACCTGCAGAAAATGGTAGGGTGCTCTTCCCCCTTCCTTGCCTGGGATGGGTAGAGCATGGTATTTCGAGGGATTGGGAGAAATGGCTCCCAGCCTCAGCCCCTGCTTCAGCAGTGGGCTTCTACACAATCGTGTGGGATGTTCCTGTGGATTGCCGAGGCCATGTCCCCCATTGTGCTGCTGAGCCCAGGCCTCTGTCAAAGTTTATCAGGCTGTGTCATAAAATCAGCAAGACTGCCAGGTCTTGCAGGATCTCCTGGGAAGCCCTGTTGGTCACGTATTAGGTGCAGGGAGCATCAGATGCTGCCTGAGATCTGCTGGAGACCCTTCCTTGATTTTTGGGGGTGAAGAAGCCTGGCAAATACAGGCAAGCCGCCTAAAGCCTGCAAGAGGGCTGGCTCTGCCCTGGCATAAATTGTTGGCTGAGGCTCAGCATAGGGTTTGTCTTTTCTCTGTTTCAACCCCCTGCCCCAAATCACCCAGCCCTGGCAGGCTGTAGCAGCATCTCACTGATCCTGGGCTTTCACGGTGGGTGTTTCCCCACGTGCTCAGGCTGGGACTGTTTAGCTCACCTCTCTTCTCCTGGCCGTGGTTTTGTTAACATCTCAGTGAGAAGAGTGCAATGTGATGGGGAAGATATTTTAAGCCATGCTATTTGTTTTTTACTGCCCTTAAATGCTTCTTCTGAAGTGGTCATGCCGTGAAGTGGGACCCGGGCTACTGCTGAGGTCAGGGATCAGCTTTTTTCCCTCTGTCTGTGAAAAGCCCATCATCCTCCCTTGGCCTGCAGATCTCCATCCTGCAGCTTGTGGGCTGCAGAAAATTACTTCTTGCCCATTTTCAGCAGAGGTAGGTAGGCAATTCCAGTAGAAGTTGTCATTAGTTCATTTGTTTTGGTCTCCTGAGGCAGATTTACAGGTCAGAAAAGACCTGGAGGGCAAATGCAGAAAAGTCTCCCTCTTTCTTCTGGGGTTCCTGCACTAAGAACCAGAAAGAGGACGGGGATTTTGATACCGCTGCCCTGAAGGAGCTGCCAGCTCCTGGAAAGATGTTAAACCTTTGATGCCTTTTAGCTGCAGAGGTAGGAACACTCGCTTTGAATAGTTTACAAGGTGACTGTGCTGGGTCTTATCCTGCTTCTGCAGCTCTGAGTTGCCAGCATTGCTGGAGCTTGCTGTCCCTTGGTACCTGCCCTGAATGCCCCGTAGTGAAGCATCCCCTTCCTCCCTCTTGCTCACTGCTGCTGCTGGGAGCAGAGCAAGTTGCTTCCCTGCACTGCTGAGTACCCCTCAGCAAGCACGGCAGCACCTTGCTGCTCTCCCCAGCATGATACCGGGCAGGGGACGGCTTGCAGCCGAGCGGAAGCATGTGGTTTTTGCAGATGCATGGGCAGAGATGGGCTAGCGTGCCTCTGGGCTGCTGGTAGCCCATGTGAGGGCCGTGTGGCAATGCATGGGGATTGCTGACATGAATGGCGATGACCTATGAAATAGCTTTTAATCTGATCTCTCCTTTCTTGGCGGTTTCCGTGCTTAGTGGAGTCTTAACAGCGCTTTGGGAAAAGGATGCGATGTGAGATCTGCTGTGAAGTTTAGGCATGGTTGTGCGGCTCTTTTTCTCTCCCGCCTCAAGATCTCACACTTCTTTCCTCCTCTCTCCCACAGCAAGTGCAGCACTTAGTGCAGTAGGTGTTATCCCCAGGCTTGTGGGGGGATTGCTGTAGAAGCTCTCTCCTGAGCTCATTTTCCTTGAAAAGTCACCATTTCAGCTCAGCAAAGAGTTTGGATTTTATAGTTGCGTGTTTTTTACAGCACTCCTTAAAACAGGGCTCCTGGCGCCTCCTTTCCCAACCCCCTTTTGGGTGAACTGGTGCTGCAAGTCTGTCAACAGTACGCTCAGCCACGCGTGAACTGGGAGGAGCTGTGTCTGTGCTAAGAGGGATCTCGCCCTGAGTATCTCTTCACCCCGTATGTTGGCATCAGAAATGCCAAGGCGATGAGAAACACATCCTCCTTTGCCAAGTGGTAGCAGATGTTCGGCTTCAGCAGAGGGGGAACCAGGAATGCAGAGTCTGTGTGTAGCCTTGTACATTTAGGTGCTGATTTTGGGTGGATGTGATTGCCTCTTCTAGGAATTCCCTGATTTGTGAGAGTTTCTAGCATCCACTGCTTAGGACAGAAAGATACCATCTCCTATCTGGGATGCAGATCAGAACTGGGTTGCATGAGATGTGCTGTATAAATGAGACTTCTTTGGGACCTGAAGCAGGAGGGAGCGCTGCCACCTCCTCTGCTGTCAGGTCTGTCCCTGTGTTTGGTCACTGACTAGAAACGCCCCTGGAAATTCAAGCCCCTGCTGAAGCTTGTCTTCTGCTGGGGCAGGGGACCACAGCCAGCATTTCTGCTGCGTGCAGCTCCAGCCTTGCTGGAGCTGTGGATGCCTGCTGGTGCCATCATGACAGGTTTGCATCAACTGGGTGGATGTCCACAGCAGGGGGACAAGAGGACTTCAGTTTATTTTGGGATCCCGTGTCTCGTTTCTCCTCGGACCTGGAATACCAGATTTCTGCATTCATTTAGGAGTAGCTGAGGGGCAGACAAATCTCTCTACTTAATGTTCATATTTAGAAGCAGATCTCCTTTTCCACATTTTCTCTTCTGATTATCTTTTAAAAAGTTACACAAGCCAGATGAATACTGCCATTAAACATCTCCAGACTGCTCCACCAGCAGCAGGTAATGTGCTGGCTTCTGGCGATACAACCTTCCCTTCTGCTCTCCTGAGTGTGCCAGCTTCAGCCCCAGGAAACTGTGCTGGAATTGAATAATACTGAATAATGCCACCTCTGTGTGTGGCTCTTATCCCTGTGCGATTGGGAACAGCTCCAAGTCACTGGTGTAAACTGGAGGCAGCTGGTCCCCATCCTGTTCAGTCTGACTGTAGTCAGATGGGCAAGGCTCGGCCATTAAGTGCAACCGTGATATCTTTTTCGGTGGAAACCAGGACTGTCACCCCAGATCTACCTGATGTTGAAAATAACAGGGTCTGTGCTCATTAAGCTATATCTAGACCAGGGTGCTGTGACCAGTTTTGGGCTTCGAGACCTGGGTGCATGTCCTGATCCTTTCTCTCAGTGACATCTGGAGTGTATCAGCCGTAGCGTGCTGTGGTGTCCTGGGGCAGAAGGTATGTGCATGGGCTGGAAGGGAGCTGCAGCGCACCCCAGACCCCTGGACAGGCAGCTGAGCCATAGCCTTGCGATGTGTACACCTCCGAGTTCTTTAGGGACAGTTGTCCCTTGGGCCACAGTGAACCTGTATGTGCTCTGCACTGTGCTGCTGTCTGGATTTGTGACAAACCAGCCTCAGGAGCAAGGAGGCATGGTTGCACCCACAGCTCCAGGCTCGCTTGCAGGGCACGGAGCACCTCGCCAGCACAGATGGGTCAAAGCTGGCCCTATCTCCTCATTTTCCCGTGGTTTGGGTTCTTTGTAGGGCTCCTAGGTTTAGCCTCTGTTGCTGCCCAAGTAACGTGGGTGGTTCTGTTTGATGTGAGGGTTGATCTTATTGCCATCTATAGGAAATGGACTTGGTGGAGCACGTGGGCTCTGCCCACTCCAGGCACACGCTGGTGGGCGTCCTCAACAGTGACTTGTGTCTTCATCTCCTCTTCCAGGTACAACCCAGAGTGTGCCCTCTCCCAGGTACAGCCACTGGAGCCCTGGGGCAACACCGTTTACGGCTACGCCACGTAAGTGCACTTTGCCATGCCCGCACCGTGACACAGGACCAAATGCTGGCACAGCCATATCTCCTTGCATCCATTCATATGTGGTGGCTTTGGAGGCTTGAGAGAGCTTTGCTTATGTTTCCTGTGGCTCTCACCCTCCATTTCTAGCATTTTGCATTCAGACACGTCTTTTTTTCCTCCTGACATCACTAGTAGCAGCCTGTGCATCAGTTACAGGTTATACGTGAACGTGGCATCAGCTCCTGTAATCTGTCCTTCCATGCCTGAGCCTGTTTCCCAAGGCATGTGTGCCACGAGCATGTCATCTGAAGCCTCCCGAGATGAGGATGAGCGTTCCTTACTGCTCCGGTTCCGCTGGCTTTTCAACTGCTGTCACCCACCTAGGCAAGCAAAAGCGGCTGTGCTCTCCTCTCCTGTCCCCCTCCACTGCTTTTTTCTGTCCCATGCCCTTCCTACCCTCTCCTGGGCCGAAACGAAGCACTTTGTGCTGATGTTGCATGAGGAGCTAACTCTGACTCAGCCAACAGAGTCTTGATGGAGTCGGCAAGCCCTGAGTCACTGCCAGGGCTTTGTTCTGTCGCAGAAAGTTGAGGACAAGTCCTTACTCTTGCAGGAGCGAAGATGCAGAAGCCTATGAGTTGCAGGACGGGGAGTTCAGCTCTGGGATCTTCATGAAATATCTGAAGAAACATATTCTGCAGGAGAAGAAGGTTACACACATGCTAGAGGATGTGTTAGAAGGTAAGGGATGAGCTAGAAACCACTTGCTTCAGTAGCAGGGATGAGAAGAGAGATCAGCAGAAACGGAGTGGCTCCATGCCACCCCGTCCCAGCCAGCCAGCCAGCCATCCCTAAAAACCAAATTGCATGCCATATCCTGTGCAAGCTTTTAGTAACCTGGCAGCAGTACTGAGATGTTCATGTACGGTCTGAAAGGCAGGATGATAAATAAGGAACCTGGAGTGACCTTTGCACCTCTGAAATCTCTTTCCCAGACATCGGCCGGGATCCCTTGGTCACTGGGAAGCAGGTGATGGAGATCAAACACACTCTGAAGGAAGCCCGGTCCCTGACGGACCCTATCTGTCCCTTGGGAGCAGCTGCCGAGCGCTGGGGATGTGGCCATGGTGAGCCATGCAGGGCGCTGGGAGGGCTACCAGGTTGGGGGGAGGAGAGGCTGGGGGTCCCCGTGCCCCTCAGGGACACCGATCTGCAGGGAGGTGTTGGTGGGACCCACTGAGGAGCTGACCCCGCTGGGCTTTCCCTTCCAGAGCCGGTGAGCAAAATGGTGACCTTCCCCTGCGGGGCACAGGTGGAGCTCCGCTTCCACCGGCTCTTCTCCAACGTGATGTATGTGTGCGCGAAGCTGCAGCCCCCCCCGGCCCACGTCGCTGACGCCTGTATCCTGCTCTGCCAGCCCACCGTGAGTCCTCTGGCAGAAACGCTGGTCCCCTTCCCCTCAATTCCTGCCAGGTTCCTTTCCCCAGGGCAGAGGCGGGAGGAGGGTTATGGCAAGCCCAAGGGGTCCCGAGGGCTGGGAAAGGCTGAATCCATGTGGAAAAGGATCCCCTTCTTTCCTACCTCTGATGCAAATAATTCTCTCTGCAAGCACCTCTTTGAGTGCTCCTTCCATGTATCGGTGCCCCTCCAGCTGCCTGCCTTGCTCCTAATGCATCGCAAAATAGATTTGGTGCCAGTTTTGATGCCTTTAACCAGTTACTCCTCAGACCAGTTTCTGGCCTGCCTGATTGAATTATTGCATTTAATCCAATTGAGATGAAGAGCCTTCCTGTTTTCTGTGTTTGGAAGCAGATCTGGCTTTTTGAATGATGTTTTCTTAGCCAGCTGTGCTAATGTATCTTAATGCAACAATATACCCTCCTGTCCCTGTTCCCGGTTGAGCTGTACCAGCTTCCTTGCACCCTTTCTCACACCTTTCCTAACAGACCATGTGCCCAGCATGGTCTTTTCTGGTCGTCTCCGTGCCACCTCTAAGGATTTAATTTGCTGCTCCTTTTTGCTAACCATCTTCCTCATTTTCTGTAGTCCTTTTGCTCAAGCGTAGCGTGACTGTGGTGGATTTTTCAGCCCTTGTTGCTCATGGAGGGATGCTGCCCCAAAGTACGTTGTGGTGACTGATGCAGAGTGGTGTGTCCAGCGGGAGGTTTGGAGCCCGATCCTGCCCATTACCAAGCCGGAGCATCATTTCCCCTCGTGAGCTCCCTAACCACGCATGAAAATTGTGTGTGTCTGCATGTGTTTGTGTGTATCCACCCCAGATCAGCGATTGTGAGGAAAGGGGGACCCAGCTGCTTGCTCCTGCATCTGGAGCTGGTTCAAGAGGGATTAGGGAGACCAAAAAGGGACCCCAATAGAGCCAGGGCAGTAGGATCCCTATCCCTATCCTGCTCCACAGTGGTGCTAGCTCACAGTGACCTCCAGTGGTGTCTGCTGATGTGGCAGCACATCCTCCCACTGCATTGCAATCCATCTGCCCCGCGTTAGCATCTTCCCCATGTTAGACATCCACAGTGAGGCCGTGCGAGTGTCTGCAGGAGGGCACCTGGCCTTGCAGGGTCTGGAAATATGGGCCCACTGCTAAATGGGGCAGGGTCCCTGGTGACACAGGACGTGGAGAAGGCCGAGGTACTCGATGCCTTCTTCACCTTGGTCTTTACTGATTGACCAGCCTTCAGGATTCCCAGACCCCTGAGACCAGGGGAAGGGCCTTCAGCAAGGAAGACTTAGACTTGGCAGAGGAGGACCAAGTCAGAGAGCACTTACACAAACTGGACATTCACAAATCCATTGCACCTAAGGAGTGCACCCACGAGTGCTGAGGGAGCTGGCGATGAGACTGCAAGGCCACTCTCCATCAGCTCATTGTGTCCTTCCTGAGGCCTGGAAGAAAGCCAGTGTCTCTCCTGCCTTCCAGAAGGGCGAGAGCGAAGATCTGGGGAGCTAAAGGCTGGTCAACCTCACCTTGATCCCTGGGAAGGTGATGGAGCCAATAATCCCTGAAGCCATTTCAAACACAGCGAGAACAAGAAGATGGCTGGGAGCAGTCAGCATAGATTACATGCCTGATAACCCCGTAGCCTTCTGCGTCGAAATGACTAACTCCCTCTCCTGTAGCACCCTCAAAGACAAGCTGATAACAGACTACATAAGTAGATGGTGAAGTGGATTGAAAACGGGCTGAACTGCCAGGCTCAAATGGTTGTGGACTTCAACGGCATGAAGTCCAGCTGGAGGCCACTAATGGGGAGCCGCAGGCATCACTACTGGGACCAATATTGTTCTACCTCTTCATTAATGATCTGGATAATGGGGAGAGTGTACCCTCAGCAAGTTTGCTGCTGACACAAAACTGGGAGGAGCGGCTGATGCACCAGAGGGTTGTGCTGACATCCAGGGGGACCTGGACAGGCTGGAGAAATGGGCCAACAGGACGTTATGATATTCAGCAAGGGAAGTGCAATGTCCTGCACCTGAGAAGGAATAATCCCATGTACAAGTACAGCTGGTGGTTGACAGGCTGGTAGTCAACCTGGCAGAAAAGGCCCTGGGGGTCCTGTTAGACACCAGGTTGACCATGAGCCAGCAGTGTGCCCTCGCAGCAAAGGTGACAAATGGTGTCTTGGACTGCATTAGGAGGAGATGCAAGTTCCTGCATACGGGCAGGAATAAGCAGTAGCGTAAGCATGGGATGGGAAGTGACTGCGGTACCAGTTCTGGTCAAAGTCCACGATAGGTAGTGCAACAAAAGCAGGGCAGAAAACTGTGCCAAGGTTGTAAACAAGAGCTCCGAGATTTGTGTGAGATCCTTCCTGGCTCCCTTCACTGTTGCTGAAGCTGGAGTATGGATTCCAGCTTTGGGTCCATGCATCATGGAAAAAAGTGTGCCAACTAAACCACATCCAAAGTAATAAAAGGAAGGAGCAAGAGAATAGTGGTTTAGCCAAGAAAAGCAAAAACTGGGGGATAGGGGGCCTTCAGATATATAAAAAGTTGTTTCCAGCGTGGAAGGAAGTCATGGTCTGAATTGCAGTAAGGAAGATCCAGGCTGGACATGACATTTTCATGGTAAAAAGAGTGAATGTCTGGGAGGGGTTTTGCCTAAGGGCAAAATCACCACCCATGTGGATCCCTTAGAGCATGCGGACATGCATCTGTCAGATGTGACGTGTATCACCAAATCTGTGTGTTCTGGGCCATGAGATGCCTTTGGTCCCCTCCCCTGTAGGGTCCATATCCCAGTGAAGAGGGTCCTAGCCTCAGGAGCAGGACACAGTCTCAACCTCGTGTGCAGAAACACGTTGGCAGCACGTGGCTGGCTGTCAAATCCAAAATAATTTAATGATGCAGTCACTTAATCCGTTAATCTCTGGGGCTGCTGGGAGATCCTCCTTGCCTGGACGCTGAAGGGACTTTGAACATTTCCCCACAGTGCTGAGCATTTGCTCCTTCGCTTTCAGATGCTTCCAGGTCTGTGCCAGAGAGAAACAGCACGTCTATCTTGGATGTTCAGCACTTGGGACTGGCTTCTTTCCATACCTGGTATTTCTTAGACTGAAAAAAAAAAGGGTGGACCAACTTCAAGGGGCTCAGAACTGCAGAGCAATAAACAGATGTTTGGGAGAAGAGTCCAGTGCATTAGCACAGATTTGAGCATCCCTGCCCTGCTGGCATAAACCCAACTGCAGCGTTAATCACTGAAGATTCATAGTGTCTGCAAAGGCTGCTGACACAATTGCAAAAGCAGGTGCTTAGAGGTCATCTGATCCAGAGCACATCTGTGCCTGCAAGGAGACAAAAGGGAATGTGGCCCAACCCCAGCTCTGACAGGCTGATGAATCCCTGGAGGAGCCACTCTTGGAGAGGTCGCAGGTGTGGGGACGCACAAGGAGAAGGCAGGACTGTTGAAGTCAAAACGCATATGCGGAAACAGCAATGAGGTGGCGATGGAGAAGGTTGGAGGAGAGCGCTACGGCATCATCAGATACGGGGAAGAAAGGGGACTAAGTGGTGGGGTGACTAGGTGGAGGACTTCTGGCCATGGACCATTTTCTCCCTAGTGATTAGGATGTCATGGGTATTAAAAGTCCAGCAGGATTCAAAAATAACTTTGACACCTTTGTAAGAGTCCATAAAGGCTATTGAAAGCACAGACACCACCTTTGACTCAGAAGGTCACTGATTTTCCCATCGCAGGAGGCTGGCAGGGTAGGCTCACCCTGGTCAGCGCTGGCTGTCCTGTCCTTCCTTAAGCATGTGCAGTAGGGCCACCTCGCTCCTTTTTGCAGTCCTGCCGAAGCCCTGCATTAGTGGCACCCAGGCTGATCTGCTTTGTCTCTCTCTCTTTGGTCTCCAGGTTTAGTTTAACCTGGCTGCTGGGCTCGGCATCGCAGTGACGGCATCAGGGTAGCTGGGAGCAGGCAGCTGATGCAATGAGCCAGGGAAGGAGACAGCAGGAGAGGGCAGTGTTCATTTGAAGAAGGAGCTCTGCATTGCAGCTTGTCTCCTGTTTCAGGCACAGTTCAGGCTGGTGGAAGGAACCAGGACGAGGCTCCCTGAGCAGGAGAGCTGCTCCATCCCCCTGTGAGCTGTGTCGTCCCCCTTTTGGCACACCCCTCTCCCTTTCTGCCAGCTCCATTCATTGCCCTGATCTTCCCTAAGCTCCCTCCAGTTTATCTTTCCAGTAATGAGTTGCCCAGTGTGGAGATGAGATTTGTCTTTGCTTTGTACAGAGATAAATGGTATTTCTTTAGCCTGCCTCTAGGGGACCTACTGGATCAGCAATGGTGTTTACTCCTGTTCTGCCAGCCTTGCAAGCAGGGGTGACCCTGATGCCTGCAGATCCCAGCCAGCGTTTGAGATCCAACATTTTAGCTTCTACACCCAGTATTCTCCGGGCCAGAAACAAATTGCTGTGGCCGCTTGTAGGCAGCAGTTTGAGGAAGGTCTGTAAAGGCTAGCAAGAGCTCCCAGGGCTTCTTTAACCTCTGCCTCCCTGCAGTGTCCTAACAGCCTCTTTCATCACCCAGTACAACTTCTCCAGCCAACGGCGAGAAAGTTTTGCAAGGGCCAGACCCTTCTTACGTGCCACTGGCTTTATGTGTGGCTGCAGTGAGCCCACCCAGGCTGCTCAGCTCCCATGGCCTAAGCCAGGCCAGCGTGTTCTAGCGTTAGCAGGTCAGCAGGACTGGGCTGTGGTAGTTGCCAGAACCAGCTGGCAAAGGGAATCATCTCTGCATGGAAGGGCTGCCGGACTGTGGGCTGCCCCCCATCCTAGAGGGCTCAAATCCAAAGCAAGATGCTATTTCATAAGGGATCTATTCCCTTGTCTGTTCTTGTGCTATGTGCAGCTCCAAGAGAAGACCATTACTGAAGAAGATCTCACAGAGACAAAGCCATTTTGGATAAGTTTGAGTAATTGAACAAGAATTGTCAGTTCTGTAGATGGTGGGGGGCATAACTCAGAGCTTCCTCCAGCTATGCCCTCGGAAAACTTGTTCCCTCCTCGACACAGTGGTTATGCTACAGGTGGTTGTGATACCAGCTGTTGCTGCTACCTACACTGCTGGAAATCCCATTATACCACAGTTTTCCCAGTAGTCACCTTCAGGGGATGTTTAGCTAGGTCTTCCCATTGATATGCACAAGGCGGGTGTTTAAAATTTCTCTATTTCTGTTGCTTGCACTCTGTAGTACTTCCATCACAGTATGCAGCATTTCCACCAGCCAAAGCATCAAGGGCACAGGCCAGCCCCAGGCATTGCTGCGTGCAGAGAAGCAGCATGTTTGATGGGCAGTTGTGCCTCCATGCGCAGGCTGATGCTGAAATTTCCTTACGTTTCCTCTTGTTTTCCTGACCCAGGAGATGGACAATGTGGCCGTCCTGAAAGAGAGCCGCCTGGACCAAGTGGAGTCTCTGCTCGCCTCTGTGTACAAGCGGGAGGAGCTGGACTGCGTCTTCCAGCTCTGTGGACTACAGAAAATTCAGGTAGAGAGCTGCCAGGTGCAAATTTCCGCGGTTCTGCAGCTTCACGTAACTGGTACTCCCCATTCCCACTGGCTTGAGCTGGATGTGCCTCTCTGACCTTGTGTCTTGTGACTGCATGCAGATGATGGCTGGGATGCCTGTGCCAGTGTAACATCCAGATGAATGTTAGAGGAGCGTGTTGATCTTCAAGGCACAAAAGCAATCCTCTTTCTCTTGGTTCGCACTGTCCTTCCACGCCGCCAGGCCAGGGAGGCTGTTCTTTGCCTCTGTCAGCCTAGGGGAGATCAGACTAGCACAAATATTTCAGATGAAGGATGTCTCATTAGGCTGTGTGCTTGCCTGAGAGGTGGGCTTATGGGCTGGCCAGGATCTCGAGCAGCGGGAGGGTTTATCCCCTGCATCAGGGAGACACTACCAAGCCTGAGCCAAGCTATGTCTCTGGCACTCTTCAGAAGACTCTCAAACTATTTAAGGACCATGAGAGAGGCAGAACTGCTAGTCCCCTGGCTTGTGTCTTCCAGCAGATTATCTCTCCCCAAATAGCAGTGTGCACCTTGTTTCTCATCTGATTTTTTTTCCCCTCTAACACTCAGCCAGTGGGTCTTGCCAGCTGCTTATCTGCTCTGCTCCACACAGGCTCACACCAAACGTTGCTCTTGAGCTGCTGCCTGGATCTGCCTACAACGAGCTCCGTTTGCTAAGTGTGTGACGTGCCTCAGCATATGGCATCTCTTTCAGTCCTTGATTGTTCCTGGAGCCCTTTTCTGAACCCTTCCCAAGCATTCAGCGTTGCTTTTAAGTGCAGACATGAGACCTGGACCCTGCATTGCCTGCCAAAATCTTCTTGCTCCATTATACGTCTCCCTACTTCGTACAGCCAGCCATCGCAGGCACAGTCCCATGCTAGGGGTTCAGGTTCTGGGATTTAGCTGCCATGGATGTGGTTATTTTCTGATCTCTTTACCAGCTTTTATAAAAATCTAAAATAGTGCTAGGCTGCAAATGGATCCCTGTGGAGTGCTGCTGTTTAAGACTGTTGGCTTTTACTGTTCGATTTGTGTTTTATTTAAGTGGTTCTTATCCCTCCCCTTGCATGCTTTCCTCTCGTGTGCAGCAGTCCTGTGCCCTGGCCAGGATGGATGTTGTGCCATTCCTCGCATGGGTGCAACTTGCCTGGGTGTAGTCTCTCTCACCTCGGGTCCCCTGTGCCAGCGTCCTGGGGGTGATGCTCTCAGTGACAGTGCCCTGACTGGGCTGATGAGATCTGAAGTGAGGTGGCCTGATTTCAGGAGAAGTCTTGAAATCCAGAAACTATGGCTCAGGCCCATAAACATCATGAGTGTATGTCACAGCTCGTTTTCTCTGGCAGTAGCATTGCTCCATCACGCCACAGCATGGGGCTGTGAGCCTGCAGAACAGCCAGCCAAGTCTGTCATTTCTGTTGACAGTGGCAACAGCGAAAAAGCTGTGCTTCAAGTCTTAGTCTTTGATTCAGTTTGCGTCTTTTGCTCTTCCCTTCCAGACGGATGTGGTCCTGCAGTTGGATTTGCATTATACCCAACTGAGCACAAAGCAGAGGACTTGTGAAAGCCTGCAAACAGCTCTCCAGAAATCTCTGCTAGGGCAGTTTTTCAGCCAGAGGAATTACTCCCAGCCAAACTACCAGAGAACTCCTGCCTGCGCAGGCAGCGTGTGCCTCTGGGATGCATCGGCACTCAGCACGGACCCGAAGGGGCAAGCATCTCTGAGGACAGGCTCTGGCCACAGCTTGCCCAGCGGCAACCCCTCCAACTCCAGCAGCGAGCCAGAGGAGAATGACGAGAGCGACCTGAGCGAGCTCTGCTCAGCACTGCTCCGGGCTGGCCCAGGGCAGGACTACCCATGACCCCTGTGGGCTGGCTTGCCAAGCCTTGGGAACTGCTACTTTTAATAGAGGCGACAGCTATTCGAGTGCTGAATACATCAGAATCCATCAGCTGCTCTCCAGCCTCAGCAATTGCCCTGTCCAAACGAGGCCAAGGCTGCTTTTTCAGAAAGGCTTCTCCCACCTGCACCCTGCAGCATGTGGGGACTGAAGCCCACTGGAAATAACCCTTGTCCCGCAGGAGCAGTCGGGATCAGCAGGGAGTCGTTGTTGCATCTGGCGGAGGACAGGGCCACCTGTCGAGTCACAACATTTGCAGGCAAAACTCAACGTCACTTAAAGTCAAGGGCATGGCTGACGTTTTCTGCAAAATAGGCTTTGCCTGAAAGCAACCGTTACAGCATTAAAGGTGTTAAGAAACCCAGAAACACTACAGGCCTGTGCTACAGCAGCAGCATGGCCTCGAAACCCAACTATAACTGCTGACTCTCATCGCACTTGTGCAAGAGTCACAAGGCTTGAACAAGGGACCCAGATAAAGCTGTGTGAATGCGTAAGCTCTCCCGTGGGGTCACAATGTGGTTTTCTTTCCTCCTGAGTTCTGCCTGTGTCAAAGCAGGTTTTAAATTATGCATTTATGTATTTCTAAAGAATGTATTTATACTTGGGGCAAGACAATTGCTTGCCAGGAAAAGGAAGGTCAGATGTTCTGTCAAGTGTGTGTTTACAGTGAAGGCTGGTTTTCCATCAGCAGTAGCCACCGGGCAGGTACACTTCCACATGCCCCTTCCAGCATGATACACAGGGGCGTTAAAGTGTGTTAAGTCCTGTGCAGTCCTGAGTTCCTCTCAGATGCAGAATGTCCTACATGTGGGTATGGAAAAGACCAAGATGGAGGAGGAAGAACCTCAAAAAAGTCATTATTAGTGCAAGTTCTATTTCTAAGTGCCTGCCTCTGTGCATTCACTGTGGGCAACCTCAAGCACTACCTTTAGTGGAGAACCAGCTGTCCAGAGAGAGCCACGGCTGAGCAGGGCCCAAAGGACAACCCGAGTGGGCACAGTCCCCTCCCTGCCTGCTGCTCTAATATTTGTCTGATAAAGGTTTCAGCATAGCTCCGGGTGATTGCTCAGCAAGGGCTTGAGAGGGTGGTCAAATAGTTCAGCAGGGGCCAATGACCCCACCGAGGTGTGGGATCTCCATCCTTGGAGGCAGTTCACTCTGGATCGGAGGAGGTGCTGATCTAAGCTGTCAGGGTGCTGGACCAGAGACAGCCGGAGGTTCCTTCTGGCTCTTCTGGTCCTGTGAAAGAAAGACCTTGGAGATCAAAGTCTTCGGGAGAGGTCAAGGGTGGTGGGGTGGGGAGAGAGCCCAAGATCTGCCTTCTGTCTTGGTCCAAAAGAGGGATGGGAGAGGGCATTTTCTAAGTTTCGGTTTTCCTCAGTGAATAGTTGCATCTCTGTCTATGGTGTCTGTTGCAGCATGGAAGGATATGAAATGTTCTTTCCGGATGAACCGTCCTACAAGTGCTGGAAACCTGTCCAAAGAGAACAGAGGAGGCTTTTATTCTCCTCACAGTGAGTAGAGCCAAGGGAAAGAAGAGAGGCCCCTTCTGGCTGAAGTCTAGAAAGTCTCCTAGGAAAAAAATGTAAAAAAAATGTACAGGGTGTAATTTGAAGATGGACTGATAGAGAAGCTAAACCAGAAAATAATCAACTAATTGAAGGGAGAACCAAAGATAACTCGCCACCAGCAGAAACTTCAGGCAGCTCAGTGGGAATGGCTATGTGGGCATTTGGGAGGAGCGGGCGGTCTCGTTGCCTCTGTGAGGATTATACACACCCTCCTATACTGTTGGGGTAAAATATGTTTCTGTCTCTCACGTAATCATGGCAAATGTCATCTCACGTGAATGTTAAACTCATTCCAAGCGAAGCTGTTTATTTTTTCTGAATAAAACACTATTGGTGTTTTTGAATGCATAAAGCTTCCTGTGGCTCTGAGTTAACTGTCTTTATTTTTTTCCTCTAATTGCCAGGGTATGACTTAATATTGACCTACTCTTTTTTATGCTTTGAACTCTAGCTTCTAGGCTCTTATGTGTGAGGTCTGGTTTTTTTTTTAGGTAACTGGATATTGAAGTTTGGATTTAGAAGGTGGATCAAATGACACTAGAGAAGATGAGATAATGTCAGGTGAAATGTGTAGATAAAATTTCAGAATTCATTGTGAATTATCCATCGGTATTGTAAAATGTAGCCCTCAGGTGGCTGGGCGAGGCTTAGAGGGCCTCCTGTCCCAGTGCCAACCACAGAACTTTTCCCTGTCACCAGCTCTCCTGCTCCTTCCAGGCGACCCTGCAGCCGAGGCCGGGGCTACCACCGCGTTTCCATGCGCCTCAGTCAACGGTGTGTTAGAACCGAGAATGCAAGCACTTCACAGCTGCATTGCCAACGTGGGGTTTGACCGCGTCCTGGGTCTCTGGCCACAGCAGCATGCTGTCTTGCCACCAACTGGGTTCATTATAGGAGCGGGTGAAGCTGTGCCTGCCTTCATCCCCCTACCTTACACATGAAATCCAAACTCCCCCATGGCAGGGGTGCCAGTAAATTTTCCCTTGAATCTGTGTTTCCCTCTCCCAGCACGGAGGACAGACAACTCTTCCAAGATTACTGTGCTTGTCTTGACCACATCCTTCCCAATCTGCAGCCATAATCCTTGGGCTCCATAAGCTCCCTGTGGCCAGCCTGAAGGGTAGGATGGAAGGAGCACCCATCCCCGTGCAATGGACCAGCATTTCATTCTCCGCTTATGGCATGCCTGTGGCTGAGTAGTCCCAACAGTCTGCCCACTTGGCCTTTAACTTCTCTCTTCATTGCTGCTCCTTCCACCCGCTGCCTCCCGGACAACACTGGTTTTCCCCCACCTCGGTGTGACCTGACCTCACCTCTTGCTGCTGCAGCTCTCTGGCTTGCCCTCTGCCATGGCACTGACCCTGCAGCAAGCAGCCATTCTTACTGCTTCCCCTTCCCACCTGACAACGTGTATCCCACCCATCTTGCTATGTCGTCTCAGGTTAACACTCCATCCCCATCCATTTTGAGTAGATTTCCACGCCTTTTCATACGTTTTCTGAAGTAGCAGGTGGTATCTCCAAACCTAAAACCCTGGAAATTTGATGCTATCCCATTGAATTTCTTTGCGGGGTCATAGCCTGGACAGATCCTATGGCTGGGCAGTACAGGTGTGTCTAGTCTTCATACTACCTTTAGTAAGAAAACCAGTCCATTACTTAGTTTGACTGTCCCAGAAGGACTACAGGACCCATTTAAGGCTAGGATTCCTTCATTAGATGCACAACTGCAGGCAAAGTTTGACCAAGAAATCAGCTCCAGTTTACATTCCTTCTCTGCCTCCATACCTTCACTTACACATTCATAACCACAGCCATTGCCCTCTGCTTCCCACTGTCTGTGGGCCAGCCTGTGTCCAGAGGCTACAAACAGCCGCTCAGCGTTTAGAAGCATTTATGTAGGTAATAGAGCTGCTTTCCCTTTGCCCAAGTCTGCTACGTTTTCTCTGAGAAGCACCAAGCGAACCAAAGCTTTAAAACTTTCATTAATCTCTGATGAAAATAGCAACACCTAAATGTTCAATAATTTTATTTTTAGATAGATGCCCTTTTTCTCCTCTCTGCTAATGCAGATGTGTTGAAGGGAAGGACCTTGGTCAAGAGGATGATGTGCTCTTCTTCTGCTACAGACAGAGTTCATCTGGGGTGCAGTTCTCAGCTCAATTGCTGATGTTTGGTGGTTCCTGACAAAACAAGGCAAGTGTGACCAAAAGGAGTGAGAAAACAAGGCAGTGAAAATCAGGGAAATGCCATTTCTGTCTGGTTTATTTAGTTACTGGAAAGTCACTGGCCCACCATGCAGTCAAGAAGTGTGTTATATGTGCACTGTCATATATATCCAAACCTGGCACACTTCTGTCAGCAGCAGATTCCTTAAGGTTTGTTCTCAGCTCACTTTTTTGTGACCAAAGCAAGGAATGGGTAGATTTGTCCGATCAGCCACTCTCCAGCATCAATCAAAGAGTGCACAAGGCAGGCCTTTCTGCACCTGAAAAATTGGTCACGCATGTAAGCCAGCAAGTCAGGGATAAGAAGGCAGCAGAAGCGACGGGTTCATGTCTCAGGCCAGGTAGGGACACAGCTATGGAGCATGGCCTCATGCCAAGGTGATCTTCCTGGCACCTTTGGGTAGCTGCACGTCACTGTGAGAGTTTTCAGACACCACGTGCTGTTCCTGTGTATCCGAGAAGCAGCATGGAGGCAGGGCAGAACACGGGATGTTTCTTGGTTCATACAGCCCTCACTGGGCACGGAGCCATCCCTGCTGGCTCTGGGCAAGAGCTGTCTCCTACTGGACTCAACAAAGGTGCTGGTACAGAAGGGAAGGACTGGGACCCGCTGAACGTTTCCATCTTCTGTAGTGCATAGGCAGGTTTTCTTCCTTACCTATCTAGAGTGTGCAATAGAAGGACAGAAATGTCCCCACCAACTCCTGGGTCATCTCTCATCATTCTGTGAGTACAGAAACAACAGACTTTCATCCCAGCTGTATTAGCCAGCCATGAAGTTCTGCAGCTTATGTGGCAAAACCCGGTGATATTCAGGTGGTTGGTGACATGCTTGTAGCTGGATTAGCCCAGCCAACTGAGAAGATTTGCGAGCTGTGCTGTAACCCAGGTAGGTTACTGAAAAATGGGTAGCACGTATGTTGTCAGCATAAAGTGAAGGTAACGAGCATACCTTATAGAGTGGTAAGTGTTATGCGGATAAGACTGCTGGATGCCGTGTGGTTTCAGTGAAGTGGCCTCAACAGGGTGGAAAATGCCTCTTCCATGCAAAGCAGAAGCTCATCATCTGCTTTCTCAGGGTTATGCTGCATACCGTGCAGGTCTGGTTGCTGTTGGGGCCGAAGGAGTGCCCCAGAGGTGTCTCCTCTCCTTGAGCAAACTTAGGAAAAGCCCTGTGTGGGGTCATGTAATGTCTGCAGTCCAGCAGTGTGGCAGCACAACTAGGGCAATGGCTAAAGCATAATGTCATTGAAAGAGTTGTTTCTGGGGAAAAAACGTCAATATGGAGGGCTGTTGAGCTGTTTTGCTTACCAGCTCACTTATCTCTTTCCAGCCTTTTAGAATAAATCCTTCTCCTTCATGCAAGAGTGAATTTGAATTTACTCTTTAGAAACTGGTAGGTTCTCTTCATTTTCCACTTGATAGAGATTTTCCATAATAACTAGTACAGAACCTGCCAGATCATTTCCTACTTCGCATTGCAGGGCACAGCTAGTGGTGCTGTCTACGAGATACGCTTGCTTGACACCTCCCACTGTAGATGCTGTTTGCTGTTCCCTATAGCTGTCAAACTGACGAGCTGAAATTTTCTATGCTGTGGGCCAATCTCATGCTGTTTTCTGGCCTTTCTGACCAGAGGAGCATTTGAAACTTTGCAGCCTTGAGCATTTTCTTTCTTTTGTCCCAGGACAGCAGGGTCTGAGGAGCCTCCTGATATGCAGGTGACCTAATTGGTCGGAGCCTGGATGGCCCCTTATGGAAAGGATGTGTGCAGTATAGTAGAACATATAGAGGGACATACAGGGAAACTGCAAGAGTCAAGAATGCTGGTTTGGTCCTCTTTCCCTAATTTTTGGAAGTAGCTTCTCATATCGTCAGGAAAGATCCTGAAGGCATTAGCTGGCCATTCCTTCCCAGGGAAGGAGGGCGCTTCCCAAAGTGCAAGTTACCATGTTCTTTAGCAGTTATGGTACCTTTCTTGTAGACAAGGATTGAACAGGATGATTTCTTGAACCGATCTAATAGAGGAACTGCTTTTTTTTCCTAAAATGTACTCATTAGGTTATTAACTGAGGATTGCTTCTGAAATACCAGGTAGTGGCAGTCTACTTCCTATAGGCATAACAGGACCATACACAAGGCAGTAATTGAAGATACCAGACTCAGGACTAGTAAGGAGGTCTTGGATTGTTAAATCCAGGTGGTGCTATCCAAGGCGGTGTGTCACAGATGGCCTTTATCCATCATGCTTTGCACTTGGAAACACCCACGGCTGTGCTCTCCTCTCTCCTAACGTTGGCAATCGTCCTGCTTCGAACAGGAGGTTGGACTAGGTCCCTTCCAACCAACGCTTCTGTGATTCTGCTACCAGAATATATGCCCAAAAGAGTATACATCTTCTGAGTGATTCTGAACAGCAAGCAAACCGGGAGACGGAAGACTATGTTGTCATTGAACTGTCCCTGCTCCCTGTCTAAAGAGCAAACAAGGACATTGGTTCAGCTCAACCGGTTCCAAAAGTTTTGAAAACAAAAACTTATGGCAGGTCTGAAAAATAAGGGAAAGGTGGTATAACAGTTCATTTGAAAACGTAAGATGGGTCAGATGCAGTCCTCCAGGCTTCCCCAACAAGCAGATCATTCAGTAACGAAACCAGGAGGATAGTTTTAAATAAAAGGGCTGAGTGAAGTCATCCACTGTGAAGACAATAAACCCAAAATTAGTCAAATTAAAGAGAAGATAAACATTGTTGATCTGCATTCAGGCAAGTTACCCCTCTGCAGAGAGCTGGGATGCCTCTTTGGAAAGCAAAGAGAGAAGCAGGTTTGGTGTCATGGTGAAGCCTGCAGACTAAGACTTCATTAATGGTGAGAAATTATTGATAGCCTCTACCAGACTTCCCTCCTCTATGAAAGATTATTTCAGTTACTGTTTGCTATTGTTACTAATCACTTCAAGTTAGGTCCATGACATCCATGACATCATGTGGCAGTGAAGAGTAAAGCATATCACCAAACAAATGAGACTACTTGAAGTTCCTGAAGTTGCTTCTTATCTTCACAGTTTGGATAACCTTTTGCATAAGAATCAACAATTTCAAACATATTGGTCATATTCCTCAAAGAGATGGAAGACACTCTTTGAAATGACAGACCAGAGTTCGTACACACAAGAAGCACTGATATGGTGTCACACAGTAACGAAGAGCTCATGTCTCTTCGATAAAGCTGTCTTCACTGAGTTGGATTTTCTTGCCATGGTGTCAGGAATAGTTGACAAGACAGACGTGTTATTAAGTGGTAAAAATAAACAGATGGAAGAGGCAAGTGAGAGATTTCCAGAATGTTTCAGCAAAGAATAACCTCCTCATTTCCATTCCCTACCAGAGATGAAAAATACGAGATACTTACCCAAGTGTTGCGTGGTCACAGATCCTGTGCGCCAGTGGGGCGCTCACTGTAATGCTAGACCACAAGTCCCTTGAGCCAGCCAACAGCTTGTCCCTGCCTGACCACAGGGCCCATGAGATGGTGTGGTTTGTGGACCCAGAGAAGGGGCGCTGGTCCTGACCTGCTGCTACTCTGGATGCAAAGTCATCATCGTGGAGAGCATCGATGCGTGCCCGTGTGTCTGCTGACAGGTGTGGTTCCTGCTGGGCATCATGACCTATTTTTGAGCCCCCTTCCTCTTTTCTCCCCAATCCACAGCGGTCCCTTCTCCTCAGCTTTCTTTCTGAGGATGTGGTATTTTGGCCAGGGTTGTGCCAGCACCGTGCCAGCACCCTGCCCGACCAGGGGAAGGACAGAAGATGACAGGCAGGCTGAGGATGTTTCATCCCCTGGGATTGCAACAGTCAAGTGGCAACGCTGTGAGCATGGAGGAGACTGCCTTTGGATCTGGGGTCCTTACCACAGCAGGGTATGACAGAAAATCCTCTTTTCTGTAGAGGCAATAGAAAAGGGCTGTTGGTCCCGGACCTGGCTCCTGCCCAGCCCGCTGGACAATACATTAGTGGAAAAATAGAGGGCAGCTTCTGCTATGTCACTGCAGCCATCTCCTGCCTGCCTGCCGTATTCTTCTGTGTTGCTTAATATCAATTATAAAATATTAAATCAGATAAATACCTTTGACCTTTCTGGATGATAAGAAAATACATTGTTCTGCCTCCTAAAATGCCGTTCTTTTCACTGGAAATGCTAATGGGATTATGTAAAGGTTATGTCAGCCTCCTCTCAAGTCTGGAGATGTGGCAAAACAATTATGATGCCCTTTGTTTATGCCTTTTTAATGACTACTTTTATCTCCAGTTATCTGAGGCCTCTGCATCTTCTCAGGTGCTCACTTGTGGGGTCCTTGGGCTGCTTTTAAGGGGAAACTCGCTGGGGAATATAAATGTATCTATGCTGTCATATTAGAGATCTGGAGGAGAGCTGGTGTGGTGGAGAGCTCTGGAAGGCTGGCAAGGATTTGATGTCTGTGCCTTGATACTTGCAGGTGTGTGCCCTTCTGCAGTTTGCAGTAGGAGCATCGGGGAGCGTGAGCGCCTGGGTCCAACATGCTCCTGTGGTGCATCTGCGCAGCAGTGGCTGCACTGGTGTGCACCAGCGCACCCCTGGGGCTCCGTCTTCGGGTTTCCTTTCTTCGAGGCATCCGCCTGTGAGCCTGCGCCAGGATGCACGCATGGGCGCCCGCAGTTCTCGTGATGAGCAAGTTACGTGGCGCGGTCCCTGTTTGCAGCCTCCAGTCTAGACTGGCCTTCACTGCACCATGCAGAAGTGACGGGCTGAGTAAGAAGCATAGTTCACGAGCCAGAGACAGCTACAGAAATAACCGTGGTGCTCCACTCGCTCTGTTCTCTGGAAAGGTGCTTCCAAAAGCATGTTTTCCTCTAATTTTTGGTTGTTACTGGTTTTTTTGCCCAGACCCTTGATTTTTACGAAGTCATTCTCTTGCATCCCAAAACAGCCCCAGTGTTGTGCAGGGGGCTTGTGATGGCCTGATAACCTCATTGCTTTTCAGAGAAAAGCAGAGCACCAAGATAGACGGTCATAATCTCTAACACCAGAAACATCAGGAAAGAGCTGGTTTTCACTGGAGACCTCCCACACCCCTGCCTCCATGTGGGCTGATAAATACATTTCTTTAAACTGGCACTGTCATGAACATTAGGGTCACAGACATCCTAAGTGTCAGAATCACAGCATCTGAGAATGGTTTGGGTTGGAGGAGACCATTTAAAAATAGCTTAACCAACCCCCCTCCATGGACAGGGACATCTTGCACTTGACGGAAGTGCTCAAAGCTCCATCCGAGCTGACCTTGAACACTTCCAGTCATGGGGCACCCGCAGCTTCCCTGGACAATCTGTTCCCATGCCTCGCCACCCTCATTGTAAAAAATGTCTTCCTTACATCCAATCTAAACCTACCCTCTATTTCAGTTTAAAACCATTGCCCTTTGTCTTGTCACTACAGGCCCTGGTAAAAAAGTCTTTTTCCATCTTTCTTATAAGCCCCACTTATATATTGAAAGGATGCATTAAGAGTGGCCTGAGCAAGATCTGAGCAAGTTGATTGGGCTCTGAGCAAGTCGATGGAGGTCTGTGAACAGCCTTGCTTCGAGCAGGAGAGTGGCCTGGGGACATCCACGGGGTCCTTCCACCCCAAGTCCTTCTAGGAGTCTATAAAAATTGCAGTGAGATGCTGTTTAGCTGCGGCCTCCTGCCTTCTCACACTCTCCTGAAGCTTGTTTTTGATGAGGAAAAGATAAAAACAGAAATGTGGCCGACACAAGGACACTCCTCCCTGCCCACACCAGCTGAAGCTTCACATTGTCCTGGGTCACTTGTCCCATTGGTGGCAAAGGACAGGCGTCTGTGCAGGTATTCTGGGGGCTGCCCACAGTAGTAGAATGGGGAGTCACACTTTTCCTAAAAAATTCTTTTATGAACCTGAGTGGGGGGAATGGTATCTTGGGAGCAAGTCTAAGCTTAGCTTGATTGCGTTAACAGATTCATTTGAGAGGAACAAAAGATGGTTCCTGGAGAGCAGAGGGGCACTTTAGCTAGGACAGCTGGGATTACGTCTTTCACAGCTAGCAGAGAGAGAAAAAGAGAAGGCGGTTGTCACTGCCTGTCGAACGCAAAAGCATTTAGCAAGGAGCACAGGCAGAGAAACCTGGTGTTTGGCAGAGATACGAATTGTAAATCCTGTTGCTAAAAGTTGTAATTCTCTCTACCGAAGTTATTTTGCAGGTCTCCCTGGAGGATCATGCCTGAGGGGTCAGACAGCTGCTTTAGGAGTGCAGTACTTCCATTGCTGATGGGGGGTTTCTCGCGCACGTTGGCTATGCAAATTCATGTAGTAGGTTTGGTTTTCTCACCTAGTTTCAGTAAGACCGTTTGAATCCTCCTGGGCTGGAGGATTTCACAGCGTGGGATGCACATAGCAAAGGCTGATCATTACCGTGACAGGCAGTGATCTTGGCCATGTCTGCAGGACAGGATTTGCACGTGGTGCTCCAGCGTGGCCGTGCTTCTCTGCAACTGCTGCTCCCTGCAAGTTTGATTTGGACGGTTGCTTTCGTAGTGTTTGAAGGGAGAAGAGGGAAAAAACTTCAGAGGACAGTTGTTTTTCCAATATATGTGCCATTTAGGTAATGTTTTTTCTGGAGAGGTGCCAGATGAAGTTGCTATGGTACAAGCAGTGGAGGTTCAACAGGGGAGCTTGTCTTTTTTCCCCCCAACAGTATCAGCTGGTCTAATGAGATTTATGCACTCTCTCTACAGCCCTTGCCAAGTTATATCCTTAGACCACTATCGCTACTGCTAAACTGATACCTTCATTCACTATGCTGTTCTCCGAAGTCCCACTGCTGCTGAGTTACTCTCATCCTTTCACTTTCTGCATGTCTTTCAAAAGAGTCTCCCTGGCACCTGTGTTAATTAGAGTAATTTAATTACTAACACATCATTCCCAGTTTTTGGATCATCTTTCCCAGTGCACTGCTGGCATAACAGAGCCACTGGATTCCCTCCCGAGACTGCTGAGACCCCCTGCGGTCTCGCAGGTGCCCATCTGCAGTCACCCATTACATCGACATCGCTGATGGGACTCCCATGACACTGGCTGCACTGGGTCAGGTGCCCACAGCCTCCCTCTCCTGCAGCCAGGGAAACACCATGGACCCACCCTGGTGACCAAAATGACAAGAAGAAGCAAGAGATGATCTGCAGCCGTAAGCCTGGAGCAGCACTGTGGGCAGGGAGCAACCCCAGCTTCAGCTCAAATTTCAGTGAATTTTGGATACACGTGCGTCTTCAGCTCCTTTGTGCACGTAACCCTTGAACGAAGTGTCTGCTGCTTGTGAAATGGTAATGTCAAAGTTGATAGCTTCTTCGCATGAAAGGTGAGGTCTCATCTGGAGGGTCCAGCCTTGGCACTGATTTGGGACAGTCCTGCTGAGGATGCAGTGGAGAACACCAAGAAGCATGCTGAAAAATACGATCAGTATGGGAGGAAAAATGGAAGGATCTTGGGCAGAAGAGCAGATTTATGGAAAGCATAAGATTGGTCCTTCTAAGTGGTCTGCATGCCGTGTCTATCAGGCTTTGAAGTTCCTCAGGTGATGGATGCTTATCACTCAGTGAGACAAAGCAAGAGCATATTTAATGCTCTTCCTTTCAACATCAGCCCGCTCAACCCATCTCAACTCCTCCAGCAGGAAATTAGGAAATGCATCACAAACCCCCAGCACACCAGCAAACTCCAGTTGTTTCCTTCAGGCAATTGAAGTGGCTGGATCAAAAGGACTATCTCAGACACACGAGGTCCCTGGGCAGTTGGCAGATGCACAGCAGCTCGTCCTGAAGTGCTTGTGTGATGTGCATCCTTCTCTGCCTGCCCTGACTCTGCAGGGCCTGGCTGCAAAGCCAGGGTCTAAGCCTGTCTGCAGAGCAATGCATCGCTCCTGCTCTCTGCTCTCTGCCCTGGGAAGGCTGGTGGCCACTGAAGAGAAATGCAGAAGCCTAGGTCTGAAAAGAGACCACCATCCACTCCAGACCCACAACACCGCACTTCGAGTGGAAGCATGTTTCAGGCTGATCCTGAACATGCAATCTACAAGATCAAACCCCCTCTTTGAAAAGGCCCTTAATGTTGGGGGTTCGTAGGTGATCGCGATAGCAGTGGCTTTAGAGAGCAACATGCCGATGCTCAGAAAGGACTCTGTCCAGCTTGGGCAGCGTTGCCCTGGGGAAAGGGGATACAGGAATGGAAAGGATGTTCACCAAAAACCCTTTCAGCCCAGTACATTGCCTCTAGCAATGTGACATGGCGAGACGCTCCAGGAGAAGACAAGAAACCTGCTGCCTCCCACACAGGCCAATTCCTTTATTGCTCATTTCCTTCCTACCCCAAAGCTGTAGGTTATAATTTTACCCTGTCTACCCCATCATAATTTTACTCTTTGTCTTCATCAATGCTTTAATGAGGCCTACTCGGCCCTTTCATAGGAAGAGGTTTTTTAATCCACGATGCAATAAGACTGCTTATTCATTCCTGGCTCCTCTCCACTATTTTCTCTCAGAGGAAACGCTTCTGCTTCCAGGTAGGCTGCAATAAGAGCGCTTAGCAGATCTCTCTGCTGTGCTAGTATGAGTCAATGCACGTTCAGCCTTTGGAAAATTGTTTCTTGAAGGCCAGAGACATTTGTTTGTCCTATACTTAAACGTCTGTCACTGGCACATCAGAGCAACCACAGCCCATCACTTAGCATCCTGAGTGATAGCACAGTGTAACTGAGGGCCCGATTAATGTCCAACAGGATGAAAAAGAACATGAAAATACTGTAATGTCCACAGTTAATGGGGTCAAAGGAGGCCTACTACGGAAAACTTCATTTCCAGATGACTTTTGACTGTGCTAGTACAGTGCTTTCTTATCATCCCAGTCCCTAGTGTTTTTAACGCATAAAAATAATTTTCTCCATAACAAATCTTACAACCATTTTCTTTTTTTCTGAAAAGCCTGTTTGTCACAGCCCCTTATAGTTTCCTATCTTCACCTTTCTCCCAAAGCTTGGTTTGAACAAAAAGTATTCAGCGTCCTGCACCTCTTACAACATGCTGTGTCCTGATACACAGTGTTATTTTTTTCCTTTCTCCACACCCCAGTCATCTTTACAGAAAAGTGATCAGATGAGATAGCTTGTACTGTTAAACAAAACAATAAAGAAGTTAGCTCCTTTTGGAGCCAGAACCCTCCCATATTTTATTGACTTGTAGCCCAAATCTGCCAACAGGGCAGAAGCCTAAGAAACCTCTGCATTGCAGCCCCTTCCCAAGGAGACAGGATTTGGGAGCCAGACAGTCGCATGCCCTGCTGACAGCACTGCAGCTCCCATGTCAGCACACAGGCTGCAATTCCTCGGTTACAGCCTGACTCTTTGTTCAGGAGCTGGCTCTTTTTCCAGGACATATGAGCATGAAGGCAATCAAAGGCAGAGTAGAGACCAGTTCTGCCTGCTCAGTCTTACAATGCAGTGAAAGCCTCTGGGACACATGGGACGCATGGGACACACCATCAGTTGTTTCAGTTAAAGCCAGGTTTGAATTTAAGGTCAAAGCAAGGAGAGAGAGGAAGGAAAGATATGGTGTATAAATTCCCAAGGTCCTTCTCCCTCCAGGGATAAAAAGCCCAAAGTCTGGAGAAGAAGGGAGAGAAAGTCATTGGCAAGCAAAGATCAATTTTTAGGAAAGAGATTTTGCAGCTAAAACTGCTTCTCGGGAGCTGCAGCACTGAGAGATGTTGCTGAAGGCTGTGACATCTCCAAGGGAGTAATTACTGCTGCTTAACACCAGCCTTCTCCTCCAGCTTTTTCTCAGTAAGGCCTACAGAGGGGCATCGAACTATGTCCCGTGTGGCACCAGTATGGGCTGCCCCAAGCTGAAATGGCTTTGCCCACGCCACCTCATGTGGGGCAGATGATGCAGAAACTGGAGGTGATACAAGGAGCCAAAAGCAATGCAGAAATGAGAGACAACGCAGGAGGCAGAGGAGATGCAGGAGGGAGATGCAGGAGGCAGAGGAGATGCAGGAGGCAGAGGAGATGCAGGAGGGAGAGGAGATGCAGGAGGGAGATGCAGGAGGCAGAGGAGATGCAGGAGGCAGAGGAGATGCAGGAGGGAGAGGAGATGCAGGAGGCAGAGGAGATGCAGGAGGGAGAGCTGATGCAGGAGGGAGAGGAGATGCAGGAGGCAGAGGAGATGCAGGAGGGAGAGGAGATGCAGGAGGGAGATGCAGGAGGGAGAGGAGATGCAGGAGGGAGATGCAGGAGGGAGAGGAGATGCAGGAGGGAGATGCAGGAGGGAGAGGAGATGCAGGAGGCGGAGGCGATATAGCAGTAAAGCAAGAAGCAAAGGAAATGGGAGAGACAGAGGCAGCGCAGGAGGCAGAGGCATGCACGTGCCAGACAGCACAAGCAGAGGGGTGAGGAAGAAAGCAAGATATGCTGCAGCTGCAGCGACTTGTCTACATTTATCCCCCTGGCTGCATAAACGCGGGGTAAGTGAGCAGATGGGGGGGGGGGGGGGGGGCGGCCCCCGGGGGGGATG
>WEKW01027395.1:115214-155999 GCA_013389905.1 Sula dactylatra | reverse complement strand
GGGCCGGGGTGGGGGGACTGTGGGGCTGCCACGGGCCGGGCGACCCCGGGCCCCCGCCCGGAGCCCGAGCACCGTTAACCAGGGGCGCGCCGCTTGCCCGTGTAGGGCTCCTGGAACTCTAAAGCGCTGGGTCCCGCCTGCCGTTTGAAGGCTCCGGTGCCGTCCCCCGGCAGCGGCGGTCTTCCCGTTCCCGTGCCCTCCCCGCAGCCCTGATAGCCCCCGGGCGGCCGCTTCCCTCGGCGCGCTCGGCCGGTTGGCCTGTGCTCCCTGGGCCCCTGCTCCTGACATCCCTGCCTTCCCAAAGTGTTCCCCTGGCAGGCAGTCCCAGTCTGCCTCCTTCTCCATCCCCTTCGGGAGATGCCTGCCTCTTCTGGACCCGCGAGAGCAGCCCTCAGCGGATGTTTTGCCTTCTCTATCGCTGCTGTTTTGCAGATTTATCAATATTTATTATTACTATTTTCCTTTTTTCTTTAACTTCCGTGTAACTGCGTTTTTCTGCTTTCCTATTAGGTGGCAATCTTGAATCTCCTCCTTGAACAGTATGGTACGCACTGGTTTGAAAGCAGCAGAGGAGCTACTGCAGATCTCCGAAAGTCCCCAGGAATAGCAGCGCTAGCGAAAGGTTTGTATGGTGCGTGCGTGGGACCCTGGTCCTGCCGTACCCCTGCCCGACTGCAGAGTTTTGAAGCTTAGCTGCAGCAGAAGGCCCTGGGGTTTGACATACTGCCTTGGGCGAGCTGGCAGGGGTTTTTTTGATGGCTTGGAGGCTTCTAGATTCCCAGCTTCCTGGAGAAACGTGCTACCGGGAGGTTGGTTTTGCACATTGAAATCTACGCATTCTACTCCGTAAGTCTTCCTCCTTTGCTCATGTTATTCACCTCATCTATGGCTTTGCAGATCTCATCCTCCCTGTTTTCATAGGCGAGCAGAGAGAGAAAATTGGATTCCAAGTTTGGGTTCTAACGCAAGTCCTTTGCACAAGAAGGATGGAATAAGGATGGAGGTCTTTATTTTCAGCTTTCCTCACAAGGCAGTTTGCAGGAGACTTTGACGTAATTTCCTTTAATGTACTACTTCTGTTTGTTAACTGAGGACAGAAGTAAATGGTGTTGAGTAAAAATTTGAAATTTGTGTTATTTAAAAATCACTTCTATTGGCAAGGTACTTACTCAGTCTTCTCTAGAATCTGGGTCCGATTTTGCTTTATTTTGAGAAATTGTAGCTTCATGTATGACGAATTTTAAGGTTCAATTTTGTGGAGAAATACTTGAGTTAGACTTGTGCTCTCATAATAGCTAAGAACATAAACTGTCTCTTATAGGACTCAACAATGTACACAAAAACTTCTGAAAATGCAAGGTTTCTTCCAATAAAAGTGTATTTTGTAGTGCTGCAGATACCTCAGATTCATTTTGTCTTGTATTTTAAAACACTGCCACGTCCAAAGATGTGCCTAGGTGTTTGAGAATGAGAACGGAAAAGTCAAGAGCGATTGGCACGCTCATTTTTCTCTATATGAAACTTGAGCATTCCAGGTTATGGATGAAATCTCTTCCTTGTGGAAGGATTTGTGTGCCAGAAACTTTGGGAGCCGAGTGGTGCCTAGCTCTCTCCCAGCTGGCACAAGTTTTCCTACCCAAAGGAAGGGGAAGTTTCAGGTCCATGCTCTGCCAACTGCAGTAATCTGTGATGTTTCAAACGTCCTTATTGAGTGCTGGTGATTTGAAGCACGTGGATAATCTGGGCTTCCAGGGGCTCTGCGCACAGCTGCCCTACCTTGCTGCAGGACGTGATTGTAAATTATTGCACAGCCCTCTGGACATTCATATTTGTGGTTTAATTTAAGAATGAGAACAAGTTTAAGCTAAACCACAGTGAGCCACTCTTAAGCCAAGTAAATCTCCGCAGAGTGTTTTACAGTAGATTAACCAAAGCAACACCTCCGGGGCTTGTCTGTAGGCATGGCTGAACTAAAGCTCAAAGACCAGTATGTCCTCTTGGTCCATGCTGAAGTGATTTCTTCAGGCCCAGCTCTGTAAATTGTTCCCTGTACCGGCAGTCTGGCAGGAAGGGTTGCACTTTGTTTGGTTTTGAGACACCTGACAAACTTCTAAACCCAATTGTAAATAATGAAAGCAGCCTTAAATCAGTGGCCTTTTGGGAAGGTGTCAGCTGCTTTCTGTCCTTCTGCCTTGTCCCAGGGTCCTCCTCTCTGACTGCACCTCTGCTCCCAGCTCTTCCCCCTTCTCCTGGGCTCTTGCCACCCTCTCCGCCTCCCTCGCTTGCCACTGGCTTTGCAACCCAAGCCAAGTGAGTGTGGCAGGACTTACCTTGCCTGTGGATGATCCTCACCAAGTAGGAACTGGTGCTCTGCTAGTTCAGTTGATGCTCTTTGGGTTTCTTTCCTCCCCTGCATACAGCACACATCAGTTCACGTAAATTTGGGGTTTAAATGGGACATGTATTAAAAGAATGGCTTACTGAATATTTAGGAAGTCTATATATTGCACCACCTTGAAAATATTTTGATTAAACAGGGAAAAGCAGCATCCCTGACAGTAGCGAACACAAATGTTCAAGTAATTCTGTGCTGTCAGTTTGCATTATGCATCTCATCAGAGCTTGATTATTGCTGTCATAGGCTTCTGCGGCAAGTGTCTAAGTCCCTGTTTCCCTTCTGGAGGGCTTGTAAAGAGAGGGCTGGCTGGGAACACCATTTCTTGTTATGATTTGGATACAGTCCTTTATTCTGTCTTTGGGCAGTTTTGCCTCACATTGTCACCTAATTAAGGGTTGCCTGTTTCAAACAGTTTACCATGCTTTGAGTTGCTGTATTGAAATATTTACTGAAGACTTCTATTGCTTAACTCGCTCTGGGTCGGGAGTCATCTCACTTTTCAGGCCTGTTTCTCTTGGGCCACCTGTTTACTCCTGGCTTTTTTCCTTGAGGGAGGACTGAATTCTTCAGATGTGACAATCTGTTGAGAAATAGGCAGTAATCGTTGCCTATTAACTCTAGGAAAAAACCCCAATCAAACAAAAAAGAAACCCTGTAGTAACGTGCTTTTGAATCTTTTCTGTTGAGGCTCATGTCAGCAGCTGGTTTTGGAGTAGTGGTGCATCTGACAGGCTGAAAAGATGTCCCCTGCGTGAGCTTGGTGTCATTTAAAAGGTCATGTTTGAACCAGCTCTGTTCTCGGGGACCCTGGGAGAAGGGGATGCTGTCTGCCTTTTGCTTGAAGCAAAAGTCCTGTTGCTTGAAGCACCAGGAGCAGCTCTGCCCACAACCCGGAGAGTGAGGACTGTGTTGTGGGACAGGAGTGAGCTGCTCCTGTCACTTGTCACCTGCCCCTGCCAGCTCGAGCAGGACGGGACCTGAGCTTTTGCTGATCCTCTGGGCGCAGCTAGGGCAGGAGAGGTTCCTTGCCCGCGGTGCCCTGCAAAATGGCACTGTTGTGTTGAAAGCTCTGTTGAAAAAGCTGGGCTAATATTTTTGTGTATGAACAGTCAGTCTTGGAATACTTAAAATGGAAGTATTTTAAGTGTCTGCCACAGATGTGTTTAGCCTTTCTACCTGCTGCTTTAGTGTTTTGGGTAGTTCTGGGTTTTGTCACAGAAGATGTTTATGCAAATGAGTCTTACAAACTTTGTCCTTGGGGAAAATGTACCTGATGGTATTTTTTTTTTTTCTTTTAACTGTAGCTTTCATCATGGGGGACATGAAAACCCCAGACTTTGATGACCTCTTGGCTGCTTTTGACATCCCCGATCCAACTAGCCTTGATGCCAAGGAGACCATCCCATCAACTGGGGAGGAGAACGAGAATCACCTGAAGTCATCGGGAATCTGCATAGATGAGAATGTGTCCTTGTCCCACTCTTTGCCTCCCTCTGATGCTCCTGTTGTGAGTGTGATAGTGAAGAACACGAGTCGCCAAGAGTCCTTTGAAGCAGAAAAGGAGGGGAATCACCTCGGGACTGGTCTGCTACACAACGGGTTTCGTGGGTCCGATCTGCCATCGGAGACTCACGCTTTAGTGCATAATTATGGCAAGTTTGAGTCGACTTTTATTAATGGTGACAGCTCAAGAAATTACTCTGATAAACTGGACCAGTCAAAATCGGAGCCTTTGCCAACATTTAGTCAGTTTAGCCCGATCTCCAGCCCTGAACCAGAGGACGCATTCAAAGAGAACAGTATTGGTGATAAACCCAAACATGCCCAAACTCCGTATTTTCCACCGCCTTCAATGTATATACCGACAGGAGCTTCAGTACTGGATCATCTTAGAAAGGTACCAGAGCCGGAATTAAGTATGTTTGATCAATACTGTAAAAAGGAACAAAAGATGGAAATCCACTGCCAGCCAGAGAGTAGGCTGGAAATAAGCAGGAGAGAACAAGACAAAGCATCAGAGAGGTTTGTGGAGTCAAGCAAGGACTTTGTAGATACCAGTAGCTTTCTTGGAGGCGGCTTGGTGTTTGAAGACCTCCCTCACAACAATTTAGGAGAAAGTAAGGGGTCTGTGCCTGACCTGAACATGTCTTCATCGGTACCGCCTCGCCAGAGGTTGAAGCCAACTCATTCAAAGTTGTCATCCTGTGTGGCGGCGTTAGTAGCTCTTCAGGCCAAAAAGGTTGCGTGTATTCCAAAAGGCGATCAGCCAAACCTTACCAAGGAGCCTGGTCCTTTTAAAGACGGGACAAAGGGAAGTCCAAAAATGCCCAAGTCGCCAAAGAGTCCCCGAAGCCCCTTAGAGGTGGTAAGGAAGGCCAGCAAGCAGCCTGAGAGCCCTCGAAGTGTGTGCAGCGACAGCAGCGGGAAAGGCTCTCCTTCCATGGCAGCCGGCTCTCCGCCAGCGATTCCCAAAGTTAGAATAAAGACTATCAAGACATCCTCTGGTGAAATTAAAAGAACTGTAACTAGAATTTTGCCAGAAAACGATGAATTGGGCAAATCTTCAGAAGAGTCGCCTGTGGAAACCTCATCTGCCGAAGAGTTTATCAAATCTTTCCCATCCCCTGACACTAGTGCAGTTATGGAAAGCGAGGCTAGCAAGAATTCAACCAAAAACGGGGCTGCTGTGGCTATCCAGCTGTCAAGTGTAGCAAGTCCTTACACAGATGGTATGAAAACAGATATTGCTGCAAACAGCACGTGTGCCGTGTCCTTGTCTCCACTGCCAAACTGCGGTGGCGGTGCCATAAAAGTAGGTGTTAAGAGGCAGCAGCAGGGTATCGTGATGCAGCCATCCAACGTCACCACCTCCAGCCTTCTTCCCAAAGCTGTGCACTTGGCAAATCTCAACTTAGTCCCGCATAGCGTTGCTGCTTCTGTTACGGCCAAGTCATCTGCACAGAGGCGAAACCAGCCTCAGGTAACACAGATGTCTGTGCCGCTGGTGCACCAAGTCAAGAAAGCTGCTCCTGTCATCGTGGAGGCATTTAATAAAGTACTACATAGTGCCAATCCGGTACCAATATATACTCCAAACCTTAGCCCTCCGCCTGACACCAGTATTAATTTACCTGCCTCTGGGTATTGTTGCCTGGAATGTGGGGACTCGTTTGCCTTAGAGAAGAGCCTGACTCAACACTATAGTAGACGAAGCGTTCATATTGAAGTCATGTGCACTCAGTGTTCAACTATGCTACTTTTTTTTAATAAGTGTAGCTTGCTTAAACATGCAAGAGATCATAAGAGCAAAGGATTTATCATGCAGTGTTCTCAGCTGCTAATGAAACCAATTTCCTTAGACCAAATGTTTTCACCTTCTCCTACAAGCTCTTCAGCCTCTCTGGCTCCTCAGACTTTGCACTCGCCCTCTCCTTCGTGTAAGCCCAGTGCTACTTCAGGAGGTGGGGTAGGAATTTCTGCTAACACTCAGCCAGCCTTGCCTCTCTATACGGACCCATTGAGACTAATTCGTCACGGACTTAAGTGTTTAGAGTGTAACAAGCAGGCACAGGATTACGTTGCTTTAGCAGCTCATTACCAGAGAACCTCAGAAGATAATGAGAGACTGGTAAGTCATCATTTTAATGTTATTAGTTAAATCTCTCTGAGTTTAAAGAGATTGTCCTCTAGGGAAAAAAACAGGGGTCACAGTGGCAAATGAGTCACTTTGCCTGAAAAAGTGCTGGTGGGGAGGATTTGGGATGTGCATGAGCCCAGGCGTGTGTGCGTGAAGGCATATTTAGCATTGCTTGCTTGCCCTCTTTTTACCCTTTGCCAACAAAAAGAGGGTAGTAGGGAGACTATGGAGATCCTTGAGCATCAAAGGAAGGTGTTGGAGATCAAAGATCACTTGGATGAGGTGTGCAGGAGTGCTGTAGGGGAGGACCAGTGGAACGTTACCTGAAACAGGTTTTTGTGCTCTGAGCACGGCTAGAGGAGATCTGACACAATTTAATTTTACCTTTCCTAGAACTTGTGCCAAAATCTTCTGTGTAACACTTTGAATGTCGGGTGCTGGTTTTACTTTTAGCGTGGTAAAGTGTATATTGGGTCGGGACTGGCTGAGGGGTGAGCAGTGTGGTATGTTGTGTGGGAGACTATTTTTGCCTCTTTGGGTGGGAGCGGGATGAGCCAGCACCACGTTTCCGTAGGAGGCCTCAGGAGCCCTGTTAGTGGCTTCCTGCCTTGCTCCAGTGCTGCTCTGCTCAGGTCTCCACCGCCTTCGCGGGCCTCCCTCGTAGGTGCCGGCAGGGGGTCTGAATCCCCTTTGAAACTCCAGCTTGGGTCTCTACTGATGAAGAGGACCAGATGCCCTTCATTGTGTACCAAGACCATACGCTTCGTTTATGTTTTTTATTTTTATTTTTGAGAATATGGTCAAGCCCATTTAAGTATAAATCAAGCTGAAGTTGAACAGGAGGAGGAATCCTCTCTCCTTGTCTCCTTAGATGAGGTGAAAGCTTTCCGTGTTGGTCTGGCTGCTGGCAGAGCTGGCAGGCTCCCAGCGCAGTCTCCTCCACAGGCTCCATGAACAAGGGCTCCATGCCAACATGAGATCTTCGGGGAGATGACCGCCAATCTCTGCCACGGCCATCGTAGTATCTGCACGCTCCAGAGCCTCCTTTTGCTTGTTAAACGGCTTGCAGGAGTATTGAGGTCGCTGTGGTCCTGTTTAGATGTTTTGTTATCTTTATCTTAAATTCATCAGCAGCAAAAAAAAAAAAGACTATGGCTGAATGGTTTTTATGTCATGAAAAATGGTGAGGCCGGAAGGGATTCGCGTGGCTGCGTAATCAGGTTCCTTGCCTGAGGCAGACCGGCAAGCACTGTGCTCTGTGAACACTAACTTATTTTTCAACTATAATGCATTTTTAGGAAATGTCAGCAGTCTGGAATTAAAAACTACAGGTGAAGGGATACAGTGAGTGCTCCAAAGTGAGCTAAAATGTTAATCAGTCGCATTAAAAATGTATTTTTGTTGTGGGATTAACAATTCAAGTGCTCCTTAAAGAGAGAAAGAATGTCTGATAGCAAGTATTTTTAGCCTGTAATCAAATAATTTATTCTGTAACTTAACCAATAAAAGAGTTTAAGCCTCTCACTTCAAGTTAGGTCTGCTAGTTGTGAGATTATTTTTGTAGTATTTTTCTAAATAGAAGTGTTGAAAAACTGGGGAAAAAAAGGTGACATTAGAGCTTGCAAAACCGTCTCCTCGCTGTTTGATCTTCCTATGCTTATACTCAATGGGACGCATGGGTTCATCCTCTTGCTGCTGGGATTCCTTTTCCACTGTATTTACTGTCCTCCAGACTGCCCAGTGGTGCTCCATGCTGTTCCCGGAACATCTGCTTCAACAAAACTGTTACATTTCTAAAGGAAATAGTAATTCTTAATGGAAGTCAGCAAGTCTGGTATTAAACAAGGTGTGAGAAGGGTGTAGGTAAGGCTGTTGGAGCACGCATCATAAGTTTCCAAAATAGGAAGACATGAGCCAGCCCACCCCATTCTGAGAAGATGCTGTGGATATGCCTGACTGCATTAATGAAACTAATTTCTTGGGTTGCTATTTTTATTTTGGTCAGAAAAGAGCTGGAGATGATTGAGTGACTGATTTTTATGAACACTTTTGTAGGTAGTAGAAGTAGTAGAAAAATATTCCTGTCCTCTTATCTTCTTGCTGTCTCTGGTTTCCATCTCCAGAGTTGCAGCAGGTCACTCGGTTTTTGGGGCAGTGGCAGAAATTGTGTTGCTAAGACATTGATATAACACCTGTATTCAACATAACAAATCTTTCAGTGCCCCCAGCAGTGGATCGGAACCACATCCACAGGGCAGAAGGCAGTGATATATATATACTGGTACTTCCAATTAAAAAAACAAGGGCACGTGAGCGGTAGTTGTGTACCCAGGCTTGATCCGGCGCACGCTGCTGTTGGAGGACGATCTGCCAGAATGCGGAGGTGGTATTAACAGTTGTGGGCAAGCTCAGACATGAACTGCATCCCCAATTCTCAAGACACTAATTATCTAGTATTTATCAAAATTTTGCACGTTTCAGCAAAAACTAGTGTGTATTTCTTCCTCCATACCTGACGTTTTTCTCACTGTACTGAGACGTTGGTTTAGAAGCAACTGTATGGGGTGGGAGGGAGAGGTTGTCATAATTTCTTAAAGCTAACAAAAAATTGTACTTTAGTATTTTTGATTTTTCTTTATTTTTTAATTTCTTACTCGGTCCCAGAATTTGGACACAAACTCTTTGCCATGCTTCCTTGAGAAGGTATGGAGTGTCTTGATATTTTCTACATAAAGCTATGGCTTGACTTAGGCCTTTAGAAGAGCTTCAAGATATAGAAGGGCAGGTTCCCACTGCATTGAGGCCTAAAGCTGATCATCTGGGTGCCTGGTTTTATATATATCATATTATCAGATGTCTGGGACCAGATTGTCCCAAAAATAGGAATTCTTGGGAAGGAGAGATGGATGGATAAGGGAAAGAGCATCTTTGGCTGAAGATGAAGGGTAAAAGTGATTTATCTGCAGCACCTGGATTTGTACTAGAAGATGGAGACCTCTGACCTATGGAAAATAAGCTAGGTGGATTTTTGATCGATGTTCTTAGAAGCTCTTCTGTTAAATGACACCAAATCTGGATTATTAACCATGACATGCACATCTAACATGACCATAACTGGAGAAACCGAGCAGACTTTGAAGTGCTCAGTTATCGTGCTTTTAACTCAAAAACCTTTTTAGACCTGATATGGAATGGGTGTGTCGCCTCACTGAGAAGGAAGGGTTGATCCAAGAGGGCTGATGAAGAAAAGAAATAGCAGGAAAAAGACTTATTTTTCAATATGATGTTTTTAGTTACCCAGAAGCTGAAGGATGAGCAAGCTGCGGTAAGGGGCAGGAATGATTGGATTGGAGGTGGGGAACAGCCTAAGCTGGCTCTGCTCCACAAGAAAACTTATCGTGTGTTGATACTTAAGTCTTCTCACTTTAATTGGAATTTCTTACCATGACTTTGTGAATTGCTTTGACATCTTCACATTTCCTGTCGCTGTTTAAAAGGTGATTGTTGGGTTTTCTGTTTGTTTGTTCTGGTTGGTGGCTTGGGAAGTACTTGGACTTATCTTTCTGAGTGGCCTTGGGTGAAGCCCATATTAATAGGACTGATAACCGGTAAATGAGTTTCCTAGGTGTGGCCAAAATGAGAATGATATGGCTGGGTCACAGTTGTTTTGGAGGAAGGAAGAAAGATATGGATGTGGTCTGGACAGCAGGGAAAGGAGGAGATTTGAAGCAAGTGAGAGGAAGAAAGGGGGATGATGCTGTGGTTGAGAAGGTGGAATGAAAAGACCTTTAGAAAAATGATTGAGAGCTTTTGACCTTAATATTACATTTTAGACTTGCGGTGCCTACATGATTGTCGTTGTTCAAAGTACAGCAGGGAAATCCCACCTGGCTTATTTTTATACAGAATATGCATAAGATGAAGGCAGTTCATCTCAGCCAAATACCAATACTGCAGTGGGATCTCTGGCTTACAGTGAGGGTACAGGCTTTGCGAATTGTGAGCTAATCCACATCAGAAATGGAAAGAACTGGATTTACTGGAGGTATGTTTTGAGTGGATCGTCTTAACGGATCACCGTTACTTTTTTGGAGACTGGTGAGGCCAATTTTGCAATTTTTGCAAGCTTGTGAATCGAGTCAATTGATGGAATCTGTTTACCGCTTTTCAAGTGCAGAACTGCAAGAAGAAAGCAGTATGTGAATTTGAATATCTTGTAAGTTGGATTTTGTTCAAACTAGAAGCAGTGCTGCATGTAGGCATTATGCTTGTCCAGATGTTCAAAAAGTGTTAGCAAATGTTTCATGTAACTTCAGGTCTGGTCTGATTACAGTAGTGTTACATTCTAGAGCAAGATTTTTTTGGGGGGAAAAGAAGGGTATGATTAAATAGGTGCAGTTTATGCCAAATTAATCTGATATACATCTTCTGTAATTTATTTTTGGAGTAGAGGAATGGGTAGATCCTAATCTCCTTGATGTTCAGTGTTAGAGTGCCACGTGAGGAACTGCTGTACTGAAGAAGTTGAATTGTGAGGTTGGAGCAGAATCAGGTAAAAGGGAGGTAACTGCAACTGGGGACAGGTTGCTTGTAAGACTTCCCGAGGGATGGCTTTAGGATACTTCTGCAGTTAATGATTGTATTAAGGATCTTGGGGGATGAATGTGTAGATAAAATTTGCTGAACCAACACAGTAAGAAATCATGGAAAATTGGGAGTATTTTACAGGAGGACCTAGATGATCTTGAAGACCAAGTAGGAATGGGATGAAGCAACTGAAAAGCAGGAGGGGTGTGTTTGGTCACAAGAAGACTCCGAATGACCAAGATGACAGTTGTGCAGGGGATTTACGTTAACCTGCAGCACCAGTCAGGGTTACCGCTGGATATAACCCAGCTGGGGAGAGGAGTGTGTTGTTTTGTTTATCAGGTATAAACTGGAATGAGTGAGGGAAGGATGATGAGAGAAATAGAAGGATGATCACTTGAGGGGAAATTAAACAACCTTTATGAGTTCAGCTTGGCAAAGACCTGGTAAATAAGGGTGGGTTTCCTTCAGTACGGTAGTAGGCACAGCATTAAGGTGAGGGTTATGACACTTTTTTCCCCACCAGAAACTAAATCTGGAAAAAAGAAATGCTTCCTGTACTTGCAGGGATTGCCCTGTGTAGTTTGTCAGCATCAGAAAGTTGGGTTTTTGGGGTTTTTTTTTTTTTGTTTCTTTTGTAGCCTGTTCAGGGCTGGGCTCAAATTACAGGAGATGAACAAAACCCATGCAGCTCCTGGTGCTGTCGTTTTAGATGTGCTTTTCCTTAAAGAGTGAGAGTGGATACAGAGGATGCTCTGTATCCGTGTGATGTTTATAGAAAAGAGCTTTTTAAAATTAGGGGCAACAATGATGCAAGAATAGACTGAAATAGAGTTACATGGAAAATTAGAGGACGGTCTGTAATCATCAGAGGAGTGAACTCTGGAAGAGGTTTGCAGCAGAAGTAATAAACAAAAGACACAAACTGGTTTTGAGACGGAGCTTATTTGCTTTTTTGGCAAGGACAGACCAGTGCACAATAACGTGCAAGAATTCAAAGTACTTCCTGACCCTCTTGGGCATAATTGTCCATCTACTGGTAACCAGAGATGGGTTTTTTGTTGTTGGTTTGTTTTTGGGGTTTTTTCTTTTTTTTTTGTCTTTTTTTGACTTGACCACCCAAAATCCACTGAGGTAGCTAGGGACTTGAGTAAAGTACAAAATATAAACTAAGGACCTCTGAATCTTCTTGCACCTTTGTGTTTTTGTTTTACCCCCTCTTTTTCTTCTTCTGTAGCCCTTTATTTGTCCAATAAGAATTTTTCAATGAGACATGACGTATCCTGTTTACACACCACCTACACTGGAGTTATTTAAAAGCAATTTTATTGCTGCCTTTTCTTTTTCTTCTTCCTTCCCTCCCTTAAATCAATGCTTTATAATTTATTGGCTAAGACTTGCCAGAAGCTAGTAGGACCACATGCTGCACTGGTAATTTCCCAGCAGCAAAGTAGCAAGCAAGAAAGACAGCAGCCATATCTTCGCTATTTTTCCCTTCTCTCCCTGCCCCCTGCCATGTTCATGTTTTAGTTTAGAAAATAAGAGGCTTGAACATCAACAAAAATTCCCTTGGCCCCATAAAGCACTGCTCTCTCCCTCTCCCAAACCAAGGATGATTAGTGCAGTCCTTAGGTACTAGTGAGGACGGATTTTGTTTTATATTCAAATTTTTCCTCTGGATTTTCTAGAAGCAAAGGGATGGAGGATGTTATGATGAAAGCTTGTTGGGGGAATGGAGCTCCAGGCAGGGATCACTGGGAGCACAGACAGATGAGTGGCAGGATAGGCATGAGAGCCTGCACCCTGAGGTCAAAACAGATTATCGGGATGAGGAGCAGGAGAGGCTGGGGAGGGAAGAAGAGCTAGGGTGCAGCTCCATGGTCTGCTTAAATCAGCGTGTGATCCGCTGCCACGCAGGTGACAATCCCACCCTCTCTTCCTTCCCCACCCACGCTTGCTTCTCTGTCCCTGGTGATTCTGTAGCCCCTGGGGGACTGAGACCAGCTTGGGGGAAGAGGAGAATGAGCATGGGTACAAATGGGAGGCCAAGACATGGCTGAGAGCAAAAAGGAGGGGATAACTGGAGACGAAGGCAGAGTCAGTCCCAGGTAGGAGGGAAACTGAGGCTGGAAGCTGGTGTCTTCTGGCACCAAGAGAAAGGTTCCTGCTCCCCTGTTCTTCTTCCATGTGGGCACCAATGGTTCTACCAAGGGCAACCAGGATGGTATCAAAAGTGACTGTAGAGCTCTGGGGGCGATGGGCAGGGGCCTGGGGGCCCAGGTGGTGGTCTGCTCAATGTTGCTAATGAGGGGAAAGGGTGTGAGGAAGGGACGCCTCTCTGAAGTGTCTAATGCTGATGCATGCAGCACGGGGAATAAACATGAGGAGATCTGTTGTACAGGGCTCTGATCTTCTTGGCATCACAGACATGTGGTGGGATGGCTCATATGACTGGAGTGTTGTGATGGAGAGACACAGGCTCTTTAGGATGGATGGGCCGGGAAGGTGAGGAGGTGGAGTTGTCCTTTATGTGAGGCAGCAGCTGGAGTACCTGGAGCTTTGCCTGGGGATGGGTGAGGAGCCAACTGAGAGATTATGGGTCAGGGTTAAGGAGCTGACCGGTGTGGATGACATTGTAGTGGATGTCAGGTGTAGGCCACCTGGCCAGGAAGAACAAGTGAATGAGGCCTTCTACAGATGGCTAGAAACAGCCTCACGTTCACAGCCCCTGGTCCTCATGGGGAACTTCAGCCACCTTGATATATGCTAGTGGGACAACCCAGCAGGATGCAAACAGTGCAGGAGGTTCCTCAACAGTGTTGATAACAACTTCCTGACCCAAGAGATAGGGGAGCAAATGAGGAGAGGTGCCCTGCTGGATCTCATACTCACCAACAAGGAAGGGCTTTTTAGGGGTGTGAAGGTCAAATGCAGTGACCATGAGATAGCAGAGTTCAGGGTCCTGAGGACAAAAATCGAGATTACAACACTGCACTTCAGGAGAGTAGACTTAGGCCTCTTTAGGGGTCTGCTTCAAACAGTCTCACGGGGTATAGGCCTTGGAGGGATGAGAGGTCCAAGAAAGGAGGTTGATATTAAAGGGCCACCTCCTCCATGCTCATGAGCAGTCCATCCCAACAAACAGCAAGTCATGCAAAAACGCCACAATGCATGCGTGGATGAACAAGGAGCTCTTGGCAAAGCTCAGACTTAAAAAGGGAGTGTGCAGAAGGTGGAAGCAAGGAACAGTAACCTGGGAAGAAAGTGGAGGCACTATCTGAGTATGCAGGGATGATGTAGGAAAGCCAAAGCTTTGATTTGGAATCAAATCTGGTGGGGGATGTCAAAGGCAAAAAGAGGGGCTTTTGTAAGTAGATAAGCAGCAAAAGGAAGACTAGGGGAAATGTGGCTGAATAGGGTGGGAGACCTGGTGGCACAGGACATGGAAGAGGCTTGAGGTACTGAATGCCTCCTTCACCTCAGTCTTCACTAGCAGGACCAGCCTTTGGGAATCTAAGGACCTGGAGACTGGTCAGGGAATACTTAAACTGGACATATGCCAATCTGTAGAGCCTGATGGGATGTATGCACGAGTGCTGAGAGAGCTGGCAGATACCATTGCAAAGCTGCTCTCAATAATCTTTGAACAATTATGGTGATTAGGAGAGGTGCCTGAAGACTGGAGGAAAGCACATATCACCCCTATATTTGAAAAGGGGCAAGAAGAGGGATCCAGGAAAATACAGACGGATTAGCCTCACCTCGGTCCCTGGGGAGGTGATGGATCAACTAATCCTGGGAACCATTTCCAGACACTTGAAGGACTTGAAGGTAATCAGGATGGATAACCAAGGGGAGGCCATGCTTGACCAAGCTGGTAACCCTCTATGCTGAAAGGATTGCCCTGGTAGATGAGGAGAGAGCAGTGGATATTGTCTGCCTTGACTTCATTAAGGCTTTTGATGCTGTCTTCTATAGAATCCTCACAGAGAAGCAGATGAGGTATGGGCTGGATGAGCAGACAGTGAGCTGGATTGAAAACTGGCTGAATGGTGAGACTGAATGGCGGTGATCAGTGGTGCGAAGTCTAGTGGGAGGCCAGTAACTAGTGGTATATCCCAGAGGTCAGTACTAAGTGCAGTCCGGTTCAACATCTTCATTAATGATCTGGATGATGGGGTGGAGCGTACCCTCAGCGAGTTTGCAGAATACACAAAACGGGAAGGAGTGGCTGGTAAAACAGAGGGTCATGCTGACATCCAGAGGGACCTCGGCGGGTTGGAGCAATGAGCCAACAGGAGCCTCGTGAAGTTCAACAAGAAGTGTGATGTCCTGCCCCTCGGGAGGAACAACTCCATGCAGCAATATATGCTGGGGGTCACCCTGCTGGGAAGCAGTGTTGCAGAAAAGGCCCTGGGGGTCCTGGTGGATACGAAGTTGACCGTGAGCCAGCAATGTGGCTATGCTGCAAAGAAGGCAAATGGTGTCCTGGCTGCATTAGGAGTGTTGGCAGTAGATCAGGGGAAGTGATCCTTCCCCTCTGCTTACCACTGGTGAGGCCACAGCTGGAGTGCTGTGTCCAGCGCTGTGCTCCCCAGTACAAGAGAGACGTGGACATACGGGAGAGAGTCCAGCAAAGGGCCACCAAGTTGATGAAGCAGCTGGACCACCTCATATGTGAAGAGAGGCTGAGAGAGCTGGGACTTCATCCTCGAGAAGAGAAGGCTTGGGGAGGTTCTCATCGATGCATATAAATATCTGAAGGGATGGTGCAAAGAGGATGGAGCCAGACTCTTTTCAGTGGTGCCCAGTGCCAGGACCAGAGGTAATGGTCACAAACAGGAGGTTCCCTCTGAACATTGGGAAACACTTTTTGACTGTGATGGTGACTGAGTGCTAGCACAGGCTGCCCAGGGAAGTTGTGGAGTCTCCATCCTTGGAGGTATTCAAAAGCTGTCTGGACGTGTTCCTGGGCAACTGGCTGTAGATGGCCCTATTTGAGCAGAGAGGTTGGACCAGATGACCTCCAGAGGTTCCCTTCCAACCTCAGCCATTCTGTAATTCTGTGACTGCCCCTTGGGTGGCAGGCACTCATTAGTTTGGCATAAACCAGTCATGAAATCTTGGGAAACAAGAAGCTGCTGGTCGTGGTGGGGCCTGTGAGAGGCTGTTGGAAGTGGGGAGTGGAGGAGTTTACTATATGTCTTCCTTCTGGAGTGAGACCTGAAATCTTTGAGTTGGGATTAGCAAATAAATGGTTGGTCAAGTAGGAAGAGAATCGGTGAAAAAGCAAAGTGATTGGTGAAGAACATAGTAAAAATGGTATTTGAACAGCTGTGGTACTGTCTTTTATACAAGGCACAAAGAAGTGCAAGATCAGAAGGAAGAAGCAGAGTTGAGAGGCTGTGAGATGGGCATCACCACTGACAGATGGGCAGCAATCAGCCCTGGGGGGTGGAGGGAAGGGCAGAGGGCTCTAATGTTGCCATTTAATTTATTGCCAGCCAAATCAGAGTAGGATAATGAGAAATAAAAACCAAATCTTAAACCACCTCCTCCTTACTACCCTTCCCTTCTTCCCTGGCTCAACTTCACTCCTGCATTCTCTACCTCCTCCCCCTAAGAGGTGCAGGGGGTCAGGGAGTGGGGGTTGTGGTCAGGTCATCACATATTGTCCTGCTGCTCCTTCCTCCTCACGCTTTTCCCCTGCTCCAGCATGGGGTTGGCTCCCACCCACAGGAGACAGTCTTCCACCAATTTCTCCAATGTGCGCCCTTCCCACGGGCTGCAGTTCTTCACAGAGTGCTCCAACGTGGTCTCCTCTTCACGGGGTGCAGTACTTCAGGAATGGACTGCTCCAGCGTGGGTACCCATGGGGTCCCAAGTCCTGCCAGAAGACCTGTTCCAGCGTGGGTTTCTCTCCGTGGGCTACAGCTCCTGCCAGGAGCCTGCTCCAGTGTGGGTTCTCCATGGGCTGCAGCTTCCTTCAGGGCACATCCACCTCCTCCAGCATGGGGTCCTCCACAGGCTGCAGGGTGGATATCTGCTCCACCATGGACCTCCATGGGCTGCAGAGGGGCAGCCTGCCCCACCACGGTCTTCACCATGGGCTGCAGGTGAACCTCTGCCCAGGCGCCTGGAGCACCTCCTCGCCCTCCTTCTCCATCAGCCTTTGTGACTGTAGGGCTGTTTCTCTCACATATTCTCACTCTTCTCTCCCAGCTGCTGCACAGCATTTTTTACCCTTTCTTAAATAGGTTATCGAAGAGGCACTACCAGCATCGCTGATGGGCTCAGCTTTGGCCAGCAACAGGTCCATCTTGGAGCTGGTTCTGTCTGACGAGGGGACAGCTTTTGGTGCCTTCTCACAGAGGCCACCCCTGCAGCCCCCCACTACTGAAACCTTGCCACATAAACCCAGTACAGTGGGTCAGAAGAAAAGATGTGGAAACTGAAATTCTTGAAATTACAGCTGAGATCATAAAGAGCTACAGATCATAAAGAGCTACAGACTGAGAAAATTCAGAATTAAGCTTATTCAATGTATCATTGTCTAAGATCTGTGATATTAGTGTTTTTTTCCATTGCAATTCCACTTTGTTTCCTAAAAATGTCAAGTTTCTAGGTCTACACTGACATTTTAACCAGGGATTTTTCCACATACACAGAAATGTATTTTGTTTTTATTGAACAGCCTCAATTTCCAGGGAATAAAATTTTAGTTGAATGCTTTATTTTATTGAGGCTTAAGCACCCTGGCATCTTGGGATGATTTAGATGTGCTTGTAGGAGTCGGTCTTGGTGAAAGTGTGAGGAGGACACTAGGTTTGGGAGTGTTGGGCAGTGACTGAGGTGCAGGAATACAAATGAGAGTGAACAAGGTTAACTGGAGGAGGTGGGATGCAATGGTGAGGATAAGGATGAATGGACATGAGAGGGAATAAGCTGGAGGTAGCAGAAGAGAAGATGGATGGGAGAAGTTTTGGATTGAAGGCTATCTTATGGTCGTGTCCTTTAGGCTAAAGGCCAAACAGACTCCCTCAGTGGCACTGGCTCTTAAAATAGGCAACTGTAACCACAGAGATAAAAATATCTTTGCTGTGATTGGGTATGATAATGTAAGAGTCTGTAGGAGTTAATTAGGATAAAACATCTACGTTAGGACTAGATTTGACACATATTCTGTCACTGAAACTTGAACGCACTGGTTTTAGGGTATCAGTTGGGTTCTAGATTTTTCTTCTTAATAATCTGGAGTTTCTGTTGTAGGGGTTTTTTTAATCTATAAATTGAACGTGCTAATGCAACGATGCATATTCATTTAAGGAGGGCCTGGGGAGTATTACAGTTTAGTTATCATGATGACAGCAAAAGAAATTTTCTGCTCGCCACTTCTGCTCACATTGGTAAAATTTTCTGTAGCAGCATTGTGAACGGGATTGTTGAAATAAACCAAGTCAAAAATAATCCTCCAAGCATTTGGATCTTGACTGCAGCGTGGCCCACCAAACAGTGGTACCGGTGGGAGGTGGGGAAGGGGAGCACGAAGCTGCAGAGATGAAGGTGTTGAGACCGGCCGTGCTGCTAGAGCCAGCGCATCACGCCGCTACGCACTGGAGCATCTACACTGAAGGATGCAGGTTGCTGGCATTTATCCCAGTAAGGCAGTAAGTGAAAGCTAATGTGAAGTTAAAGGTTAACTTTAAGTAGTAATTCACCACTAATTTTTTTTATAGCAGAAGCATCCTGCTAATCTCTTAACTGCCTGTGATCCCTCAGCTGCCAGAAGTATCAGCTGCCCCTGCAGCTTTGCCTGAAGTAGAAAAATTAAAGCTCACAAAAGGCTGGATTTGGGAAGAATTGGGGCTTTGGGACACTGCTGGTGGGGATTTTTGGTTTGAATATGTGAAGGACAAGTGGTCTTTAAAATGTTTACATTCCGAAAATATAATTTCTGTTCCCCCTAACTGTTTCACTTTGAGCCCTTAGAATTGGTTTTTTTTAATTTAGAGATTGTTGGGCTTATGAATCTTTCCCTCTTTCATAGCCCCGATCCCATGCCTTAGGGTCGGTGCAGTTCCATGTTTTTAGCTGAAGCTACGTGATGATCGTATCAAGGAGGACCCTTGTAGTCTGGGGGCATCTCTTAAATAGTCATGAATTTAATCAACATCACTTAAGTTCTATAACAGCAAAGAGACTCTAAAACCAGTGTAAAGTTTCTTTGCTTGTCCTGAAGCCACTTCCCTTTCCGCTTGCGCATTGGGAGTGAGTGAAAGCAGAGAGTTTTGTGCCCCGAGTTTGTCTTTCAGTGGTGCATTGGTGGGCTTCGTGCCCTTGCTGCTCACAGGCCTTATCTGGGCGAGAAAATTGGTCGCAGGAATTTTGCAGGGACGCCTGTTTGAGAAGATGGGAGCTTGCCCTGACTCTCTGATCAGGAGTGCTTTGCACCGCCGGCGTTTAGAAGAAAATATGCTCATGAATGGATCAAATCTGACGCTGAGTTGTGTGGTCAGTCCTTTCAATGAAACAGAGAGGTTAACAGTGCTGCCTCTACGCAGGCACTTCCCAGAGCAAAACTGTGTGTTAACTATAAATTTCCTGATTTGCAAACTGCTCTGTGGCCACAGGGTTGGGTTTAATAGACAAACTTTTTTGGAGCAGTATGTTTTTTCAACCTTCACTCTACTTCAGTGAGTACTTTATTTCCCCCCCCCCCTTCTGAAGAAGCTAATAAGTAAAAATGGGAATAAAATCAAGTGTTCTGAAATGGCTGAGCTTCTGAGCATTTTTGTGTGTGTGTGTGAATGTGACTTCTGGAAGAAAAGCCCGAATGAAATGTGGCAGGCAAACCGGAATTAAAGAAAACTTGTAATAAATAACTCTTGATTAAAGTGTAGGTTATGGGAGTATATGAAAAACACAGACATTACACAACTCAAAATCATATCCTGGTAACATGCTTTAGAAATAACTGACTAATGAATGTCTCAAATTGCTGCCAGACTTCTTTGAAAAGTCATGGAAAACTAGGAGAGAGATAAAAATGTGACATCTGGAACCAAGTTACAATTTCCCATACAAAGCAGAAGAGTTGCAAAAGAAAAAGCCACTCTGTACCCAAAACGAAGCGTTTGCTGGGGGAGCCCACATGCAGTTGCCTATTTGCTCCTGATAAATGCAGCAGCTCCTGGCGTAAAATGGATGAGCGGACCCTCCTCGATACCCCTGGGCAGGATTTCTGGCCACCTGTTAAGAAAAGGAGGAGCATGAGCATAAAGATGCTGGTTATAATTTTTTTCATACACTGAACCTTTTTCAGCTCTACTGCATTTCTTGGTTGATTCAATAGACAAATGTAACCTGCCACGTTATCACCCGATCACTCAGTCCTGCGGTTCTTCGTGGTCAGCTCTTATCTGTAGTATGCCGAGTTACTGGGTTATGATCATCAGTCTTTGCCATTTTGCTGCTCATTTCCCTTTCCCAGATAGTTTGAGAGTATTTTGAAGAGCCCAGATCCCAGCAGAACGTCCAAGGGACCTTCCTGCATCAAAGAACTGACTGTTTATTCCTTTCTTCTACTTATTTATCCATGCAAAACCCTTCCTCTCTTATGCCACAGCAGCTTACTTTCCTTAAAATCCTTTAGTGAAAGGTGTTGCAAAACCATTTTGGAAATCCAGGTAGCCTGACCCATCTGCAGGTCATAACTTCCTTACCCACATGGTTGTTGACTCCTGTGGAGAACTCGGACGGGTTCTCGAAGCAGGAAGGGACAAGCTGCGTTGGCTTTTCCCAAGTACTGAAGTAATGCTGGTTAAAGATGACAGTTTTCTTTATTCTCACTGATTTATCCTTGTGACTCATTGCTCTTCATTTTGTCTGTTTACTCCCTAACTTCTTGTCTCTTCCACAAGACAATCTGAACTTGGAGGCTAGGGCTGGTTTTTTTGTGCCCTCCCCTGCAGAGTGTGGTGTCAGCGTGGGAACCCTTCCAGCTTCTTCCCCGGTGTCTGCAGACACAATAAATTCATTTAGCCTTATCCTCGCCGCGTCTTGCTTTTTATTCCCATATCATGTGTACGCACTCTCTGGCAGGCTTCCTGCTCCTGCGGAGCCTGAAGATAACCACTAGTTTTGATGCCTCTAGCTGTCCCCCAAACTTTTCTGCAGTACATTAGCATATTTTTGGTCCCTGCTGAGCCTTTCACATAGTGAGGTAGGTGATGGGAGCTCGCTGCTCCTCTGCCATAGCCTGTACATCCCCAGGCAACAGGGCCCAGGCATGGAGCCCATTAAATATCGGGCAATTTTGGCATATTTGGGATCCAGCACAAGCACACACAGCAGTGAAAATTCAGGTTTTCAACATGTGCTCATTGCCAGGGTGCCTTTGGGGGCAGTGGGTATGGCACGCTGGTGAGGAAGAGGTGAGCCCCAAACAGTCTCTTTGCAGGCTTAAAATCAAAACTAAATTGGCTTTGACAAGGCAGGATCTGGACAGAAAGTGTTTCTTGCTAAGCTACGAGGAGAAAGGTGCTTTCAACTGAGTTGTGCCAAGTCTGTCTTAAATACTAGGTGAGATCAAAGCAAGAAGAGTCCTGTTTTAACAATGCCAAGAAGTTAAATTTCCCATTGCAAATCGAAACCCAGTTAGAAAAAAATGCCATAAAACGCAACAAAACTGCCCTGAACGTTAATTTCTTATTGTAGCTCTTATTTGGAGATTTGAGAGAACTTTGGAGAATTTAAGGTCCTGCTCAGCTGCTTGCAGAGAGGTCCTGGGGGCTTTTCTATTTCCCATTTTCCCATTCCCATTTCTGTTTCACAGCTCAGACCATGGCTCAGTAGCGCTGTTTTTCTTTGCTGAAATTAGGGGTCTTCTCCGGCATTTGGGGAAGGGCTGAAATACTCTTGAGTTTATTTGAGTTGCATTTGGGTACATGCATGAGGGTCCTACAATACGGCTTCTTCCACCCGTTTCTCTCTTTCTTGGGGAAACCTTTTCTCCTCTAAACTTAAGTTGCAACATGTCTCAGATCATGTGTGCGAGGCTTTTGATGCGTTTGGCAATTTCTGTAGTTTCCTCTTTCAAGAGCCTAATTTTTTATTCCCCTTCCCCCCCATGAACCTTTTCAGGTTTGTCATAGCTTTGCATTTTATTATACATGGTGCTTTCTATTACCTGCAGTGTTTTTGACAGTTGCCTGATGGATGCTATACAGCGGAACATCACAGAGATGCTGCATGAAATAGTGATGACATATAATATGGAGTTGGCCCTTAGTTTGATTTTACTTTTTTGTCAGATTTAGAGGCTTCTGTGCTGGGTTTCTACCCTGGTTGCCAGCAGCGAATTCTGCAGGACTTGGTTTGGTCCATCTGTGTGGGCACATGCTACGTTAAAAGCTTCGTTTGACCACGCAGACATACCCTCTCGTACAGCTTCTCACATCTCTCATCTAATGAGCCCCATAACCTTCTTTAACTGTAGCGGAAGAAATTATGTAGTTAAATTACCTGATTTGATAATCCATAATTACCTGCTTGCTGTAGTTCATTCTTAAGCTAGAGTTAGGAGCAGAGGAGTAATTTTGTATGGGTTTATTAATGACAGGAGAGCGTTTGAGCTCCTAGAGGGCTCAAGGCCGGAGGCCTGGTATCTACAGCTCTACTCCTGCTTAGGTATCAAGTAACGTGCATCCTGCAGGGGATAAATAGCTGCTCCTGGGCTTTGAAGGAATACAGAAGAGTTGAGACACCTGTGAAAGGGAGCAGAGGTTTGACAGCTGTTGAAACTGGGATGATAGGTCCGCATAAAAAACTTTACAAGTCAAGTAAATGACGCTTCTTCTGCAAAGCTGTATTGCTAGTCAGTGAGGCCCTTCTAAGGGTAGGGAAGAGAATGGATTTCATAAAGGGTGCAGAAACAGGGAGGGAAAGAGTCTTTGCATCATTTCTAATTATCAAGAAGTTCTGCAAGAGTATCATAGCACACGTGATTTGTGGTTTTTGAAAGTTCAGATTTCATTTGGTCCAAAGACATTTTGCAAGAGACACAACTGTGGGTTTGGTGGGGAAGGCTGCTGCACATCAGGGCTGCGCTGTGTTCAGCACTAGGGGCTTCGAGTTAGGGTATAATGGAGTTTTCTTGCAGTTTTTTGGGTGATGTTTATTGGGGGGGTGGGGGCTTGTTGAGAAACGTGCTCTCCTTCTCAAGTGCCGTAATGCTGAAATGAAAGCAGTGACCAAGCAGAACATCTTCAGAGCTAAGAGGTGAAAGATTTTTTTTTTTTCCTTTTTTAGGGGGAAAAAAAGGAAATAAACCACAGAGGACGTGGTTTAAGAATGGATACTGTCTTCGGGAATGGCTTATTGTAGAAGTTGTTAGGGTTGCTGTGGAAAAAAGTGATGAGGAGGCTAGCTGAAGAGCTTTGTAGAGTTAATGCTAATGCTAGAGGAATGTGCTGGAGCTTCCTCTAAATCTGAAAGTTGTCTAGGGTGAATTGGGGGGGGGGGGGAGCAAACAGAGAATAACTAACTAGTGTAACCTTTCTTCCATCAGACATGTCAAGTGTGTCAGATGATGCTGCCCAACCAGTGCAGTTACTGTGCTCACCAGAGGATCCACGCTCACAAGTCTCCATACTGCTGCCCAGAGTGCGGAGCTGTCTGCCGCTCCGCCTATTTCCAAACGCACGTCAAGGAGAACTGCCTGCATTACTCCCGCAAAGTTGGATTCAGGTTTGTGCGGCTCCAGAGGCTCTGTGCTGAGATGGCGAGAGGGAGTGGGAAACTTAGACTTAATTCTTTGGAAATGTGTCTTCCTTACAGCAGAAATGAAAGGGGATGTAGTCCAGGCCTGGCATGGTTTTCTGCATGACAAAACACATTTGAAATGGGGAATTACTAAATGGATTTAAGAGGAGGTTTCTGAAAGCAGAAATTATTTTGAGGCAGCTTTAAGCTGAGAGACACTTGTGTTGACTTCAAGTTGCAGATGGGCATCTCAGGAATGATATTTACAGCAAAAAGATTGCAGATCTCAATTCTTTAAATCTCTTTAAGGTTTGAACTTATATTTTTGCCAGTTATAATGGACTGAGGGATGTGTGCCTTCACGAGAAGGGCATAGATTATTTTCTTGTATCCCCCTAGAACTCTCCAAACACTTCTTATGAACTGAGACAGATGGAGGAAGGCTTCCGAGGTTCTGGATGTCGTGCTGTGTATGTGTGTGTGTTGTCTTTTCTCCGACCAAATTGATTGCTTTAATAAAAGACATTACTTTTCTCTGCAAGCCTTTCCTCCTTGGCGTGTTTAGATTACCTCAGCTGCAGCACAGCTCTTAAGACGCAGAATATTTGCTTGGAAGATGAGACTAGGCGACCTTTTAAGATTCCTTGAAGTTCGGGTTTTTCTCCAATTGCCATTAAATACTTTGAAATTTAAAATTAATAAGGCAATTTCTGCTCTTGGAGTTGTTTTTTTAAGATGCCTGCAAATTCAGGGAGCCTCCACTGTATCGTTGGCTCTGAAATGACACTTAGGTTTTCAAGGGATTTTTCTTTCAACCATGGAGACGAGATACATAACAAACCAATTCTGAATTTAATTATATACAGATAAGGGGTTTTTATGTGGAATCTGATTTGAGGGGGCCCAGCCCACAACAAAGAATTAAATCCATTGTAAATTAAATGGCTGTGATACTCGGGCTGTTTGGAAATAAGTCAATCTGAGAGAAGGAGGAAAGCTGGAAAAAAAAAGTTTTCCCTGAGATGGGAGAATGGGAATGGAGTAGATGTCAGAAAACTAACCACAGGTTTGGTGCAGTTCTTTGGACTTCACTGACGCCTGAGAATCCCAAACACAGGCACAGCGTCATCGTGCTGAGCGGCTTGTGCAGCATCCCCATCAACACCTCGATCAATAATGTGTCACAGGGTTATGCTGGCCTGAGCTGCATTATATAGGAAGCTCAGTCTTTTAGCAGTGGTCCAGTGCAAGTCCTTTCTCCTCTGTTTCCAACTGATGGGCTTGCAGGATACAGCGGAGCTTGGTCCTGACTCTTAAGTGTATGACCTGGCATCTTTTAAAAACATTATTCCTTCTAGACGTATTACAGTAATATCTTCATGATGCCTTAATCCTTGTCAGCAACAAGAGCTTCCATCGGTCTACAAATGTCATTAACAAATATCTGCTTTCTGTGCCAGGGACGTTAATGAAGATCTAAACCAAGACTGAGCTGAAGAATGATACTTAGGGATTTTTTAGCTTTACCCAGCTTCTCTAGAAGCTAAACTTCTCCTCTAATTCGCATCTGCTCAAGCTCATCTGTGAAAACTGCGTCCACCGGACAGGTGAACTTCTGGCCATGCCATCCTTGTTACCCTGCCTGTCTCTACTGCAGGGTTGATATCATTGACGTTGTCAAAAACAGAAGAAATAAATTTTAGTTGCAGAACCGCATCTAGATAATCCGTGGCCTCTGCCCTGTGGTCATGTAGCGACGGTACTTCTTTTCTTTCACTTTTGTTACTCGCAGAGCTGAAAAGCTGAGGAGTTCTTTTAAATCCTTCCCAGGGTCAGCTTGACTTTTGCTGCTTCTCACTATATCCCTGTTTTTCTTGAATTTCTGATACATAAGTTTGGTTTTGTGATCAGTCCTTATTATGTCTCCTTTTCTGCTAATACCCCAATGCATTCAATGAAGTTTGGAGTGAGATGTTTTTATTTGGTGTTCAGTCATGGCTCGTGATTACACTGAAAATGAGAAAGGTCTTCTGCAGTTAAAAATTAAAATCACCAAGCCTGCCCTAAGTGCCCCTTTCTACTTGGCTCCAAGCGTCACCTCCCCACCTTTTCCAAGCACCTTCCAGCTGTCCCCACTGATATGGGACTCGTTTTCCTGCTCGGTACCATTTGGAGAGTTGAGGGGCTGGAAGGTGACAGCATAAGAAATGTTCAGAGGGTTAAGACAACATAATGTACCTTTATCTTCTCTGGAAGGATGGTTTCCAAGAGTTCTACACCACCCCTCCTTGCCCTGAGGCTATCCGAGAGTCTTCTCTTGCAAATTATTCCCCCATGCTGGGGAGATGATAGCAGAATTTGCAATTTGTAGAAATTACATGGCAAGCCTCTGACATCCTCCATCCACTTTGTTCTGCTAATTAGTTTACTTTATCAAACTTCGTCCTTCTGGCACTGGGATTCTTGATTACGAAGTGGCTGTGTTTAAACTTCCATTTACTGTAAATTAAATTAACTTGTGATCATTTGACCCTGAGTTAGTACTTATTTCATCCCTCATTCTAAATGAAGTACTTACTGAAACTGAGCACTAATGCAGAACCATCTCTTGTTAGTTTGGGGAGTGTTTGTGGAAGAAGCCTGTCGGATATTCCTGGACGTACCAGCCAGGCCTTACTGTCAGGATTAGCATTTGTTCTTCCATTTATGCTTGGGGAATTTATTCTTTCATAATAACACAGTTCCTGGTGTTACTATACCATAAAGTCTCTCTCCCCATCTCACGTGAACGAGGAGCAGGCTTGAAGGCAGAGCTAACCGAGCAGAATGTTTTCATGCTTCCCCAAAGACAACACCAGCTGTTGTCACTGCTTCCCTCTCTAAATTGAAGAAAACGGTATTTCTGTGTATATTTTGGGGGGAGAGGGATTGGCTTCTCCGGGCTGGCTTCTGCCTAACGATCTTTTGAAGTGTAACTTCAAAGCAGAGGCTTGTTTCCTAAACGCTGTTGGGAGGCTTGTTCAGAGGGAAGGATAATCTAGCAGCTTGTTTGTTTTTGATAGGGGCTTGGAGCTCTTCCAGTTGCTTGGTAGCTGGGGTCCATCTGCGACAGCAGCGTCCGTGCTGAACACACAAACCCTGATAGCACCACAGGCAAATAGCAGACCTCAGAAGGAAGAAGAAAAATATTTATAAGGCGGCTTAACTCCAGGCTTACCAGAGGAAGTTATCCCTTATGTGCCTCTCACATCCTACTAGCGCGAGCATTGGCCCCCCGGATTGCGCGGCCGAGCTCCTCCGCTGTAACGGTCTGTATGTGCAGCACTGGCTTAAGCAGAGATCTGCTGTTAGTCATTTTGATTGAGTCTTCTTAGGAGAGGCTGTTCTGGTCCCGTATCAGTGTAGGTGCTCCCGTGGGGATGGTAAACCCCACAGATGGTGTGGCCGAGGCAGGTGAGGGTAGGCGTCTGCATCCCTGTGTGCCCTTGTAGTGTTGGTTTGTGGCTTCTCTCGGAGCACAGCAGGCGGCTGGGTGCTTGGGAGGAGTATTAAAGCTAAACATAGTGTGGCTGCCAGTTGTTGCCATCCTGGGGGGAGTGTCAGGTAAGGCCTGTTGCAGGAGTGCGCTGGTGGGAGAGGCAGGCTGGGACTGGTGGGGTGACCCTGGCTCTCCTCCTGGCCCTGGGTTTATGTTTTCAGCTGCCAAGAAGCGTCCTTTGGCCCCACGTGCAAGCTCGCCTCCTTTCTCTCTCTTCTCCTGGAGCGTCCCCCCAGCTCCCAGACAAGCACTTTCTAGGCAACACCTGTGTCTTAATGATTTTAATGAGCTTAATCAGTTCCTTGGGTGTTTCTGTTTTCAGTATCTTGCTGTTGCTGTCATTATTTTCTAGTGCTTAGTGGAGTATGAGAAGCAATAGTACAGGGTTACTGAAGATTTTCTAGCTGAATATTCTTTTTCTGTTTATTTTGTACTGAGGACTAACTGGTATTTATGCTGCTCATTGCTACCCGGAGATCTCATCAGATACTTTTACTTTAGTTCTTCACTTGTACCTGTGGTGGAATTGGCTTTCACACATACAGGGCTGGCATTTTGCTGGATTACGTCTTCCTTTATTATTTCTGGGTTGTTTTAGTCTTAGTCTCTGAAGGCATCTTTTTTAGATCTTGTTTGCTCCTCGCTAACATCTAGTTGTGAGATCTGCTAAGCTTGTGAATTCCTGCATCGTATTCCTCCTTGACTCTTCCACGCTGCTGCTGAAGAGAGCAAATGAGGACCCACCACAGCCTGGTGCTTGCCTCTATCTGCACCGCTTTGCATCTGTGTGGGAAGCAACACCGTGGCCGTAACTCGGCTCTTCCTTTGTGCGTCCCCCAGGTGCATCCATTGTGGAGTTGTCTTCATGACCCTCGCCATGCTGAAAGTGCACATCCACGAGAAACACTGCGAAGTCTTCCACAAGTGTTCTTTTTGCCCGATGGCCTTCAAGTCGGCTGACAGCACCACGGCTCACATGAGCAGCCAGCACCCAGCAGAGCCTCACAAGACTACTCAGTAAGCATTTTGGTTTTATCTCTTCTTCTCCTTTGCTGGGTAGCTCCAGGATTCCCCCTTTCCCTCCATATTTTTTTCTATTTTTGGTTTCTGTCCTCATTTGAGAAGAAGAGCTGCAGCTTTGTCTGCTGGCAGGGTCCATTCTGAGCCACAGCGTGCTCTCCTTGGTACGAACGTGGTCTCCTTGGGTAGGAGGAGAGGAGTTTGGGTAGGGAAGAGCTGAACATATGTAAAAGGATTTTAATTGTCACCTCTTTGTCCAGCAGGACCCAGAATGGCACCTCTTGGTAGATGGCTCGAGGGTAACTGCTGCATCTGGCACTTGAAAGGAAGAGGAGAGTTATGCCATGCAGCGATGCCCCCAAAAATCACTAGAAAGAAACCTGTTTCTTCCACTCTGTAGCTTTCCCCTCCAAGCCTTGAGCTACTGCCAAAAATGTGTGCTTTAAGGGAGGAACTGTGGAAAGGTGGGATTGAAAGTAATGTGTAGCTAGGTAGTATACTTTCAGTTTGTTCCCGTCTGTCTGCACTTACCAACACACACACACAGGTAGTTATGCATATGCATAGATTTAAACTTATTTTTAGAAAGCTGTGGTATGTGCCTGAGGCGTTTTGTTGTTCTTCCCAGTTGTCCACGTGGGTGTGTGTTGACAATACGCTGAGAGCGCAGCCCTCCTCAGAAGCCCATCCCTTTCTGAAGTTGCTGAGAGAACTTTTTTTGACTGTCTTCTTAAGACAACTAATGAAGAGAGACTGAGCTTGCTTTTTTTAACTGTTCCAGGGTGATCTACAAATGCTCTTGTGAGACTGTCTTTAACAAGAAGAAGCTGCTCCAAGAGCACTTCCAGCAGAACACCAACAAGTTGTTAGTGGGAGTGTTTAAGTGCCCACAGTGTCAGCTGGTGTATATGCAGAAACAGCAGTTAATGCAGCACGTTAAGGTAGGTAACTCCCACCACTTGCTGATATGAGGTCCCATTTTTTGAGTTCACAGAGAGTTTACATCAACCAGTTTCCTCACCCAGTTAAAGTGGAAGGTTCTTGAGGAATATATTAGTGGACAAAGAGACTACAATGATTTACAGTATTATCTGGAAACATCAGTGGAGCATTTTGTGTCAGTTGCCAATAATGCAGGCAGTTACTCTCATCTATATGTAATTTAACTTTATGACAAAGGCTTGTTTTCTACAGGTAAACCTTTTTGATTTTTAACTTTTTTATTAAACCCAAGGAAGTGATTAAACTGGGGCAGAAGCTTTGTCTTTGACTGGGAGACAGGGAGAAGTATTCTCTGCCTGCAGTGTTACTCAATTTATATAATGAAAGCTGAATCTCCCTCTTTTGGGTGCTCACCTAGAGAGCTTTGGTCTCCTTGCAGCTGCCTCAGAGAGAGGCTGCATGGCATTTAACGCCCCGCTTTCCTGGCTGTTCCACTTGCCTGCGGAACCGCACCAGACTGCAAGAGCAGAGGGACAGAGGCAGAAACGATAGCCCTGGAGGTACCAGCCTTCAGGAGGTGGGACCCCCTCATTGAGTGCATCCACACTGACACCACTCAGGCTGCTCCCAGAGGACGGTCTGGAATGGATAGTTGTGTGCAACCCCGAAACTTGGTGGAAATGGTGGTCCGGAGAGTGCTTTGAACCTGCCCTCCCTCAGTAACGGCTCATATTGCAGTGGGCACTGCAATAATCTTGCTGTCATTCATTGCTCTTTTATACATATGAAAAGCCGGTTATTGTCCATTTGGTGGTGGTTTCTAGCGGGATGCGTGTGAGGACTTGCAGATCTGATTATCCCGTGAATGTGGGAGCGCTGCATTTTTCTCTTGTCTTAGTCAGTATGTTTCTACGTGCAGTGTCTAACAACATTGCCGTGGAAATCCTCTCCGATTTCTTGATGGTATTCTGAAGAAAGAGCTTGCAAAGTCTTATTTCCCTTTGATTTGGAAAAAAAGTGACATAATTTTTTTAATCAGTGACTTTATTTTGTTTATACTTACACTTAAAAAGCAAGATTTGTTAGCTCGCTCCTAAAAGCAAAACCCATTCAAAACTACTTCTTTGCTCTCTCCCCCATGCCTTTAACTTGCAAATCTGGAAACGCTTGTCACTCAGTAATGAATTAAAATTTGAAGCCCTCCTGTGAAGTTGATGATTGCTAATCTTCCTGTATTATAACTAGGAAAATAGAGTCGAGATTAAGGCTTGGACCTTCAAAGAGGCATTCAACCCCAATGCTAAAAGACAGGCTTGAGCTGAGGTACACAACTTGTTGCGGCTCATTTGCAAATCCCACCCCGAGGGACCTGCCTGCAGCAGTTTGTGCACCAGCACCCTGACACCTCCACTACAATACTTTTGTCTTTGAACCACGAGACTGTATTTGGCCATCAACAGGTTCTTGAGATGGAAAGTGAAGAAGGCTTTTTGGCCGTGGCAGGGTAGTAATTGCACTAGCCCATCTCCTCTCCTATCAGATCCCACTCCTTTATGCAATATAGAGTTTATAGGAGGTGCTGTCCAATTTGCTCCTCTGTGCAAAGTAAAACTACTGTGTGCCTTCTCATCTTTCCTGGCTTTCTATTGTGAAAGTGTAAGAGCAGGAGTTAGAAGGTCTGGTTCCTGTTAGTGATTCTGCAGAGAAGTCAGTTCATTTATCTGTGCTCCTTCCCCCCGCCCCCAGCGGTGCAATAACAGGAGGAATGGAGTAATGGGTACTAATGTACTCTTTGTTCATAAATCACTCTTGAGATTTCCAGACAGGGAGAAAGGTGAAGTGTTCGTGTTACCCTAAATAGCTGGCAGTGCCCTGCCATTGCATGAAAGAGCTTCTGGGGACATCAGCTGGATCAGGTGCAAAGCACACAGGTGTCTCAGATGAGACCTTGTGTTTTGAAGCCTGTTTGGTGTCTAACCCACAGAAAGATTTGCAAAGGCCTGGGGCCTTCATGTGTTGAAACTTCACCCGTTATTAATTACTGTGCACAATTAAACCTCTAAATTATCCTTTTGTGTGGATGAACTGTTGTTGTTCCTAGGGGAGTTTCTTGAGGTTTCTTTGGTATGTTGCTATTTTATTTGCTTTTGCTTTCCCACAGCTCTTCGTTTCTGGATTATTTTCCTTATGTTCAAATTTTCTTTGTTAAAATAACTTTTGGGGGGACTTTGGATTTTGGCCTGTTGAACAACCAAAGAGCCTGGAGATGTATTCCTTAAAAGGCTGGTTTCTGGCTTTATGCTTGCTTTTATTTGTTAAGAGCAAAGTTTTGAACCATGAAAATGTAAATAACGATAGGCATTGTGGAATTGAGGAAAGTAGGGTTGGAGTAAATGAGAGGTTGTCTCTTCCGTCCCTTGAGCAAAGATGAAGCAGCTTTGGAGCCCCCAAGATAACAGCAAACATTTCATTCAGAGCTTACCAAAGCAATGTGTTTTTAGAGCTTAGGCTCTTGAAATAATGATAATTAACATTTCTCTTCCATTACATCTTCCCTGTTTAATCAGAGCTCTCAGAGCTCATCCAAAATGTTGAACAGGCAGCACCAAGGAGCTGCTCTTGTCACGCAGGAAGCATAAATAAAGGAAACAAAGCTTCATGTTTCTTGGGAAAATCTCTTGCCGGGGAAAACACTACAGCTGGCTTCAAGGGGAAATGGGAAGATATGCAGGAGCAAGACATCAACGTACCATTTGGGGGGGGAGGGGAGGAGCTTATATTATTTATTTAAATAATAAATATTACTTATTTATAAATAAAGGTGTGTGATATGAATTACATATAAATGTTATGTGTGATTCCATTATTATTGTTATTCAGGGTGTTCATGGAGTCCCCCAAAATCCTGAGGAGCTCTCAAATTTTCGACAAAAGTCTGAGAAGGCATCGAGGAACCAGGTTCATACCCCACCAAAGGAGCTGTCGGTAGCCAACGGGAATTCCCACACCCCTCTGCTGAGGAAGGACATGAGGGTGGAAGGCTATAATCCCGAATCCAAGTCCAGACTGAGAAGAACTGGTTGGACTTGCAAGGAATGTTCACAGTGGATCCCTGATCGGGAAACCTATGTGTCCCACATGAAGAGAAGTCATGGAAGGGTAAGGACTCAGATGAAACACTTCAACTAGGTAACAAGATACTTTTAGCAAAAGAGTCTGATAATCATTAATATTTGGGGCAAAAAGAAACTGAGAATCTGTTTGCCAGCTCACTGAGGAGTAAGCTCAGGGACAGAGAAAAAAACAAACAAACAAACAAAAAACAAACAGATGTAGCCCGTTGTAAGCACACTTTCTGTCCTTGATCGTATACTCTACAACCTGCGTACCTCATCCTCTTTGCTGTTCCTTCTTCCACTGCATCTAATGTCAGGCTTCCTCTTCGGCTCATCTGGGTAAGTGGATGGAAAGTTGTGTCTTCTCCAGTTGCTGGTTCAACAGTCTGATCTAAACTAGCTACACTCAAAGTTACAGAAGGACGTACAGTTCCTCTAAATGATGTTGTATTGTTTGGTAGATATCACTGCATCTAACCGGGGAAGAGTAACAAACTCGTGCGGTGTGCAGAGCTATCATTATAAGAACTGTAAATCTCAGTTTTGTTGGTTTCATCCAGCTCAAGCCTTGTGTTGCCTTGACCTACTTCTGTCAAGCTAAACCTTGCTCGCTGGCAGAACATAGGCCAAGATGCTGTGTGCGGCCAGATTTCTTAGTACTTTGGCATCAGGACTTCTTGTTTGTTATACTGACTCACCCTTCTTGAGTCCCATGAGCAGAGGCTGTGGAAATCTGGATCATCATCTTTGATTCCTTCTAGCTTGACTTGGGGAGTGCTGGATTGTCCATTTGATAAATATCAAGAGAAGAAGATGGGGGCAGGGTGAGAATGCTGGATTTTCCCATTTGAATTATATAGAAGTAGGAAACTTGCCAAATAATTAAGTTCAATGCATATATGTATTCACTAACCAAGTCTAAGAAGATTTTAAATGGGATGCATGCAGGTTATACAAAGGACTTCCTTAGGAAAAGGAAGAGGCTAGTTACAGGGCACAGTTTGCATAGGGGGATGCAGCTAAGATAAATGGATAACAAGCAGGACTATGTGATGCTGTTCAACACCTTGCCCTTTTATTGTGCTGAATTATGAGGAGAGGGAAGGGTAAGTGGATTTGTACTTCACGCTGGGGTCCTGCCTTCTTCTGGGGCAGAAGGGACCTTCCACTGAATTAATTCTGGAAAGGGTCCTCTAGTGAAATGTGCCCACAGGAGAAGCAGCTAATGCAATTCCTATTTAAAAAAAAAAAATAAAAAAAAAAAATATATATAAATATATAAAATCAAGCATGTGCTTTAACTACTCCTGGTTTTTATAAGACCAGTGCTGGTATTAGACAACTGTTGGGCTGAGTATAAGTGGGACCCCAAAATCTCAGTGATCTTTATCAGTGGAAGAGGGATTTTTTTTTTGCACCTGAGAGGTAAGGTCCAGATGAAGAGCAGGGGAATGTTAGAATCCAGTCAGTGCCTTCCAACTCCCTGTTATTAAAAGATATTTCTGTTCTTCTGCTAGTCTATGAAGAGATATCCCTGTCGACAGTGTGAACGCTCATTTAATGCCTCCAACAGTCTGCGTAGACACATCCGCAATAATCACGACACAGCAAAGAAAGTTTATACTTGCTGGTACGTACTGAACACCACTTCTCAAATTTGTTTTCAATGACAGGCTAATCCTTTAAGTTTGGAAGCCCTTTGTAATAGATCGTGTCTGCTCCTACCTACTCCAGGCTGTAAGTTACTGAGGGAGAGTGAGAAGAAGAATATGTTAAACATGAGAGACTTGGTGGCTAAAATAAGTCCTTGCTTTTGACTGTACAGTGTCCTTTGGAAACTTAGGGTAAGGTTTGATTTGAGATCTGCAGGTGCAAAATGAGAATTACATTGTGCACCCTTGTGGAACAGCCAATAAAATATTGGGTCAGTCTTTCACTGCTTCGTGGTTGTAGTCATGCATTGCTCTTGTGCCTTCCCCATGAAACAATGGTACAAAAGGTGTGTAAAATCCTAAGAATCAGAGCCACTGCTCTGGGTGGGTCTTGCCACCACTTTACACAGACAGAACTGACTGCACAAGCTGAAGGGCAATGGAGAATTAAGCCTGCTGGATTTGCTTGGGAAGATGCACCTCAAAGTTGGAGAATGGATTTGGAGACTTCAGATGAGCTGTGTAAATCGGCGGTGAATGAAAATCATTGCTGTTGAAAATATTTTTACTGTGAATACAGTCTTAGTTCAGGACAAAGCCCAGTGCTTACAAAACTGCCTCTACAACTGCTACATTCTCATCAGCTGTTGCAGAATAAGTTGTATGCCAAGCGACTGTGCAGACTTGCTTCCTCTCTCATTCTGAGACATCCTTCTGAAACAGAATTAAAGCACATTTGTGTTGGAAGGGAAGTTTGCAGTGATGTAGGTTGGGGGATCTTTTTTTATTTAACCAAAATTTTGGTTTAATGCAGGTGTTTCTGAAGAGCGTGCTGTCACTTTACAGTACTTAAGTTACTAAAAGCCTGTCTTGAAGGGTACATCCCTCATGTGCTTTATTTCTTTGGACTGCCTAGTGAACCACAATAGCTTTTAGCAAATGGATAAGGTATTGGCATCACCACTGGGGCCTGACAGAAATGCATTCCTGATGCATTTTTCAGCCAGGACTTCTAAACTTTCCATTTTTTCTAACTATGACTTGGAACCTCTGGAGAAGATGAAACCTTGGCTTCCAGTATGTTTCATTCTGCTTTAAGTTTGTGGGTGATGGTCTCTGGAGTTACGTGCACCTGATCTGTATAAATCTATTCTCTCTGGACCAGTTGTTTTCAAAGTGAAGGGTATCAGAATCAAAATGAACATAAGGCCTAGCTGGGAAGAAGGATTTGTACAGAAATACCTAACAAGCTGGGACGTGGCAGCCTACTGTACGCATTAGCTTATACAGACCCTGGAGTCCAGTTTGTCTGTTACTTTTCAGAATGACACACAGATGTGGGTCCACAGCTTCACCCAACGGACCATGGTCGTGCCATGTTTACAGCAGAGGAGACACAGCTAGAAATTCAAGTGAATTGTGGTTGTGTTTAATTCTCAAGTTCGTAGTTGCTCGTTCTCAAAATCTACTGATGAAGACTTAATTGGACAGTGGTTGCGCTCTCTTTAATCATTGTAGTCACTGAAATCACAGCACTTTTCAAATGAAACCTCTTCCTTGAGATACTTGTTCCAGCATCTCCAACAGCTGCTCTTTGTTTGGATCTGAGGTCTTCTGTTCAGTCTCCCCTGTGATCCCTCTTAGTTTGTCCAGAGCGCTGTTCTAAAAACCTCCCCTGTAACTATTCCTTGCAAATCCTCCCATCTCTTTGAATTTCTCCTCAGCTCCTTTCTACGCTCTGTAAGGCATTGCATCTCTGCTGCTTCTTTTCTTTTCCCTTGGTTGCTGGTGTCTGTTTTCCTTCTTCCCACCAGGCAGTTTGTATCAGTCTCACCTGTTATTCCCTCCAGGGGTTTTGACACCTTAGCTTCATGTCACCCTCTCTTCCTGGATTTCCACGTGAAGCATGAGTAAATTTGTCATTGATCTGACACTTGCGTATTTTTGTGACTCCAGCATGCTGTCTTGTGGGTGATCTGCCTCTGGCTTCTAATATTTCACGCTGTGATTTCCCCTCCTCCCCTTGCCCTGCTTAGGCCTCTGCCTTCTGTTAAATTTGTAGGGTGAAACCAGTGGTGGAGGACTTCCTTGAACGCCCTCCTGCCAAGCTTGTCACTGGAGTAATTCAGGTTAGGAAAGCATCTTTCCTGCTCACATGAAAAGAATTCTGAATTAGGACAAATTGCAAAATATTTTGATGTTTTGTCTGTTTTCTTTCATAATTCACTTGGTTATTGTTATGAGAACTTGCTCTTATTTTCCGAGTCTTAAGTACAAACTGTCTGGATCACTTGATTTTCAACATGTTTATTTTTGATAAATACCACTTAATAACCTCTCATCTTTCCACCATGAGAGAGAAAAATTCCATCATTATTCAATATTGATGTATCATCTTAAGTGGTTCCTGTTAAAAACCAGAAGTATTCAATGAGCACGTCTGCATTTTCACATCATTATTCGCTGTTGTTTAATTTCCATCTGGTTACTGGAAGATCAGTAGGGATCTTCTCTCCTTTTGAAAGGTGTCTTTGCTGCCCAGAGACACTTCATCTCTTCTCTGTTGCTTTTCATCCCTTGCTGCCTACATTTCAGCTGCGATTTGTGCATTTTAGAGGAGTCTGGTCTTACTTGCCTCATTGCTCGGGTCAATGCGTAGCTGACGGACCCTCCCCGTGACACGCTGGCAGGCAGCAGAAGAGTACAAAGTCAATCTTGAGTTTCCCAATTGCTAACGGAGACCTCGGTGTACTTCACCGTTCTGCGGGGGGGTGGTTTATGTGGCTGCAAGACCTGGCACGCACTTCCAGTAGACCTCGGTCATCCGGGAGTGAAGGTTAACAGATGGTACGTCCCCCTTCACATTGGCATTTGAAATGTCAACCACGGTCTGTGGCAGGTCTTGAATCCTACCAAGTTTTAACATGAATAGTTACATGTAAATGAAGCATTTGTGCGTGCTTCTGCCTAAGTTATTGTTACCAACGTTGGAAGTTCAGCAGTTTTGTAAGAATTTTAAGTGTGTTGTGAGACAGGTGGTCTTGTGGATGGGAGGCTGCCCTGGTGCTTGGGAGCGCAGGGTGCAGCACCTGGTTCTGCTGCAGGCCTCCTTGGTGTTACACAGTTCAGGAGGTACCTCTGTGCCTAGGTCTCTCATCTGAGAGTCGTTTTTCTCGCATGCATTTTCCATCTTGATTATTTATCTTGGACTCGTGTAGCACGTACACCGTGGGCCTGATCTCCACTAGCCCCTGTATTTAAATAAGCCCCTGTACTGTAAATAAGACGTGCCCTACTTTCACTCTCATTCATGCCTACTGTGGTAAGTTCTAAACTGTTCTAGATTTCTCTCAGGGGTAATGTTTTATTATTAAAGCAATGATTTGCTGCATGTTTTGGTAATCTGATAATACATTGCTCACCAGTGTCTGTCTCCAATGACACCTATTGGTTTGGCATGTAATGAGGAGCTGTTTGGATGGAAATGAACACTTGGGCATTTCCTCTAATTTTCTTCCTTTTTATATTCCCAAGGTACTGCACAGATGAAAATCAGACATTTCCTCAGCCATTCATGCTGGAGAATCACATCAGCCTCATGCACGGCATCAAAAACCCAGACTTATCCCAGATGGCCAAAGCAAAAGCTCCAGAGAGAGACACAGCAGAAGTAACTGATATGTTTTCATTGAAAAATAAATGTACCTGGCGAGTAGCTGTTCACTTGGGGTGTTATGTCGAACCGCAGCCTTGTGGCAGTCAAGCCCTCTCGTCCATATGGCAGATTTCTTTCCCCTCCTCTCAACTCCATCCAGTTTGCTTCTCTGTGGCAGTGTCGGGATCAGAACTGAAAGCACAGCTGTGCTGCGGCAGCACCAGGGCAACCTATCTTGCGTTTTTCAAAATACTCTTGAACATGTGGCCGTGTGTTTTACTGGCCTTTTGCAGTCTACTTTGTAACCAGGCCTAATTTAGGTTTGTTATTACTCTTATTTTTCCACTGCCACTCTGTTCATGAGCCTGGTGCATTTTTCCTCTTTCTCCCTTGTTTTTTCTGCTAGTAACAAAAGATATCTTTTCTGTTTTAAAATACTTATTAGATGCGTTACCTATGAGAACTGCGTTCCTCCTAAATAGGACTGTGTGATTTTTTTTCAACAATTGTCACCGTTCAACTCATTTTATTTTGGGATGTTTGGAGTGGAGGGTTGGCTGATGGGGCTTCTTTGCTCCATTTACTTTAAAAATAGACATAGGTTTTCCATATCACTGCAATTTATTGTTCATCTGTACCATAGCACACAGGGATTGCAGCTGAGACTGACTCCCTTCCCTACTGTATTTATGCCGTAAGGAAAGCTGGGGTAACTCAAGAATTCACTCCCATGAGCTGATGGCTGCTTTCCCCAAGCAGAGCCGGTGCAGCAGGGCACTTGGCTAAATGGGGGCAGAGGGTGGCTTCACGTGGCTCCAGCTGGGTCTGCAAATACAAGCCTCTAAGCTGTATCCTAAACAAAGACTGCTCAGTGCTGCTGGATAAGGACACGACAAAATTACATGAATGGACGTATGCAAGTAAGCCATCCTCATGGGAGGAGAAGCACGCTGCGGAATTGTAAGACAGAGGGGATGAGTTATTGAGAGATGCCACGAAGAAAAAGCCTGAGTGGAGGGAAAAATGTTCAGAGTTAAATCTGAGAAGCATTGTCTGGGCTAATGACCATACCCGAGTCTCTCAGCTGCCCCTGCTCTGTCGGCTCCTCATTCCCACACCAGTTCACATTCTCTTGCCCCGTCACGGTTCTGCCCAGCCAACCCCTCCCAGGTCTCCCATCTCACATTGCAGGATGGCAGTTGGGATCCTGCATGTTGGGGTGAGGTGTTTGGGTGCTGGTAGGAAAGGCAGTGCAACAGCAGCCCGTAGGCATGGCTTTGTTTAGTTCGTATCAAAATACCGATGTGTATTCACCCTCAGCTGTCTTCAGATACGCGTGTGGAATTTAGCACTACTTCTTCCATGGGCTCGAACAATAAAGTAACTTTTTAATCTTATTTTTTTAAGGCAAAATCTCCAAAGAGGATGGCAATGGATGAGCTGGGTCAGGCAGAGACCGCTGCGGGTTCAGACGCGCCGCCAGCCAAAAAACTGAAAGCGCATTGGAAATGTGCTAAGTGCGGATTTGCGACAGACATCAGTACTGAGTTTCAGGAACACATACCTCGGCACAAGACAGACAGCTCCACCTACCAGTGCTTGTTCTGCGGTTTGTGCTACACCTCTCACATCTCTCTGAACAGACACCTCTTCATTGTTCATAAAGTAAAAGATGAGGAGGAAGAGGAGGAGGAGGAAGAGGAGGAGGAGGAGGAAGAGGAGGAGGAGGAAGAGGAGGAGGAAGATGAAAGGCAGAAGTTACAAAGGGAGATGAGTGAGAACGGACATGGGGGGTATAATGGCGAGATGAACACTACGGTGGAAGAAGAAAACCTGAAACGCAAAGAGTGCAAAAGTGACTCGGCTCTTTGTGAACACAGTCAGACATGTGGCGTGGAGGGTCCGCATAGCACCTCGCAGAACAATCACTCAAAGTCTCTTAAGACTTAAAACCAAGAAAACCCTTTTGGTTGGTCGGGAGTTTTTTGTTGGGGGGGGAGGTTGCTCAAAATATGGGGTGGGGACAGGGCAACTCTTTGAAATATTCTGTTGATTTCTTGGGATGGACATTGCTTTCCGTTAACTTCTATTTGTAAGGGAAATTTAACAAAGAAAAAAAAAAAAAAACCAAACCCTGCCATTGCATCCTAAGCACTAACTCTCTGCCAGACCGGAGAGGTGAAAAGGGAAAGCAGGGCAAGAGTCCTCACTGGAGCTTGTCCAACTCCTGAGGATCAAGGAGCACTTTCTGCAGCTGTAGTTTCCTTAAGATGAGCTCTCTTCCTTCGAGTGTGCACTGCCTCAGCCTCTGCCCGGAGCCGCAGCCTTGCCTTCCCTATCTCGCTTTCTTTCTCCTTCTATTTATGGCTTCTTTTTTCTCTTCCCATCCTGCCTTTGTTTTACTCATTTTAACTCATAACGCTGTCTCAGCAAAACACGCTTGTCAGGACTGTGCTGGCCGATCCGGGATCTCCTGCGTTACAGGGGATGGGTTCAAGCTGTAAGTTGTGCTGATTTTTCTTTAATTGCCTGAATAACAACCTTATTTTCCAAAAGGCAGTTTAATGAAATGTCTTGGACCTGAATCATCCTGAAAAAGAATTTGGTAGCCCCCTCCTTCTCAGGTGAGCCCAGCTCAAAGCCAGGTGCCGCATTAAGCAGGGCGTGGTGCCCCTCGGGGACTCACTGGCTGTGTTGGTGAGATTGTGCTGCTGGAAGCCATCCTGGGGGTGGGTACAGCCGGGCCCGGGGCTCAGTGGCTCGTCCTGGCAGGGAGCTCAGGCAGAGCCCGGTGGTAGGTCGGCACCATCCCCAGAAGGGGAAAACATCCCCCACCCCTGTCCATGGTGTTGGCTGGAGCAAAACCATCCCGGCACTTGTGGCAGCGTCGGCTCGCTGCCAGGGCTCCCCAACCGGCTCGTTTGGAGCTGCTGCAGCAGAGGAGGGGAGCACGGCCGGGAGAGGCGTTGGCAGAAGCGAGAACCGCTGTCCTGCGGCGCTGCCAGGGCTGGGGCCCGCCGGTGGCTCTGCTCCCACTGCGGCTCGGCGTTACCCGTCGCTTGGGAAACCTTCCCTTCCATGTAGTCGTATTGATTCTCTCCTTCCTCACTTGTTCCCCCATCACACATGCGCTTCGTGTAATATAATTATCTTCTATACCATTATCTTTTCTTACGTTGAGCCAGAACCCCGCTCGTTATTGTTTACTATGACGATGTTTAAATAATTTAAGAACTATTTATCTTATTGCATTCGGATCGCTCACCTTCTCGTCTCGACGTGTTTTGATACAAACAGTTTGGACTCTTTGTATTTTTTGATACCGTGTACGTTAGCCTAGGGGATGTTTTACCAGGTAGCCTACGTAGAGTTAAGGATAGCAGGGGGCACTCCCGAGCCATCACGTATCTATTTAACCCGCAGCGGCGTTCGTGCCTTGCTATGATGTTTACTTCGAAGTATCGCAAATAAAAGCATC
>WEKW01027395.1:95836-114889 GCA_013389905.1 Sula dactylatra | reverse complement strand
GGCTGGGAGCCGCCGGGGCCTCCCGTCCGCCCTCCCGGAGGGATGCGGGGGCAGCAGGAGGCTCCCGCCCCGTCCCCGCTCGGGGGAGGCTCGCTAAGAACTCCTGCTCGTGTAGCGCAGGGGAGGGGCGAGGGACGAGGAAGCGGGGGAGCGAGGCTGGCAGCCTTACCTAAAAACGGCACCTCACCCTCCCGCTCCAGTCGGCCCATACGGTAGGGAGGCGGTCCTGAGCAAGGGCTTCGAAGAAATACGGCGAGAGCGCGACCCAGGCGCTCCTGGGCTGTACCAAACCTCCTGGAGACTGCTCGGTGGTGTGGGTGAAAGAGACTTGAAAAAGGAAGGGCTCGAGGCAGGGAGCCCGGCACAAGCGATGAACCCGTTGCTCGGGCAGGTCATCCCTGTGTAAAACGAACGCTTGTGGCAGAGCTCATCATCTCATCACGGCCAGTGGCGCTTCCCGTAGTAGAAGTTGTGGTAGCAGAACATGGCAGTGCACTGGCACCTCCTGCCCTGCCTGTCCCTGTGTCTTGTTGCTGCTCCACGAGCAGTTGAAGTATCGGTGGTGAGTCTTGGTTAGTGAGAGGGAAGGGGGAATCTTTGAGATGCCAGCAAACTTACTCGTATAGTGAAAAGGAGTTGGGTTTTTTTAAATGGGAGCTGGCTTGCTGAAATGCCCAGTGAGCATGACGATGTGTTGTATCCGTAGCAGTATCCACTACCTCCTCTTAGCAGCTGCTTGTTTTTTTCCCGGGCCGCCTAGTGAGTTGTAGCGTGGCCAGGAAAAGGGGAGCTGTAGCCGCACCCTTTCACCTGCACGGCTGAAAATAAGGGCTATCACTCTGTAAGTGGATATGTTTGAGGTGTTGCACATTGCCTTTGCAGAAGCGCTGTGCGGTAGGTACCACCAGTGCTACTCCGACCGTCCCAGTGCCTGGGACAAATTCCTGTGGCCGACGTTCCTAGGCAGCCATCGGGTGCTGGCGCTGTCAGACGCCACGTAGATATTGCACGGGGCCTGTTTGGTCACCGTGTTGGCCTTTCCTTGTGTTTCTACGTCAGTGTTAATGACAGCATGCCATTTAACAAAACTCCCACAAAATAAATCAAACGGTGTTCCTGTTCCCTCCTGACGGGTCTGTGCGGTCCAGGGGAGATGTTTCATGCTGTTCTTCCCAGTGAGTAAGACAGGGGCTGTTAGGTCACATCCCTTCTTCGGCGATGTGATCTTCTATTCTGAATAGCAGCTTCCTCGCCGTCTCGAGATAAAACACAAATATATGCCATACTTAAAGTTCATAATTCTGTTTTGTACTGAATTATTTATCTGGAATTGAGAAGGTTAAGTATTTTGTAATAACTGCCATTTACAAGACAGGAGGAAAATAACTTGAATAGCAGTGCCTGAAATGAGACCGTTAAGCAAAGCGATGAATCACAATAACAAATTTTTAGCACGCCCGTCTGTCTGTTCCAGATGGGAATACAAGAGCCCGCATTGCTTTCAGTGCTTTGTCCCTGAGGATGATCTGTCTAGCTGCGAAAAATAAAAATAATGAAAGAAAGCTTCCCACCACCGCAGTGCTGCCAGTGTAGCCCTGCCAATGGAGAGCTCAGGAGCCAAGAAGGTGCTCCTTGTCGTGAGCCTTGCTGTTATTAAGAAGGCAGAAGGCTTTTCCCATTCGGTGTGCTTTTAACACCAGCTGCTGGCAGTGCTCTTTTCCCAACAAATCTGAATTGCTGGTAGTGTGGTGACTGGAAATCGGAATGCGGTAGAGGTTAGACACAGGCCTGGGCTCCAAGTCTGGATGGTTTTCTTAGGAGTTTTTCACCGAGGTTATGACAAGGCTTTTCTTAAAGGACTATAAACTTTGAAACCTGCTTCTGAGTGTTTAAATATTGTTCTCTTTTTGCTAAATTGTTAAATATTGTTCCTCTTCTCTTTTTCAGCGGAAGCATGGAGCCTGCGTTTCACAGAGGAGATCTCCTGTTCCTCACGAACCGAATTGAAGATCCAATCAGAGTGGGAGAAATCGTGGTCTTTAGGATAGAAGGAAGGGAAATTCCTATAGTCCATCGTGTCCTGAAAATTCATGAGAAGTATGTCGAGAATTTGGGGGATTGTACTGCAGATGCTTAGCTAAGTTGTATTTTTCCTCATCTCCTTGGGTAAACGAATGGGTGGGATGTCAGTGACAGATACCCAGGTGCTGTAGGACGTAGTAACACAGAAGTTTTAGACAGACGAAATCCCCCCTCTTTGGTTTACTTGTAAAGATCGTCCAGGAGAATTCGCAAGCTGGGGAGTCTGTGCTGGTATCCTGGATATTCCCCATGTTGCTCAATGTCTTCTGCGCCATCATTTCCATGCCAAGCTGCTGTGCAGTGTTGCTGTGTCGTCTCCTGTAGGTCTGGCTGCGTTTGTGCATGTGAAGTGACTCTTGCTTGTAGAGGTAGAACTTCAGGAAGAAGGGTATTTTGTATGTAACACGCATTATTTTAAAGCTTGTCTTTACGCCCCTGCTCTCTTGCAGAGGCACGGTGTTTCCTTTCTTCTCTGTAGGAGGTGTTGCATTGTTATACTTGGAATTTCTGTATGCGCTGCGCTCTCCATGTACTGTTCATTCTGTGAATGTTTAGCAGGTTGCATGTCTGAAGGAAGGAAGCACGGTCGCTCTGGTTTGATTGCTGAACAGGGTTTAGTTTTCCAAGCAAGGCTTCTTCTGCAGCCATGAGCTTTCCTGTTTTGCTGGTCGGGGAAGATGCAACTGTGACTCCTCCAGGCTATGTTGTGGGGATATGAGCCAGCCCCGTGAGGCATTTGAGTGAAAACTAAATATTGAACTGGATCCCTGTTCCTTCAAGCCAGCTCCGAGAGGTCAACAGTTGGATGGGGTCCCAGCATCAGTTTCTGCTGAGTAAATGCCTGCTGTGATATGGATGAACCGGAGCTATACCAGGGCTCAGAGATCTGTTCCTAGGTTAAGTGAATCACTTGAATCCTATGTAAAGGTGGTGTCTGAGGATTGCTCTGGTCAGGTGAGGTCAGTGGGACAGAGGCAGTCCCTTTCCCCAGGCATTCATAGCAGCCACAGCTGTTGGGACATCGAGACAGTTTTTTGTTTGGCCCAATGTCAAGGTCGACCAGCTTTGTGCAGCTGGTCCAGCTGAAGTCCTGGCTATGAGAGAGCGGCACCTCGCCCAGTAGACAGCAGATTCTTTGCTGTTCAGATTTATTCTCTGACAAAAACGGTTAACAATGTCAGTTCTCAAAGTAGCATTCTTTGATACCACTGATTTTAAAATAAGGTCAGTATACTTGGAAATTTGATACCTCGTGTTGCACGTGCACTTTTTATGATGTCTTGGGAACTCTTTTAAGTGAAATGCTACTTTCCTTCTCTTTGTGTTGCACGCTAAAGGCTCAGCTGGGCTCCGGTGCCGCTGCTTGGGCTGACTGTTGAAGAGGCAAGAAAGGTCAGGGTCTTCTCTCTCTGCTCTCAGCCAGTGTTTGGGAAGGAGAAGCAGAAATGGGCATTCTGTGTGGCAGTTCGTCTCCAGATATTCCCCACCCTTCCTTTTGTTGCCTGGCTCTATGTCAGCACTAGGTTTTAAGGTACCCAGCACTTTTTTTTTTTTTTTTTAATGTAACAGATCCATACTGCCAATCCTAGATTCCATGAAGTAAAGCCACCCTCCAGTATTTTAGGTTTCATTTAAATAAAACCACCAAACACAAACCTGATCTTTACATTAGGAAGGGTAAAACAGAAAAAGAGGTACTGTGACCTGAAGCTGGGCGCTGAGGGCAGGTCTCTGAGGTATCAATTGCTTATTTCACTAGTTAACAAATACTTTTCTTGTGCCAGTTCAGAATTCAGGAGTGTTCTGTGAATGGCTGGAGTGTCCCATTTTTTCCTGTAGTTATGGACTGAAATAAAACCGTGAAAAGTCTCTGTGATAGCTGACAGGAGTGCCAAAATGAGGGAAAACAGAAACCCTGTTCTCTGTGATTTTGTGGCAACTCGAGCTCCAGTTCACGTCAGTATTGTTTGAGACAATTTTTCTCTTTTACTTGCTAGCCTTTTCTTTGTTCAGAGCAAAATTGATCTCATTCTTTATCACTGAACACAGAGTCTGCAGTCAAAATTTACTTAGCGGTTTTGGTGCAGGACAGCCAGACCAGATTTCATTCACCTTTCAGACAGCAGAGCAACTATGCTGTGGGCTTCTCGCACTGGTTCTTGATAGCGCATTGAATCTGCTCAATAAGATGGTGTGCTCCTACACCATCAGTCTTCACAGCTGAAACTACATTATCTGCACCTTTGGGTATCTTCATCTTTTTCCAGACTATCTGTAGGCTCCTAGAGTGTTTGCTGTTCCCACACCGTGAGCCAAATGTGCTTTGAAGAAAGATCAGTTCTTTTTTTTTTTTCCATTTTTTTTTTTTTTTTTTCCAAGCTTCTGCTGTCAAGTGACACACATTGGCACTCGGGCATGATGAAGACAGCATGAGCTCTGAAGATCTTCTGCATGCTTTCCCGAGTTGTATCTGATCTGTCGTTTCTGGGAGCAAGCCGACAGGATCAAGCAACAGGAACGCTCCGGCTCAGCATCTGCCTTCAGATGCCAGAGGGAGAGTGGCTGGCTGATCCCCGAGTCGTGGCACAAACCGCTGCTTAGAAGCAAGCGTTGCTGGCTGTCCAGCAAGCTGAATGGAAGTGACTGGGGAAGGGTGCATAACAGGCTGTATAACGCTAGAGCATGGCAGCAGCTGTTTCCAGGTCAAACCAAAGGTTTATCTGCTCCAGGACTGTGTTTCTGACCAGCTGACTAATTCGCCTCAGGATGAACTAAAGACTTGAGAGAGCGTGTAGCCATAATTCCTCTGCTTTCTGCAAGTTGCAATTTCAGGCACAAAGTGACAGTTCCATATTAATAACCCCCTTTTCTTTTTGTACATGGAGTAGCCAGTCACTTTTTGAACTGCTGTAATATTTTGGCATCCAAAATATCCTTCCAGAGAAACATGATTTGGTTTGCACTGTGTCAGTTAAGCACAGCACCTTCTCTGGCTTGTTTTAACCTGTTACCTCCGAGTTTGGTTTGATGCCCTCTAGGCCTTGTATTAGAAGAGGCAGTGAAAAACTGATTGTTGCTGTCTGTGTCTTTTGTCTTGGACTAGTGCCAAATCTCCCATCAGTTCTGTCTTTTCCAGGCTGAAGAGTCCTGGTCTGTTGTTTCTTGTATGGAAGTGGTTCCAGACCTTGTTACCCATTTCCGAACCTTTGCCAGTTCTTCTCTCCATTTCAAAAAAGGGGGTTCAGAACTGCACAGAGCATTCAAGATGTAGGCACATCGTGAGTTCATGCAGTATCATAATGGTATTGTTTGTTTTGTTCTGTCCCTGTTTCCCAATAATTTCTAAGTTTCGGCTTGCTTCTGGCCACTGCTGAGAAGAACTGTGTGCTTTAACCCCAAAGTCTCATTCTGGGTGGCAGTACAGAGCCCAGAACCAAACGTGTATATGAAGCAAGAGAAGCATCAATGCGAGAGAGGTCAAAAGCAAAGAGGCGATAGTTGCACCTTCGCTAGAAATGGCTCATTCTGCCGGCTCTGTTCTTAAACTCTGCTGGAAAGCTTGGCTGGGGCCAGAATTCATTCTTTTGTTGGCAGTTTTTTTCCAAACAGTCTGCTTCCCACTGCATTTGACAGAGTTTCCCTTTTTTCATCCTGCTTGAACACGTAGGACGCGATCGCTTCTAATATCTTTGTGTTAGTCTCTACGTGCTTGTTCTGGAACAGCTTTTAGTAAGTTCTTTTTCTCTGACTTACCTGCCTGTCTTGTCTTTGCTAGGCAAAATGGTGACATCAAATTTTTGACAAAGGGAGACAATAACGCCGTTGATGACAGAGGGCTGTACAAACGAGGGCAGCACTGGTTGGAGAAAAAGGACGTAGTAGGACGAGCGAGAGGGTGAGTGAAGTTGAACAAGATGTGGCTTTTTACACTGCCCTCCCCCAATGTCATCTGTTAATCCCCCTCTCCTCCTGAACTCTCCCTGCTGGGTTTTTGTGACCTGTCTGAAAGCATTTCAAAAGGTACCGTGGAAAGTTAAAAAACAAAGGTAGTTCAGTTCTCAGCTTAAGCGAAGGTATCAAGCTGTGAGCTGCGTCCTGAGATTTTGATGCTGGATGGACACAGATGTGAAGGCAGCGCACCCTCAGACACGATGAGAATTTCCATCAAAATTATTCTGTGAGGCACAGGCTTTGCAGGCAAGCGAGATCTGAACAACACAGAGGCTAAAACATGCTCTGGGGCTGGTTGCCACTCAGCCTCCACTGCCATGGCTTCCCTGCTTGGGAGGAAGAAGTCCCAAGCCTGGTGACAGTAGCCCTCAGCATGCTTGAGTGGCTCTTCCTTTGTACAAGTACCAGGGCAGCGCTTCTCCCGTATGCACCCTTGAATACTATTTGTCTTAATAAAACCTTTATTCTTGTAGATTTGTGCCCTATATTGGAATAGTGACTATCTTAATGAATGATTATCCAAAATTTAAGGTAAGAGCTCCTTCATTTTCTGCCTGCTTCTCCCACCCCAGCTAAAATTACTTCATGAGAACTTTGTATGTGCAGGCAGAACTGTTTGCCCTGTATGTTTGCTGCTATTGCTGCGTCTTTAGATGCGAATGTGCCCTCTTGTGTCTTCTCTTCTTTCTCTTACAGTACGCAGTCCTCTTTTTACTGGGTTTATTTGTACTGGTCCATCGAGAGTAGCCTCCTGCTCTGGAGTACGAGGTGAAGGTGCCATGGATTTTTTAGCTGAACATTTTAAGTAGACGATGGTCCGATGTGCCAGGAGGAAGAAGAAAACATGCATTTCAAAGCTTCTTGCCAGTTTGGGTTTGTTTCGGTTTTTACTCCGTAAGGGCGAATGTTTGTCACAGTATTTCCAACGGTTTGTCACGTTTTAGCATTTTTAGTGAGTTTTTATATTAAAAATTTAAGCCAAACTGTTCAGTGTTTGTACTTTGAAGCTGAGCTTCCTCTCAAAGTGCCTGCAGGACTGTGTCCTCTAAGTCTGTGCCTCCACTGGGCAAGTGTGACCTCTCCCTGTGCTGACTGAACTGTCAAACGGTGAGCTGTGGAGGTGATGTTTTTTCCAATTCAGAACTGGAATAAAGATTTTGCATCTCGCCCAATATGAGCCCTGCCACGTTCTTCGCTATTGGCCTGAATGCAGCCTCGTTGCCCAGTTTCCCTGGTGGGGGCTACCTGGGCTTTGCCATCGCAGACTGACTCTAGACCCTAACGAACTAACTTGTCCTCTCTTTACCGAGCAACAGCAGCTGCTCCTCCCATTTCTTTTTGGGGAGTCAGCAGTCCCGAGCTGTAGATCCACGCAATGTTTCTGCGTTTCTGTAAATCACACTGAAAATAATCTGCTTAAAGACTGCAAGGTGTTTTGGGCAGAAGATGGCAAAGGATTACTTTGTGCATAAGCTGTCGTTGCAGCACTAGGTGACAGAGGAACTGAGGTGAGAAATACCGTAGCTGCTTTGTAGGGACGATTTAGTAGGATGCAACAGTAAAATTTTCTTAGTTTTGGAAATGGGTTTTAGGTTTCTAATGATCCCTGCAGCTGGCCATGTCTTACAGCTCACCTGAAAACTGCAGAAAGGCTGAGCCCCTGCTGCCCTGAGGCCTGAAAGAAGAAACCACTTGCCTCCATGTGCAACACCTCTTTTTCTAGGCTTCTTATTCAGGATGATGATCCTGCTTGCGTAGATGCGGTGTCAGAGGAGAGCCCAAGGAAGCGGTACAGGGCAGAGACTGTAGTCATCGGCTTCTGTATCAACTTGTGCCACCTGCACTGAGAGACTGACCACTGTAACTCGCCTCCGTGGTGTCTATACTGACTCATGAAAACATTTTACTTCCCCTTTGCCAGGGCAGCTCTTCGCAAGAGCAGGCAGTGGGAGCATGGTGCTATTGCTACCTCTGTCCGAGGCTGCCTGACCCCTCTTCTGCAGTTGCCTTACAGGTTGTCTTGCTAGGACAGCTTGCCCCGGCAGTGGGAGCCCGTGTCCTCCCCACCTTGTGCTTCCCCTGGGTTAACAGCTCGCCTCTCCATCTTGCAAAATCTACAGACAGTTCAGAGCTACTGTGTGTTACTTCAGGTGCATTTCGCTGCATCCTCTATTCCCTCTTCTTCATGACTGCTCCAAGATTCTGCAGCAACAGAGATCATTAAAAACAATTACTGCTGCCACACACACAGCTTGCTTAGGGTAAGAGCAGTCAGGGAAGGCAACGACAAAACCCAACGGGGTGTTTATGGTCCATTTTCTGGTTCTTGCATATGTACCTCATTAGGCTTGTCAGGCCTGTCCTATCTGTGGAGGTGGATTGTGCCGTTACTTACGTTCATTTTGCTTAATGCTCGGTGGCTGGGCTGACCTGTGGTATCTCAACGTGAATTGGTTTGACCAGATGGTTTGTTCCATGCGTAGGATGAAGCAAAAAAATCGTCTTACATTTGGGATGCTGCAAAGAGGCTATGAACAGGTCCAGCCCCTAGCACTGAACCTTGGGCCTGTGGCTCTTTGCGTAATCGTACCTTAGGGATTTTATTACCATTTTTTGTTACTGTCTCTTACTCCCAGTACTGGAGCCCTTGAGAACTCGGAGAGTTTGGATACAGAGATTCTCCAAAATGTTTGAGTCACAGATGGGGTGTTTTGTCAAAAGCCAGACTTGGGCAGCAGTGAGGGAACACAAAATCTCTCTTTGGGAGCTGCTGTCGCCACAGAGCACCTTCCTGAGGACTTGGAGCAGCATTTCTGCCTTTGCAGGTTGCATCGAGGCTGTCTCTGTTCCCTGCTTTGCCTTTAGCTTAAACTGGTTTTGTGCATAAATTGGTTTTTAACTTGGGCTCACTTAAAGGACTGAGTTGAGCTCTTCTGAAACCTGCTAATCAACACCTCCCAGTGAAAACTCACTGAAAGCACTGCTGTTGCTGTTCTCCGAGTCCTCTCGCTTTCACACCTTTTTGCAAAAATCTGAGTGTGGAGAAGCAGCTGTGTTACTGTCACCGAGTTAATTTAACAAAAAAGGCTAAACTACAAAGGACTTACGATTATAGAGCAAGGATTAGCTCTTAAAGAGCATCTGCTGAAACCCCAGTTCTGAGAGAGAAAAAAAAGTGGTCATTTTGAGATGTTAGGATATAGTAACGTACCCTGCCTGCTTGTGGCAGGGTGACTCTGCCGGCGTTGCTGGCTACTGGCAGCAGGTGTCAGCAGCCGGTGCGGCTGCGGGGACACGCTGGGTGCCAGCGTGGGTGCCCACCCAGGCGCGGCTCCTTGCCCTTCCGAGCTGTGCTCTTGCCTTATGCCGTGTGAAGCAATTGATCAGGAAGCACTTAAAAAATGCGGGGTGGTTGGGGTAAAGGGTGGGATGAAGCCCGTTGCAGCCCAGCTTCAGTGGGTTGCTCTCTTCTGGGTTTGCAGATGCTTTAAGAGGAAAAACAAGTGCCCTAAATCACGGGCTGCGGTGTGAGATTTGGGAATTCATATCTGTGGCCCATGTGCTGCCTATTTTCAGCTCAGTGTAGCTGAGAACGTGGTTCTGTGTTACCTGCAGTCGTGAAATGAGGTGTTGGCTCTAATTAGAGTGAGGATAAATAAGCAGTTAATCCACTCACAGCTCGAACGCCCACCAGCTCCCGCACTGCCTCCCACATCACCTCCTGCATCCCTGTAATGCCTTTCCTGCCACAGTGGGAAGAGAAGGTGCTGGGGATGAGCCTGCACAAGCTGGAAACTGAGAACATGGGGGCAGGATGACAAAGAGTTGTTGCTGGCTCTGTCCCCGCCAGACTTATTCTGCTTTGCCGAGCAGAAAAGCTACAGAGCGTGCAGGATCTCTGGTTCAGCTGCATGCTAATGTTTGGCAAGCACTGCTGTGTTCCCACGGAGCCAGGGGTTTTGCTGTTAAAACTTGATGTGTCTTTGGGTTTTATTTCAGTTTTATTCTTTTTTTTTAAAGGTGAAGCTGTCTGGCCAGCTCCAGCAAAGCCTTTGAGACTTAAGGCCTAGGAAAGATGGAGATCTTTGTGTCACAACAGGAATGGGATTTGTTTGTAAAGTATGTAGGTGGTGAAAGGTCTGGTTTATAAAGGAAAAAAAAAAAATCTGCCAGGGCTAAGATTGCTTCTGTCTCTGTTGTGGTTAGAGCCAAACTGAGCAAGTTTTATGGTAGGCAATTTCATTGCTTAATTACCGTTCAGTCACATCTGCAGTTCCACAGAGCAAAGCAATGCTGGGCTATTTCTGATCCTTGCTGGAGTTTTGTTGGGTGACCTTTTTTCATATTGAAGCTAAATGCATAAGAGAAAGCATGATGGATGGGAGGTGAGCTGTGAGGAGTAATGTGCTGAAAGTTGAAGCTCCTTGAGACAAAGGCTGTCTTTGTACGTTTATGATGCTTGAACGCGCGGTTGTCGTTTAAACAATAATAAGCATTACACTGTTTCATCCAGATCTGTCACTGCTTATTGCTTAGCAGGGGTTTCTGGGTCTTGGATTTGTAAGACAATGGGTTGCATGCTTTCTTTAATGAGACCGGGTAACCTCGTGGGGGTTTTCCTGCCCTTAAAATCAGAACAGGTCAACCTTAATTTTTCGAGGAGAATCTGCAAGATCGAGTCTTGTCCAGGCGTGGTTATAAGACCACTTTCTGCTGGAGAAATGCATGAATGCAAACCCAGGGCACAGCTCCCAGAACGGGCTAAATTTGTTGGCCAAGAGAAGGAGAGGAGAGGTGGCTTAGGCAGAGCATGTCATTTGGGGATGGCTTCTGTGCTGGAGCAGGAGAAATGCAAAGCAGATGTTTATATGCCCTGGCTGAAGACCCACACGTCAGCGACTCAGCGGCTGAATCAGGAGAGGAGCGTCCTGGTTGCAGTCCTCAGGCTGCGAGGTGTGCCTGGGTGATGCCAGAAGGGCACAGCCTTCGCAGCTCCCGTCAGTGTCAGCAGCTCCTGGTGGCATAGCAGATGACTGGTCTGACCATCTCATTGCTGGCTGCTAGGAAAAGAGAAATAGCACCTACATTGCCTTTTGAGCCAATTTAATAGCTTCCTGCCCCTTTTACCTTCTCCGCTGCCTTGCAATACTTCCATCCCCTTGCCATCTGCACCCAGCCACTTCAGCTTGCTCAGCCATCAGGAAGCAGCGGGTCTCTGCAGAGACACGTGCTGGAGTCAGCACGTGGGAAGGGACAGGGTGGCTTTCCTGGTGGACCTGCCTTGTTGCATCTACTCAGCCATAATCAGGTGGATTCTCGGCTGGTTGGTAGCCTGCCCGCCCGTGAGGAGCCCCTCTTCATGGTGGCAGCTTTGCTGCTGCTGTGTGCTCATCCCTGCTTACCCCTCGATGCCTGTAAAAGCACCCACCAGCTCCTTCACAGATAGTCCTGCTTCCCCATGGAGCAGGGTCTGCCTGTGTGTCGGGTCCTGCTGGCTGAGCACATCATACGTTAGACCTGTTCCTGCTCATGTGGCGATTCGTACATGCGTTCAATTCTAGCAGGTCCTTTGAATGCCTGATCTAGCAGAGCTCTATAAACCTTGGGGGAAATCGAGTATCTCCACAAAGAACAGTCTAATTAGGGATGGACTAGAAGTGCACCCTCTGTGATCCAGGACAGAGCAGACACATTCTCTGTCTCTTGCTCGCTCTGCCCAGCTCCTAATCTCTTGACTTTTTTGTTCCTTCTGTTTAATAATTTAAAAGCAGTTCCTGGAGCTCTCTCTGCCGAGCATCTTGCTATCGCCTTTCCTTTCCAATCTCTTCTTCCCCTATAGAAACTAGTCTTGCAGGGTTTCAGTTTCCAGAGAGACAGAAGTAAAAATAATGTGGAGAAAATGAAGTTCAATATAATTTCTCAGAACCTCAATTCACTCAAACTGGGATGTCAGATTTCTGCCATGTAATTCTGAGCTAGGCCTGGATTTGCCTGCAAGAAAATAAGATTTTGTTCTCTAAGTCTTCTTGCAAAGCAGTTATTTATACTGTGTCCGGCGGGTGTGGAGTGAGTGGGAAACCTCAGGGAAAACCACAACTCATTTACAGCTTAACTGAAAATTGAAAAAGAGTCGAAAACAAGATGTGCAAGATTTCAAATTTTATCTTTTATAAACAACAGTTGTTGCCTGTGGATGCATGAATGTAACAGAGGGATTTAATCTCTGTAAACAAGAGACAAATGCATCAAAATAGACCCTCAGGCACATGGCGGGACTTCAAATGTGACCTGGCTTTGGAGAAGTGGTGAAGAAGAGGCTGAAACAACTTAGCTGCTCCTAAGAGTTTTATTGGCACCAGGAGCTCTGTGAAAGAGACAAATAGGGGGATTTGGGGCCTTTGCTCTTTGTATTTGTTTTTTATTAGAGCCATCAGTTTTGAGCATGCATTCACCTGCCCAGGTGGGTATTTGCAGGGCCTGGGAGCACCTGCACTGTGTTTCTAGAGCTCTCCAGCTCGGCGTCTCTCCCAGGCCAGACTGGCCACCTCTCTGGGAGACGGAGTAGTCAATGCCAAGGCATCAAAGCACAATTCAATGGAGAAGAAACAAAATTGACCTTGCTTTAAACCCAGTGAACCATGGTATTTCCAGGTTGGTCAGTTATGTTTGTTCATTACCAGCTCAGGGTTAGCAAGGCCCTCTCAGCTGTGCAGTTTTCAGATACGTTTACCTTGCATAGTTAGGGAAAGGTCTCCTTTCTTTCCCTGGTGAAATCCTGCTTTGCCTTTAGGTGCATTTGGAGGATTTGCTAATAGTGCCCGTTTCACAGGCCTGTTACTACTCCTATTAGCCCAACACAGACAAGAGCTGGTCTTTGATAAGGACAGGGCGCCCCAGGTGTCCTGCGCTGCCATCAGGTCCTGGGCACCAGCAGTGGTAGAACCCGCAGAGGAGATCAGTGACCGAGAGAACAGCAACGAACCCCAGGCCTGGGTGGAGCTGCCTGCGGGCTCTGAAGGGACGCACACCTGAAAGCGTTGAGCTTTTTGCCATGGTGAGCACCCGTCCTGTCAAACCCAGGGGCACCAAGGGACAGAACAGTGGCTGAGGTGGAGATGCAGGGGTCTGCAGGCTGTAAACCAGATCTGTGGGCTGGAAAGGGGTCGGGTTGCTTTGAAGAGTAGACTTGGAGCTTGCTGAAGGAGTTACGAGGTGTATGGGCAAGGTGAGCCCACTGGGATCATCCAGCTGGATTTCCCAAAGGTATTTGGCAAGGTCCCTCAGCAAAGGCTCCTCCAGAAAGGAAGCAGCCCTGGAGTAGGAGGTTCCTAAAGGGAGAAATTGTTTGCTAAAAGTTAAGGAGCGAAAAGCAGGAGGCAACAATCTCTGTAGCAGAAAACACCAGGGAGCTGCACAGGGACGGCATTCAGCATATTCCAAAATGATCTGCCAAAGCAGGCAAATACTGAAGTTTGCTGCTGATACAAAGGGTTGCATGGATGAAGGCCAACTGTGGAAAGTGACTGGGCAATAAAAAAGATTAAATTCAAATGTCCATAAATATAAAATGGTGCACAGGGGGAAAGAATAATTTTAACTCTATTTATAAAACAACAGGTTCCGAGTTAAGTGTTACCATCTGGAACATCGGAGTTGTAACAGACTGTGCTATGAAAATGTTGGTTCAGTGGTCAGTGGCCGTCGAGAAAATAAATTGTGTGCAAGAATTACTAAGGGAAAACAGAGAGCAAAACGGACAATTACTGTTTCCTCCAACTGGAGGCACTGGGGGAAACTGATGGTGCAAGCTAAGGATCCCTGGAGCTTTGAGGCTGCTGTGGGTGAGGAGGAGCCGTCCCTGGCAGGCGTGGGTCAGTGCAGGTCTACAGAGGTGGTGGCATGCCGCTCTCGCCCAGCCCAGGGGGGTTAATCCCACTGGGAGAGGGGACGGTTAGCTCTGTGCAGGCACATGCTCTGCCTCAAGGACAGAACCATCTGTCAGAAGCCCGGCGTCTGCCGAGTCACCTCTGTCCTTCCCTGGCTCCACTGCGAGGCCGTGCAGGTGGCTGACGGGCTGATCTCCCACCCCACCTGTGGAAGCCAGTGCAGTAACCTTTGCCAGCAAAATCAATTTCTAAAATAGAATTTGTAATGCCTTTTTTGATGTATAAGCTGGACAGATTCCTATGGTGGCTGTAACGGTTGGGCAAGTGGACCTCCGCTGAGCTGGAGAGAGCAAGCAGCGGCGGAGCGCCGCACTGACAATTCCTGCCCTGAAAGCTGGAGGTCTCGGCAGGCTGCAGACCAACGCTGTCACGTCCGCAGGCTCCAGCCTCCTCTGCCACCGAGTGCTGGCTGCCCCTCTGCTTGGCAGATGGGTGTGCAGGCGCTGGGGGGCCCGGCCCTGCGCCCCAAAGTTGGAGGAAGGCAGAGGTAGAAAATCTATCACAAACCCCCCCCGGCTGGTGACGAGGGATTGGAGTTCAGGTTACGGTGCCTCTCCCGGGGGGCCCAGGCTTTTTTCCCAAATAGGGAACAACATCGTGTCTTTGTGAAGAAGATACAGACTAAAAAATCCAGAGAAAATCTGGTCTCGATTTGTAAGCAAGGCCACTTTTATTGCAGCCACCTTTGAGGCTGCCTCTGTTCAGGCCCAGGGTGGCCAGGGAGGGGGCAGCCCTCTTGCCTTCCCAGGAACGCAGGGATTTGGCCGCAGCGTGATCAGTCCGCTCCAGCCCCGTACAACTGAGCCACAGTCCTTGTTCCCAGGTGTGGTAAAACACCCTCTGGATGGACCCTGCTTGTCAGGCATCTGTGTCTGCCCAGAGGCTGCTCAGCACCTGCGCCACATTCATCAGAAAACTCACTTGGCCGCTGAGGAGCGTGAGCTGTGCTGAGCCTCCTGCTCAGGACCTGTCTGTTGGCATCTGGGGCTACTTTTTAATGAGACTGCTGCAGGGGATGAAATCAGTGTTCTCAAAGCCCTGCCCGGATTACAGCTCTGCAGTTTCCTTTAGCACTGGCGCTGCCGCTCAGCGAGCAGTGAGCTCAGGTCCCTTTCACAAGTTGTTTTCCATAAAAACCCCACTGGCTGCCCTGAATTGTGCTCCCACTTCCAGCCTCCACCAAGTCCCAGAGCCGCTATTCCATTGCTCTTCCAAGGCTTGAAATTGGAGTTATGGGCTCAGATCTCCTACACGTGCCCCATCTGGCCAAGCCTCAGTAGTCAGCAATAAATCCGGTATCCCCTCAGTTTCCAAGCATTTATAATGACACTGCAACAGGGCAGGAGTTCCCTGATTTCCCTTCCCAAGCCTGTCTTGCAGTCCCTCGTCCCCCTGGGACTCCTCCTCTCCCACCCTGACTTGGGTCACGCGTGCAGCCTGCGGCCACCAGCTGAAGAAGAGGAAAGACGTGTGTCAGTTCAGTTGTGTGTCTAGTTAAAATCAGGTCAGCACCAAAGCCTTCGCCCTGTTTGAAATGCTGTACTGGTTCCCACTGCTCGTCCCCTGTCCCTGGGGCTGCCTGCCCTCACAGCTTCCCAGATAACCCCCCTTTCCCAGCGTGAGGAGAAACCAGGCTCGTCTGTGTTGGTGCTGAGCAGTGCCAGGCTCTCCCTTTCCATCCAGCACCCCTCTGGACCTCACAGCCTCCTTCTCCCACCCTGACTTCACCCCAAGACTTATCCAGAAACCACAAATTTCCAACACTTTTGCAACCACAAGTGAGTTTAAGACTGTTTTGAAAAAGAAAACCAACTTGAGATTATGTCAGTCCGTTTCAAGCTGTGTTTTATCTGCAGATACTCCTGCCTTCCCCAGAAGGTGGTGGCGCAGACGGGGCAGTGCAGGTCAGCCCTGATGGTCCTTCTCTCACACCCTGACCGAGATGATGTGTGCAGCTGAAAAAGAGAAAAGATCTGTGTTGGTTCCGGTTGTGTGTCTAGTTCTGAATCAGATCAGGGCGGGATCAGGGGCATCACCCCAGGCAGCCCAGTCAAACGCTGGTGAAACCTTCTTGCAAGGCTTGAGAGTTCTGACAGGGGACACCAGAGCTGACGCAGTGGTCACGGCCGCCCAGCACCACCGGGACAGGGGCCTCAGGGCTCCTCTCTCAGCTGACTCGATGGAGGAGACGAAGCTGCCACAATGCGAGCATGAGGGTCAGGGCTGCGGTGCTGCAAATGCCACGTCCGTGGTGGGCATCGTACTCGTGCAGCCCGTGCAGTGCGTGGGGAGCACCCGAAAGGGCCGTCTCCCCAGAAGGCGGGCAGAGCTGTGGGCCCAGCACTGCCCTGCTCAGCAACACCCCTGCTGAACGCAGGGAAGGAGCGTGGTGGGAAATCAGAGTAAGATTCCCTGCGGCAGCCCGGGACCACCAGCACATGTGGACTCCCTTACGGGTGGTGGGCCAACTAGAACGCAACATCTCCTGGTCGGCCATGCCCGTCAGCACAGCACCTCCCAGACAGTAAGGGAGCACACGCAGACCGGCCGCGCTCGGGCACGCGCTGTCCTGGTTCAGCCCCAGTCAGCAACGGAGCAGCACCCAGCCTGCTTCGTCACCCCAAAGTAAGAACACTCGGGGGCTGAGATAAGACAATTTAAAAATTAAAATAAAACAGCAGTAGTAGTAGTAGTAATAATAATAATAATATAATGAAAAGGAAAATAATGCGGGGGAGGGGCAAAACCTGAGGAAGGGGAGGAAAAAACCAACCAAACCACAAGAGCTGCAACCGCTCACCACCCGCTGACCGACACCGCCAGTCCCCCAGCCGCGATCGCTGCCCCCGGCCAACTCCCCCCAGTTCATACACTGGACATGACTCACATGATATGGAATATCCTTTGGCCAGTTTGGATCAGCTCTCCTGGCTGTGCCCCCTCCCCTCCCGGCGTCTTGTGCACCCGGCAGAGCACGGGAAGCTGGAGAAGTCCTTGACTAGTGTAAGCACTACCCCGCAACAACTAAACCATCGGTGTTATCAACATTGTTCTCATACTAAATCCAAACCACAGCACTGTACCAGCTACAGAGAAGAAAATGAACTCTATCCCAGCTACAACTATGACACGCACGCAGAGTTTGCCTGTCTAACGCAGGAGTACTTTTTAATTTTTTTCCTCCCTGTAACTTTCGAGCTGTGTTTGCAGTTCAGGCTCTAGACCCTGCTGTTGAAGGGGAACATGTCATCTCTAGTCCTTTTCCTTTGAACAGTGGTAAGTGCTGAGAAGGGCATTGCTAATAAATCTTCCCTGTGCCAGTTCTCAGGAGAACTGGGTCATCCCGGGCATTTCTTCCCGCACCAGCCAGCACCTTCTTGCAAAGTCACGGAGCTGTAAATGTGGCAGAAGCCGTCAGGGCCCTGAGGACACTAACAGGCCTTCATGGGTCTTACCTAGACCCTCCACCCCCGTGGGCCCAGGAGCCCATTTAAGCTCAGCCCTAGGCCATTAGTTTTTCCTTGACGTATGCTGTAGCAGCACTGGTCTCCAGCTCAGCAGTGCCTGGCTCTGGACTGACTTCTTGACCTGTTCTCAGACCTGCTGCACCGTTACGGACCTGTCTGGAACGTGTCTGACCCTGGTTACCCTCGCCAGACCTCATCCTGATCTACAGCTTGCCCTGGGACGTGCCTCATCACCACGAATGTGCCTGATGATCTGGACTCTCTTTCAACCTGGTGACCATCTCTGAGTCTGCCCTGCTTGCCTCTCAGGTACCGTGGCTGGGGAGAGAGCTGCATTGCTGGCTGCCTGATCCTCGTCAGCCACCAGCTGACCTTCTGCTTCCTGAAGCTGGTCTGTGCATACAACACAAAACGGAGATAATTCAAAGCCCAGCATGCTGGGTGAGGTTTCCGGGCACATTTACTCATCTTTTCTTTACCATTTCAGCAGGTAGGTTTGTCCTGCAGCCATGCAACCCCTGAGAGTACCCCTGGATAAATGTGGGACCTGGGGGAACTGGAAAGCCCCTGTGGGCTGCAAGCAGGTGGCAAGAAGAAACAGAGCTCAGCCTGTGTCTCAGGGCTCTCTGGTCAAATGTTTCCAGTATTACACGGACTTCACTTTACTGGAGCCCTGGGCATAAACAGTCCATGTCCCAGGCCCTCACTATCTGTCCGTGGCATGGCTGGGCACAGCTCCGTCCGTGCTGTTGCTGGGCATGCATAGCTCCATGCCATTCACGGGAAAGGAGGAACTGATGGGGAACGTGATGATCAGTGGCAGATGTGGGTGTAGTGGTCAGGAAGTAGCGGTCTGCAAGATCCTGAAGGAAGTGGAAAAAGTGGAGTAGTGATATACAGATGCTGGACTTCACCCTATCCAGGGATCCTGTGGGAGGCAGCTTTGAAGGGTAAAGATGCTCAGCAGAGCTGGTAGGTCTTTAAGGACAGGGTCTTCTGAGTCCATCCCAATAATCAGGTACACAAGTAGATGTATTGGGAGATGGGTTTGGCTAAACTGAGAATGAAACTTGTGACTGAACTGAACAATGTTCGGAAAGCCAAAGCTCAGCTTGTCGAGACGTGCAAGGAACACCAGTAGTACTACTTCGGTTGTAGAAGATCTGATGATACTCGCGCATCTCAACGAACTCCTTTGGTTGTAGAAAGCTGAAGGGGGAAAGCATTCACAAAGGGACAAATGGCAGCGGACGTGGGCAACGCTGCGGTACTCCCTGCCTTCTTTGCCCCGGTCCTCACCAACGAGGTCTCCAGGTGCGTACCTGGAGGCAGCGTTTGGAGGGAACAATAACCAGCGCGGATGAGTGTCAGGGTGGTTACTACTTGGAGGGCCTGACCCACGGAAATCTATGAGCCCAGAGGGGCTCCGTGCAGGGGTGCCGAGAGGAGGCTGCGGGTGCCGGCTGACGTCCTTGCAAGGCCACTCGTAGCACGACGGAGGAAGTGGCGGCGCGGGCTCCTGGGTGGGCGCAGAACCACGAGGGAACGGGGAAGCGGCAGCGCGGGCGGCGCAGGGGGAAACCCGGCCCCGCGGCCCCTGCGGGGCT
>WEKW01027395.1:71955-95350 GCA_013389905.1 Sula dactylatra | reverse complement strand
GGAGCGGGGTGGGGGGCGCCGAGCCCTGTCCCGGCGGGCGGGAGAGCCGGGGCCCCTGCGGGAGTTTGCGTCCCTGTAACCCCAGAAATCCCGCCGGCCGGAGGGAGGTTCCCCCGAAGTGCCGTGTGGAAGGAGGACCTGGGATCCCTGGGCTTCTCCTCACTCCGTGGCATTCGCTAATTTAGGCATCAGGTTTGCTCAGTGCTTGTTACCTGCTACTCGACGCCGAGGCAGCTTAGCGTCGATGAGCTGGAAGAGCCCCTGCCTCTCTCCCCGCCGGTGTCTGCGGACACACAAGTGCATTGTCTTGCAGGTCACTTCATGGGGAAGAAGAGTGTCACAGGCTCCCCGCACCTGGACTCGCCGGAGGAGCCTGCGGTGCCGATGGTCTTCGGTCCTTCTCTCAGAGCCTTGCTGGAGGACGTGATGGAACTGCTTACCCGCGAGCTCCTGAAAATCCTCTTGCAAGAAAGACTTTTGGATGAGAACCAAGGAAAATATGACCTCACTGACCAGGTGAATATTGACTAAGATGGAGGGAGATGCTCAGAGCAGGGAGGTGGTGGAGATGTTCATCTGCAGCAGCCAGCTTTGCTGGAGATGGGGGCATCTGCACAGCTGCTAGAGGCGCATTCCCCCCTTCTGCTCCTGGTAACCCTCCTTAAACCAGTTCCCAAAACCAGCCGTAAAGGGGCAGAGGAGAAGCCTCCCTAGGCTTTTATCTAGCTGGGCAGTGGCTAATAGTCCCAAATGCTTGGGAAGGGTGTGAGGATGAGCAAAGGATGCTGCAATGGAGCTGTCGTAGCGGTGATCTCCAGCCCAGGGGTTGGTCGTGAGCATCTGGTGCAGAAGAGGATGGCTGGTCGCTGTGGCTGCCGTGAAAAAACGTCCCCTTTTTCAGCCATTGCAGAGACAGGGACGTCCTTTCTCCCTGCTGTTTCTGTAGAGAGAGGCCAAGAGGGACACAGCTCCACATGTGAAGGGGAAAGGGGTCTGTCCTGCAAAGAGGTCTTGGGCTTCTGATGCCCTTGTCTTGGGTCTGCGTTGCTGTGGTCGGGACCCCTCGTTACCGAGGGCCGCGTAGGTTTTTTCGCTTGCCTTGCAGAGGGGAGGTGTGCGTTAGTTATACCGCTGCAGCGCGGGTCTTGGGGAGCAGGCAGGAGCTCTGCTAGTCCTGCTGCGCATCAGCAGATCCTCAGCCTCCTTGGTGTGGCTTTTGCCTCAGAACTCGTCCAATTCCCGGTAGGAAACCTGCCCCTGGGAGCAATGCATGCACACAGACCCTCACACAGGACGCAGAGATGGAATTGCTCGGTCCATGTGGCTCTGCTTGTCTGTTGCCTCGTGCGTGCTTCCCTGGTGTCTCACCCTTTCTAGTCACTGCAGGAAGTAACTGAGAGCCTAAAAGGGATGGAATCCTCTTAGGTGGGTCCTACATGTGCTGTTCCACTGAGCTGCTGTACTTGAGGAGCTATCCAGTAGCACTGTGTACAGGTAAAGCTACTTCTGTTATCCAGGTTTAAGCAGTGCTTGCTCCTATTCTTTGCTTGTTTGGGGAAGGCACAGGTGGAGCAGAGTCGCAGGGATGTGAGCTTGAGTGGCACTGATCGTTCAAGCACCTTCTTGACTCGGTTTCAGCAGACTAAGGTAAACTGAGGCTTTCCCAGAGAGCTGGTCCCATCAGGATAGAGGGCTTTCCACCATGAAGATAGCGCCGGGCATGGCAGAAGACATCAGCCTACCCTGCTCCCCATAAGATGCTGTCTGCTGTGACTGCTGCACTGCTGCAGCTTTTGCTTCTTGGATGCAGCTGAAAGGGAGGAGAGGGCTGCCAAGGTCCTGGACCCTTCTCCATCCTCCCTGGGGAGCCTTTGAGGTGGAGGGTATTTGCTGCATTAACTGCCTGGGATGATGGGAGAGCTGGTGGATGTGCAGCCCAGCCTTGTCCGCTAAGATGTTCACGAGTGTGCGGTGCGAGTTTGATAAAAGTGATCCTTGTGGCTCTCCTCTGTGTAGTTGAGTCGCACGTTCACTGCGCACAGTGCAGATGTGCTTAGGCAGAGGCTGCCCCGAGTGCTGGTGCTGTGTCTTAGGCTGCCAGCTGGGTGCCAGTGCCCTGCCAGCCCTCTTGGCGCTCGTTCCCAGTGCTCAAAGACAGCCCCTGGCCAAGGGTAGCACCCAGGACTGGACATCAGCCTTCGGCACGCGTGTGTGCTGGTGTGAAAGCTCTGCTGCTGGAGGGCGATTTGGCTCATGGTCAAGCAGATGCTGGCCAGCTGCCTGCCTCACTGTGCCGGTGCCTCTCTGGTGGGAGGTGGGATGCCCTGCACATATGTGGCATCGCAGCTTAGATTCCTGATGCGCAGCTGGCTCCTACCTCTCACCTTCTCTTCCTGAAACCTCTTGCATCTCCTTGGCCACTGCCCTGGTGTGCCAGCTGTCCTCTTGCTGCCTTGTTGGGTGATAGGTCTGGTTCTGCCCTTCAGACACCTCTGAGCACCTCACTAGACTCAACTCCTGCCTTCCTGCCCCTTTCTTCACCACCTGTCCCCTAGGGCATCCTTGCCTCTTAGCTGCCAGGTGATATTACAGGACTACTTCTCCCTGATGCCTCTGAGTGCTATCTGTGATGTACTTTTCTGTGGGACCTTATTTTTTCTTGCTTTTGTGGGTGACACAGTGCCAATGCAAATTCCTGCCAGCCTGACCGCTTTCTCCCTCAGTGTGACTGTTGTTGGACCCCTGAGGTCAGCAACCAGCCTGTGCTCGAGCTGATACGCGTGCCATGTTCACCACCTGCCTAACAAGCTGTTCAATAGCTCTGCTCTGTGAAACTCTGTCCACCCCCTGCTCAGGATCCGTCACTTCCATCTCAACTCAGTTTGGAAAAACAAAGATGCTTCTCCCTTCCTTGGGACCCCCTGGAATTAATGTGCCCTCTGAATGTTGCTCTGCTGCTCCAGCACACGTGCTGTGCTTCGCGGCAGGATAAGTATTGAGGGAACTCAACTTTTGTTGGAAAACCCAATGGCTTTACCTTTTCTGAGGGTGTCACTGATCATTCATGAACAGGTTCTTCCTTTCTGTGGGGCCCCTCTAAGCACTGAACTCCCAAGGCTTAGTCATTTTGCTCGCTTTCCCTTCATGCGGGTTAGTCCTGCTTGCTGCCGTTGGGTTTTGTCTCAAGATGTTTCCCATCCCTTTTCAAAGTGGGAGCTCCATGCTCGTGACGGCAGAAGTCCCACAGAGCAGAAGGGGTTTGCAAACAGGGATTTCTGTTTTGTCTTTTTAACTGCATGTGGCAGGCAGGGCTTGGCTCTCAGCACGCTGGGGCTTTTCAGGATGCCATCCTGTTGCTGTGTGTGACAAGGATTTGGCTGGCAGAGGAGGATCGTCCCCATCCCTTGTCATCTTCTTGGGCGTGTGGCAGTATTTCTGCAGGAGACAGACAGGGTGAGACCATGTGCATGGAGCGGAATGGCTCCAGAGGCGTGAGGAGAGCCCTTCTGTGTGACGGCAGATGCTGCCCTGAGCGGCTCTGGGACCTCTGGGCACTATGCAGTCCCACAAAATCCCTCTGTAACTCTGCCCTGCTGTGTTTTGTGTCTCTCTCTGCCCTCTCGCATAGCTCTGTGCTGAATCGGGCCCTGAGGCTGCTCTTGTTCCTGAAGCCCAACCTGATGGCTGCTGTCTCAGTGGGCTGGTGAAGTTTGCTTCTGATGTCTGCCAGCTGTGGTCCAGCTGCTGGAGCACAGGATGGGAGGCAGGAGTCAGGCTCCTGGCTCTTTCCTTCTCACGTGCTGCCTGAAAGTGCCATCATGGTCCAGCATGGGACACTTGTCTAATCTGTGGTAGCCAGCAGATGATGTTGGTGGAGGCTGCATATGGGACCCAGTGTCTCACCCTTGTGCCTTTTTTTGTAGGAGACAGGGCTTTTAACAAAGGTGCTGGAGAAGTATTTTTCAAACTGAAGAAGCACAACCGTGGAGGATGAGGTCTGCAGGCTCGGCCATGCGTGGCAGACAGAGGAGAGCATCGTCCTTGTGGGTTACTGTAGCAACATGACTTAAAGTTATTCTTTCTATAAGAGTCCTAACAGTGACTGCTTGTATGACAAGCAGAGCTTCCCTGTGTATCTCCGGTATGTTTTCTGCTTTCTTGATGTCTGATGTGCCCCTGTGAATAAAACTGGCTCTTTGCACAGACTAGCTCAGACTTTTCTGTGGGGGTGGGAAGGGAGACCCCCAGGGCTTCTGCAGGAAGAATGGGGAGAGGGAGCAGCATTGTGGGGGTGGAGGGAAGCTCCTGGCTCTCAGCAGCCAGGAGGGGGTTGGATTCAGTCCCTGCAGCCTCTGCTTGCTGAAGGAGACCCTAACTGCTGCATGACAAAATTACAAGCTTGGATGAGCTGATTACCCCACTCACTACTGGAGCATCTTTATCTTTATAACCCTCTTTTGCAAACCCTTCTGAAAAGAAAAAGCATCTTGCTCATGGCATTGCTGGGGTTCAAGAAGGGTCCCTGCCTTGTGGGACCCTGGGGTTTACTACAGGCGCAGGGGCCTTGGCTGGACCTTCTTCTGTGGTCCCTCATGGGCAGGTGCTGTTAAATGCTCAGCCTGCTTTGGGATGATTGCTTGGTGCATCTTCACCTTGTGCATGTAGTTAAGCACTCACAGGGGCAGAGGTAGAGCCCTGGGGCCCTCTATGGAGCAGAACAGCTGAACAAGGGCACAAACAGGGCTGCTCAAAATGAGCGACAGAGCACAGCCCCATGAACAGGCTCTGGTTCTGTACCTTCTGAAAGTGCTGCTTGTAGATATGCCCTATGTCCCCCTGCCATCTCTGGGGCTGTCCCCAGGCAGAGCTAAACCTGGCAGCAGATCCCAGGCTGATGCCGTAAATGAAACCATAAGCTTTCCCCTGCCACACGTTCTGATGCTAAATTCAACCTGAACCATTGAGCTCCCATGGGGAGGAAAGCCCTTCTCCCAAGAGTGACAGAAGCCCAGAGCCATGTCATGCCAAGCCAAGGGAAGATCTAGCACCTGAACATGCTGATGACCAGTACAGGGGAGAAAGCCATGGTAGGAGACCTTCCCACCTTGCTCCCTGTCACTTCAAGGATAACTTGAAGCCCAGAAGGTGTTTATGAACATACTGTTCCTGCAGGAACTTACTCACGAGCAAGGCAAAGGCCGTGGCAGCCTTAAACCCTTTTCTGGGGAGCTGCAGGAGAGAATGGCTGGCCTCCATCCCTGGGCAGATGCGGGGCATGCGGGCACAGCTGCCCTCACCGTGGTACTGCCTCCTGCCCAGACCTAGGCCTGGAGATGCTTCTCAGGAGACGGTATGGTGCTGCAAACCCACTGCCAATGTCACAGGCTGTCCCAAGCCAGGTGAGAGCTGGAGCCACCAGTGTAGGGGACAGCTGGGGACATCACAGGATCCCCAGGTCCTGCTTGGGGCAGGCTGGCAACTCAGAGGTGGAAGAGAGATAGGTACCACAGAAACGTGCGGTGGGGCCACCACTCTTTCTCTGAGCTTAACCTCGGGGTGCAGGCCCTGTTTGGGCACAACCAGCGTTCACGCTGCTCCCGTTTGCAAAAAAAAGAGTCTGCAGGTTATTTGCAGCGTTGCCTGTCTGTCCAGCTGCTCACATGTCCCCACCTTTTGTCCCCTGTATGCCACTCCTGGGGTTGCTGGCAGCAGTTGCCCAGGTGTTGCCAGCTGGGAATGATGTGCTTCAGTAATGGAGACCCAGCATCCCCCATGCAGCAAACGCAAAACCCGTGCATCGGCCTCCAAAGCCTGCAGATCTTAGACCAATAAATGAGCATTTGTTTTCCACTTACAGCCTGGCTTTGGAGCCTTCAGAGTCGGTGTTTTCTCAGCTATTCAAAGGTTGGTTTTGGTGGGTAAAACCCAAACATCCTACAACTAGTTTGCCCCAGACGTTGCCTCCGAGACCTGGTGCTCCCCATCAAATGCCCCAATGCCAGGAGGGAGTTGTCCGGGAGACACGTGATGATGATTCAGGTCATGCCAAACCTCCCATGCCTCACTGGAGCAGTTGCACGGCCGCAGCCCCTGGGGAGAGCATTAGCTTGCTACCGCTTGGAGCCCTCCCACGTTCTCCAACCTGCTGGTGGACAACCCACCTGTAGCACCACAGCAGCCTCTATTCCCTTCTTGTGTCCTTCATAGTCTCCAACCCACCAGGTTCACTCAAGAGGTATCCCACTGTCCTTCTGCAGTCACTTGTTCCCAGGACTGCAGGAAGCCTTCCTCCAACGTGTATTTTTTCGTCCAGGCTTGCTGCTGTGCGCTGGGATGTGGGTGACTCCCAGATTGCCTTTCATTAGCTGTAGCAAACCCTTGGCTTAAAACTAATTATAAGCAAGAAAAATAATGACATGGCATATCGTGTTTGACACTGGAGCAGACCGGATGCCTCTCAGCCAGCAGTGTGATGGACTGACAGCCTAATGGGATTCCCAACTGTGTCATGGGAGCACCGGCTCACATCCCGCCCAGGCAAGCTCATGGGAGGATGAGCAGGTTCCTGAACACCGCAGCAGAAATCTGCCATGAGATACCTGGGTGAGATCTTTGTTCTCCTGCCCACCCAGCAAGAACCTGCCCAACTGCCCGTCTGTCTGTCCCCCTTCCCCCCCATTGCTATCTGTGGGTCGAGATAAAGATGGGGAGGTCACATGGTAATTACTGTCATGGGCAAAACAGACACGACTAGTGGAATTTAACTGAATTTATTGTCAATTAATATAACATAAATATTTGAGTACTGATTCAGGTTTTGGAAACAAAACCCCCCAAGTATTTTCACACTTGGGGAAAGCCCCTCTTCTGCCCTTTGCTGGGGAAGCATCACTCCCAGCACCTCTCCTCCTCATTGTTATCGCTGCAGGTTACGCTCAGTCCCCTTGGTGAAGCAACAGGCAACAGCAGGAGGATGCAGTCAGGTCGCAGCAGTTTCCCCTCTGCTGCTCCTTCCTTCTTGCTCTTTTCCTGTGCTCTGCTGTGGCTGCTCAACACTCACATCTTCCTTTGGGAGCGCACCTCCTCTGTCATGGGCTCGTCCACAGGCTGCAGTCCCTTTGGGAATGTATATGTGCTTCATCATGGGCCCTCCATGGGCAGCAGTCCATTCGAGGGGTGCCTGCTCCACCATGGAGCACTGCTTCATCCTCCTCCTCCTCTGAACTGCTACACAGACTGTTGGCCCCCCTGAGCCATGTGTTGCTGAGAAGCAAGATGTCCAGCACCTGCCTCAGGCACCATCCTAGAAGCGTAGGATAACTCAGGCTGGAGAGGCCTCAGCAGATCTCTAGTCCAGCCTTGTCACTCACCAGGTCATATTCTTTGGGGGTTTCGAGGACCAAAGGTTTGTGTCCAGCCTAGGGAAATGAGCAAATTCTTAATTTTTTTTCTTCCAGCTCTGGTTTTGTTCCCCTTGCTGCTCTGGTTCAAGGCTGCCCCTCCATGCTGCTACTTGGACTCGAGAACTCGCTCACAGCAGAACTTGCTGCTTCTGCACGCCGCAAGCAGAGATGCAACGAGGCCACTGACTCAACTGAGGTCACTGGGACAACGTCCCCGGGGCGTGCAGATGACTGCAGAGCAGAACTGAGGCACAGACCCTCAGAAACTCTGACAGTTCAGAGCACAGACATCTGTGACCGTAGCTGGTCTCCTGGACTTTCCGCACACCCTGTGGCCATGGTATGACCGCAGGGATGGGAAAAGGACATGAAGTGAGGTAAGAGAAATGGAGACAAGCCACCTTCACCACTGGCATTTGTTTCTATTTAGTTGTGGCACTGCCCTATGAGGAGGAGCTAGCTCAGAGGGATGCTTGTGAAAGTCAGCTGCCACCACTTGGTGTCATTGGTGTCCCAGGCTTAGCCAAGTGCTCCCTGTCATGCCCATTCACGCAGGACTGGCTCCCCTGCTTTGCTGTCAGCAAAGACATCAGGCCCCAAGTCAGTGTGCTTCCTTTGAGGTGTCTTGAGACCTCTCTTCCATAGAAGACCAACAAACCAGGCAATGAGGAAGGGAGAGAGAGAGGCAGAAAGGAAATCAGGTTGCCGTCAGGAAGCAAAACAATCTCAGTCCCCTAAACACCTTTGCCATCCCCCATCCTCTTCCAGGGAAAGCTCTTCTTATCCTGATGTGGACACCAAAACCTGACCTGACCAAGGTAAACCCAACCAGTACAGAGGCTGAGACAGCCTGACGAAGTGCGTGACCAGAGCTTGGCACCCCTGTTTTCCTGAAGATGGTTTCCAGGTTGCAGGGAGCAGGGCATCCTAGTGCAGAGGAGCCAAGGTTAAATGCAGTGTGGGGCTGCAAACTATCTGGATGCTCTATCAAGGATACAGAGGCCTTTTCCCCTTGACAGGACCCAGCAGGTCACTGCAAAGCGCTAGCAGCGTGGAAAGAGGGGAGGGATACCAATGACACAGGAGGATCGCACGTAATGGCAAACTGCAGACAGAAAGGTTGTGTATCCTGAATCCAGCGCCGGTGCCTTCAGAACAGTCCAGCACCATCTCGTGTGCTCAGGCGGCCAGCTTTCCTTGTTCAGCTGTAGGGACTGAGGATGGGGTCTCCTGGGTGGTGAAGAGAAGGGAGACCTGAGCCTTGTACCAACTTCCCCCCACTCTGCCCTGCCCTGAGCATGGTAGAAGCACTTTGGAAAACACAGATATGGGACCCTGTGGCGAAGCATTTCATGGCATCAGGTCCTTGGCTTCCAGCTGAGGGCCCCAAGAAGGGAATCAGCTAAAGATGAGCAGGAGAAGTTCTCTGGTAGACAGTAAGAGGCCTGACAGAGATCTGGTACTTCCATGGGAACCCCAGCAGTTCAGAAAATACCTCCATCTCACACTGCAGCTAGCAACAGCTCCCCAGTTTTATTTGGAAATGAGAGGGACCCAAACTCCCCATGTCACACCACATAGACCTTGTCATCCAGCCTGTTCTCACTGCTTTAGTCTTTATGGGAAACTCTTTTCCTGACCCTCTTTCTCAGCCCAGGAGATGGCTTCTAGAGTATGAAATTACTCCAGTGTTGCTTGTGCCACGGCAGCTCTTACCACAAGAGACGTGCTCACCCTGGCCCCAAGCAAGTGCTTTGTTCTGGACTTGGGTGGACTGTGCCTAAGCAACTACAACAAGGACATCATGGAACATGGTGTCTTGAAATCCTGCAATGTCTCCTGCTGTGAATAACCTGGGGAAAGAGGCACAAGTGCTTGACTGTGTTGGGAGAATCACAGTTCTCTTCTTGCCCAGTCCAGGATGTCTCAGGTCTGTGCCTGACCCAAGGTCCCCTGTGTGACCCCGCTCAGAAGGAGATATTCTAGCAATGTATGTGCACCAAATGCTGCTGCGTGAGGCTAGAGGGTTGGATCATCCCAGCTACAGACCCACAAAGCCTCTTTATGCACTTTCTTTGCAACACCCGTTCCTGGCAGACGTGAGATATTGGTCTTCAGTGGATGAAAACAGTTCTAGAGCAGCAGGAACGAAACCAGCCACCTGGCAGGATGAGACCCCTCCTGTGACAGGACCGTCTACATGGGACTCCAGAAATCATCAGGGTGATGGAGTGCAGGGAGGGAAGCCTAACACAATCTCACTTCCATTTTATATTAGTTATGATGCATTTTTAACCTCCATATGGTGCTGAGAACCAGCCAAGGACTGTAATAGGAATAAGGTATTAATATACTCATTGGTTCTTCAAGCTCATGGTGTATAAAATATAGTGAGCAGGCTAAATGTGTTGCAGCGCTGGGAAATTGCTTTGCACTGGTAACAGCTTCTGGAGCACATGCTCCCGCTGCACTGCAGAGAGGAAGGTGCCATAAACGAGCTGCTACCAAGACCACCTGCCAACCTTTGGACTTCTTGTACAATGCTGAGACTGTGCCAGGAGCTGTAGAGCTGGCACAGCTGATGGCTCTTATAAAATGCATGTAGATCAGTACTGCAACACTGAGGTGTTTTCCCAGTGTAGGAAGTCAATCAAAGTGGTAATTCAGGCAAGCCCTCTTCCTGAAGCAGTAGGCAGAGGTGGATACAGTAAGATCCCTTCCTGCTCCACGTAGGATCTAGAAAAAGTGAACTTAGGACACTCCTTTCTTTCCGTTTCCAGCTTTCAGTGTGCTGATAGTCTTGGCGTGCCTCATCCTCTGGTGTGTCAGGGAAGACCTTTGCCTCCAGGAGGAGATCTGTACCTGTTCCAGGTGTTTTCAAGCCAACACCTGTTGCACCAACTGGTCCAGGGTGGTGGCACTGACGAGGGAGCCACCAGTCTCCAGCTGCCCTCAGGGAGCATCTCCAGCCTGGCCATGCGGCTGGTGTGGAGGGCAGCAACCTGCTCCAGGACCTGGATGCAAATGCCATGGGAAGGGAAGGGCTAAGAGAGCTCCCAGCAGGGCAGGAGGACTCTTGGGAATACATATCTGGGACTTGGGCCAAGGTGGGCTCTGTTCCTCTTGCCTGGGAACATCCAGGTGGCAGCGCTAGACCTCAAAGACCATGTTCTTTCATGAAGGGTCAGCTTCCTCACCTGCCATGTGCCCTTCCTCTGGAAGAATGGGAGACACATGCCCTGAAAGGTTTCAGGGATCCAGCTCTACTAGGGGGTCTGTGAGACTATGGTAGGAGCAACAGGGTCACCAGATTCGTATAAATGCTAGTGGGAAGACCTCTGAAGGTCTCTAGTTCAACCTCTCACTCACAGCAGGACTGTCTCCAACTGCAAGACACTATCCCGAGGTCATGCTTGGTGGGACAGGGCCACTGGGTAGGAAGAGATCTGCACCCCAACCCACAAGCCCTTGTGACACCCAAAGCTGGTAGAGAACATGCACGTGAGACCCGGCCAGCCTCAGGTCTGCCTTGGATATCTTCCACCACAACTTTCGTCCTCCTGCTCCAAGCTCTGCAAGCTCATTCCCAGAAGCAGGTGGTCCAAGTCCAAGTGGAGGTCCTTGGAGGGCTCTGGGACAGCGAGGGTGTCTTGCAAGATCAAAACCATTTGGAAGGTGGTTCCACAAGCCCTACAACAATCTGTGCTACTTCCAGCTGGATTGAACTATTTGTTGTGCATAGGCTAAGGCAAACCCATGTCTGCTTGCAGACTACCTTGACTCTATGGATTATTTTTTTTTTAATATTAAGCAAGCAGTTGGTTGTAATTTTTCTTACAATATTTCTGCCCACACAGTGCAGAGCAGCCCTAGGGTCTTTCCACTGCTTTTCCTGGATGGAAGAAACAGATATTCAAATGATCTTCTACTCACAGCCAGGCTACGAGGTGCAGAGTGCTTGTGTGTGCTCAGACACAGACCTGCACCCCAGTCTGAGGTGGGGTAGCATTGCTCTGGGGTGAATTTCAAGGCTGGCAGGGAGACACTAGACACAGGAGCTCCATGGAAAAATGTGTGTCACTGTAATTAGGCCTCTAACAGCAGGGATTACAAGAGAAAGCTTCTCTCTAAGTTGCAGCCTGAGATGCAAGATGGAAAGTGATGTCCTCCCCCTCTCCTCTGTTCTCCCAGGGCATCAGGGTACCCACTCAGACCCTCCCACACTACCTCCCTATATCCCTTTGCTCCAGAGGCTCTTGCAGAGCTGCCATACTGGGATCAGGGCAGCCTGGAAGGGGCACTTGGGGTTTGTGAAACAGGAGGGAAGGGCTGGACCTGCAGCCCTTCATCCAGACGGGGCAATCCCAGCAATGGGCACGACACTTGGGAAGGAACAGGGACCACCAGCCCGAGCCCTGCATCGGTGTGTCCCCTTCCCCATCACAGGCACTGGTCTCAGTGCCCACAGGGTCAAACCCGGGGTCTCTGGGCAGGATGGAGATATTCAGGAGGGTAACGGAGCAGCTGGGTTTCCATCCCCTGGGTCTCTAAGAGCACGTGGAAACACGCAACAGCACTGGCAGGAGCTGAAAGCCTGTTTGGGGCTGGGAGCAAAGATGATCAATCAGCTCCAGGTAAGATGCTCTTCCTGGCACATGCCTCTGAAAGTCCAGGCCATGAGACTTGTTCCTTTCCTGCATGATGGCTCTTGGAAGGAGCAGAGGGCTGAACACTCAACACAATTTCTGGATGAGGATTTCCTCAAAGCGTGGCTGAAACCCCTCCTGTTTCAGTTCCCACTAGGATGATGGGTGGCTCCTGCTGAGCTCTACCTCCATCTCCTGGCAGCCCCCTGAGTTGTCTCCATCATGAGATATGAAACACAGCTTGCTGGGCAGTGCAGTGGGCAGCAACACCTTCCCCTTCTCTCAAAATCTTTAAGTAACTTCCAGGCAGAACTGGAAAAATAGATCCTTCTTGCAAATATATCTAAACCCAAACCATGGCCACAGCGTCATGAACCTCTATGCTCAGCTAGGTGGAAACTGGCCAGAAGGACTCCCTCCATTGTTCCTCCTGTCCCTCCCTTCAAGCTGTTCCATCATGGGTCATGATGAGCTGTTCCAAAGAATCTGAGGCAAGGAGCTGCATCCAAGCATTGGGATGGGACACTGGATGAGCCCCATCGCAACCGAGCACCAGCCTGACCCCAGCTTCAGCATCCTCTGTGCTGTGGGCCAGACCAGAGGGACGATGGGGACAGCCAGTGGGGCGAGGTGACACCTGGACACAAACACCACGGCTGTCCCACTGGCACCAATGGGTCATACAGAAATCCTCTAAGCAAAGGGCAGCCTCTCAGGGCTCCTGCTCCTTCCCCAAAACTGCGTCCCTGCCCAGGCACATCCCCACGCCTTCCCCGCCTTGGCTCCCGGCACCACAAGAGATGGCAGCTGATCCAACAGTCTGTGGATGCTTGCGAAAGAGGTGATGGGTGCTGCTCCCCTCGCCCCCACCTCCCTCGGGTGATCTGGAGCAGGTGACTCATCCCTAATCGCCCTGTCCATCGCTCGCAAGCCAGCGAAGCAGAAGCTGCCCAATAAGAGAGGGCTGCCCAAGCGAGGGCAGGGTGCTGACAGTGGGAGCAGCACCCTAAGCATGAGGCTGCGAGTTCCTGGCGAGCAAGAACAAGTCCCCAGACCTGTTCCCTGGAAACTGTTGAATGAACCACACACCTTTACTACCTGCAGAAATACCCAGAAAATTAAAAAGAGAGGGGATAAAACCCCAAACCACAGTTATCATCATAGCCTCAGGCTTTCTGTGGATGCAGAGTGCTGGCTGAGGAGTAAATCCAGCAGTTTTCCCACACTTGCCAGCCCATGACCCCATCAGCACCCAAGGGAAGTGGAGCATACCACCACCACCACCATGCCCCGTTTCCATCACTGCTGGGGACAGATGAGGGGACCAGAGCAGCCCTGTGAGCTCCCCCAATGTCCTTGCACACAAACACTGTATCACTGGGCACCTGCTTTACAGAAGGAGGGAAACTTCCTCCCCCCTGCTTTCATTTTTGGCAATAGGTCACGTCCCCAAAAGACATGTTTGTGATGCTCGTATGAACAGCACAAAAACCACAGTGCCTCGATCTGTTCCCCAGGCAAACCCCATACGTTGGTTTGGCCAAGCCAGTGCAGCGCCCATCCCTCTGCTGCCTCTCCCAGCTCCAGGGAGTGCAACGAGTGATGGTTTAACCCCGGCCAGATGACTCGTCATCCCGTGTACCACCCAACATGGTTGCATCTTCCCCACCTTAATTAATCTCAGCCTGCCAATTACCAGGCACCCCCTTAGTTATCCCTCTCCCACACCAGAGAGAGAGGTATTTCCACCTTTCCAAGAGGTCTAAAGCCCCAAATGTGTCCACATGATCACCCCCAAGGTTCTGCACCATTTGCTGTGAAGTCCACCTCTCCCTCCACTTTGCAGATGCTGCCAGAGCTGGAGCTGATGCCACATCCCCAGCATTGCCTGCACTGGCAGACACCTCTGGAGCACAGCTCTGCACACGTTTCCCAGCCAAATCACCCCTGCCACCCTTTATTTAATTTTTTTAAACAACCCTGGGGAGGGATTCAGTGTTCAGACTGAGTAGCAGCAGTTTGGGACTTGAGGGGAAATGGCAAAGTCTTTGCCCAGAAATGCCTTTATTTCCTGCTGGGCATGAATAAAACTTGTTTTTACCTCCCTCTGCCAAGGGGGTGGGAAGCACAGCTTTTCAGGGCACCCAGCCAGGCCATCCACTGGGATGCAGAAAGAAATACCCAGGGGTTGGCAATAATTGTGCAAGCTTCAGAGGGAAGCCCCCAAACGTGGATCAGGAGAGTGCTTTTACCGTGATGGGCCCTCTCGGCATCAATGCAACCTGTTTCAGCCAAAATGCCAAAGAATGAAAACAAACCCCAAGAGCTTGAATTTTCACGATCTCCACACTGTGGCCAGATTAGTAACCTGAGCGTCTTCTGCGTAACAGGGCTGGGAGCCCACCTAGCCCTGTGCTTCTCTGATGGTCCCCCTTGCCAGCCACTGCATCACCTTGCCCGGTGACTGAGAAGTCAGCCAAGACCTTCCCAGGGAACCTCCCCGGGGGAAGGAGTCAGAGCAGGGTCGGTGAGGAGGCAGTGCAGCCACAACCCGTGCTAGATGACCTCAGCTGGGATGCTTCGCTGGGCTGCTCTCCCCAGCAGGCTCCTGAGGAGCCTGCCGGCCCCAGGATCTGCTTGCCCTAAGGAACAGCTGGACTTTTCACGGCTCTGCAGGAAGAGTTGAGGAAAAGAAGGCAAAGCCCCCCCGGATCACTCACCGGGGTGCCTGCCCGCAGCTCCCCCGCCCGCCGCGGGGCTCTCCAGGAGCGCCGGGGGGATCAGCCGTGGGAAAGGCTGCACGACCCACCGCCTCTAGAAGCAGGCACCGTCACCACCACCGGGAGGAACAGCCGTGCCACACGGGGCTGGCTGCTCGCCCGCAGCCCGGGCAGGCAGCGGGGGCACGGAGGCAGCAGCGCTGCGCCGCAGCCAGCCCTCCGCACCGGCCGCAGCAGAGGTAGGCTCGCTGCGGGGAAGGGGCTACGGGTGTTTCCACAGCCGCTACTGGGACAGTCCCCTTTCCCAGGGGATGCTGAGCAGCCCTTTCCTAGCAGGGAAGCTTCTTGGCCAAGTGCCATGGCAAAAACTGCGTCTGGCTTCCCAAACGGCATCCGTCCGCCTGCTGCGGCATGGCGTTGCTTCCAGCCTGCTCGTGGGACAGAGGGTTGGCAGGTGTTGATTTGCACCCTGCTGCCAGGGACGGGCAATTTCCCTCTGGGTTACCCCGTTCCTTGAACGGCAAGGATTTACCTCGGTCTGGGGCTCAGCCCAACGGACGCAGTCTGCGTTTGTGTGGTGATTCACCAAGCACCTCGAGCACAACATCTGCAGTCGGGGCCAGGCTGTTTGACAAAGAGCTGAACCAGGGAGGGTGGGAGCACGGGCAAGAGACCAGGGGTTGAGAACAGGCAGTGGAGGGGAGCGAGAGGCCCAAGGAGTGTGTATATCTTGCTGTCTCATCTTGGGGACAATGAGCATTGCAGCAGATGCCCCAGTGACTCCAACCCTGCTTTGCTCCGGGGCGTAACCTGGGGAGATGGAGGGCTCCTATGGGAGATGCCTGAGCATACACCCAGATGTGGGACTGCAATGCGCACGGGCACTGGAGATGCACGCACAGCCGTGCCTGGAACAAGCAGCAAGTGGGCAGGAGATGGCTCTCTGGAGAAGCCTGGGTGCGGTGGAAATATGGAGGTGATTTTTCCCCTGATGTCTCTCTGGGTGTTGTTTTCCAGCCATCCGGAGCAACAGGATGATGCTGTGGAATGGCTCCTTCCCCTTCTATCCTGGTGCCAATGCGTGCTTCCCCTTCAACACCACCCAGGCTGTCATTGTCTCTGTCTTCCTCTCCATGCTGGCCACTTGCATCATCATCCTGCCGGGGATCCGGGGCCGAGGGGTAAGTGGGGGGTCTGGGGAAGCTCAGCCCTCTGGTCCCTGCCCTGCACATCCCACATGCCTCCTCCTTCCCAGCCTCAGAAACAGACTTGGGGAGCAAACATTCCCCCACGTTCATGGCCAGGGCTCTGTGATCTCTAGCGAGCCATGGGGGTGAGCTCCAGCCCAATCCAGCATGTACCCCCATGCTGGAGACACCAAACTCCACCATCCCAAATTTATGAGGTGCCAAAATCTGAGCTTGGCTGGATTTCATTGTGAGCAAGCCCGAGTGATTTCGCAGGAATGGAAAAACAGGGTGAGGCTCAAAGACCTTGCTCCACCTTCCCCGAAACCCCAGTAAAAGGAGGAGGTGTGCACCATGCGTGCCCCAGCACTGCTCACAGGGCAGCGGCCAACAGACCCTGCTGCGAGCCCACCGCTTGCATGTCATGCACTTGTGGTGCGTTTGGCTTTGCAGCGGGGCTGGCCAAGGCGCATCTCCTCCCCACGAAACCCTGGCCGCCGCTTTTGTCTCCAGCTGTGGCCAGCTGCCAACACGTCCAAACAAGTGAGGTTTGGATAAGTGTGGAAATCCCAGCTCAGGACTATTAAAGGGAGTGTCTTCATCCTCCTTCCCAGAAAGGGGATGTCACGGCTTTCCCAAATGGGCTGTTTTGTCCTTCTTGCTCTGCCTGTATCTCCCTGCTGCCTCCTCCACCCCACTGCAGAGATAACCCAGCCATGTGTCCCCCACCATGCGACCCACCTGCAGAGCCCATAGGGTGACTCCCCAGGGGAGGGACAGGCCTGTTTCTCACAGCTGGCATTTCTGTATGACCTGCTTGGTGCTGAGGTCCCCACGGCAAAATCTGACTGAGACCTGTCCTCCCCCTTTGCTCACCCCTTGCAGCAACTCTTCTGGTTCCTGCGGGTGGTGATAGGTCTCTTCGTGGGAGCAGTGGTCCTCAGTGAGTACCAGGGTCCTGGAGGGGAAGCTCAGGGATGCCTAAGACATGGGCGATGGACGAGCAAGGTGAGGGAGGGTGAACAGAGCAGCCAAGTGCCAAGTCCAGCCCGCAGAATGAGTTTATGGGGAAGATCAATGCCTGTCTGTGTCTGGGACCTGGCTGCAGTAAGTGGTGGGAGGTACAAGCACCCATCTGTCTCCTCTCCGACGGCTGGCGGTTGTAGGTGCAGACCACCTCCAGGGCAGTTACCAAAAGCCCACCGCCAACTGCCAGGGGACTCAGACTAATTGGCAGGGGCTTAGGTGAGGACCAGTGCCTAGACAGTGCCCACACATCAGCCCCATTGCCTCTAGGGCTAGGGATTGTGCTGGGTCTGGGGAGAAACCAACCCAAGTGGGGGTCTCAGGGTCACAGGTCAGGGTTGATGTTGGGGAAGGACATACAAGGCTTCTGCTCCTTGAGGTTCACAACCCAGACCTTGCCCTTGGGATGGGGTAGATGATGATAAGGCCATGGTGACCATCGTGGCAGGTGCTTTCAGCTCTAGATGTCTCACCACCAGGCCATAACTAACCTTTGAAGTCTTCATAGCCATACAGTTCACCAGGGACTGGGAGACCGGCTGGGTGACAGCAAACACCTCCTACAAGTCCTTCAGCCATGCCCTGGTGAATGTGGACATCGGGCTGCACATTGGCCTGACAGGGGTGAACATCACCCTGGTGGGTGAGTGCATATCACAGCAGGAGGGGGTTGGCAGATGTGCACCTGGGTACTGGGGCTGTGGGCCCTCAAGCCCCGACACCAGGAAGTCTTGGAGCTGCCTCCAAGGCTGAGAAAGGTCCTTAGTCTTTATCATCTGGCAGGAAACCCGGTGAATCAGGTCAATGAGACCATCAACTACAATGAGCACTTCGCCTGGAGCTTCAGTGCAGACTACGACCGCAGCTACAGCGAAGGGCTGGAGAGGGGGCTGCCCAGCCCCATCCTCTATGTGGCGGAGAAGTTCACCACGCAAAGCCCCTGCGGTGTGCACAGGCAGTACCGCATCTCCGGCCACTACGCGTCCCTCACACTGTGGTAAGTTAGAGCAAGAGGTCAGCCCTATCTCTGCGCAGTGGGGTGGTGGTAAGAACCAGGTAGAACACAGGGAGCTTGATGGAGCCACCCTCTTACCTCTAAGGCCACGCCAAAACCTTGGCTGGTCTCTGGCACCCACCCTTCTGCAGAAGCAGGGATGCTCATGCTTCCGAGTCTGCCCATCTCCTCAGAGTCCTCTTCTGTGTCCTCTGCCCTGATGTGCAAAATTGCAGTCAGAGAAAACTTATTCTTCATTTAAAAGAAGGCAGATGCAACTGTGGGGCTTACAGCGCAAGATCCTCTCCCAAGGAAGAAGCCCCAATAAGACCAGCCATGGGAGGGTTCCTCTTGCATGCCCAAGAAGGCATGAGACCTGCTGGTGGGGAGCAGGAGGGACCATCAAGAGGGTGCTCAGGAGCTGTCTTGTGGTGTAAAGCTGAGAGCCTTTGTGTGTGTTGTGATTGTGGAGTCTCAGAGCATCCCCACGTGTCTCAGAGGTCATGGGAAAAGCTCTGCAGGGAAGAGTGAGTCTTGTGATTCCCCCTGCGGACTTAGGCTTCAGGTCCCTGCCCACGTCTCCTTTTTTACCTTCAGAAAAAATGACTAGCAGGGCAGGAATGTTGTCGTAAACTTATTTTTCGTTACTGATCTTGGAATCAGAAAAATTTGTTAGGTTCACCTTCCCAATGAGCTAAACCCAAACCCCACACAGAGGCAGGGCCAGCAGCTGGGTTCACTCCAGGTGCTGTATCAGATGTGGGCACAGCTCATTGTGCGGTTCTCCAAACAAAGTTCTCCCTTGTTGCCATTCTCCCTTTCAACAGGTGGGAACTGCCTGGGAGCGGCTGGTTGTGGAGGACCACAAGAGTCAGAGAAAGAGTTAAATTGGAGGGACCTCCAGAATTTTCTACTCCAGTCCCCTGCCCAGAACAGGGCTGATGTCAAAGCCGTATCGAGGTGCTCAGGGCTTCGTAAAGTTCAGCACTGAATGTCCCCAGGTGTGGAGACCCCTCTCCACCACTGCATGACCTGTCCCACAGCACCACCATTCATGCAGTTACAGAATCATTTGGGTTGGAAGGGCCATCCTTATACCAGCCTATCCAGCCCACCTGCTCAAGCAAGGCCAGCTAGAGCGGGTTGCCCAGGGCTATATCCCTCCATCGGGATGTGGAGAGGGGACTCTAAGAAGAGGCTCCAAGCGTGATGCTCTCTGCTCAGTTTTGTGGTCCTTTTGCAGGATGGCCTTTTGCACTTGGTTCATTTCCATCCTGTTGTTCTCCATGCCCATCCTGCTCTACGGTGGCTACATGCTCCTGCTCACTGCTGCGCTGATGCTCTTCTCACTGCTTTTCTTCTTCATGGCGAGGAACACCCCTAAGTGCCCCATCCAGTTTGGCCCAGCTTCCTTGAAAACAGACTATGGTGGATCCTTTTGGCTGACATTAGCAACAGGTGAGTGCTCAGCTTGCTCCTGGGGCTTTTATTCTTCATCCCTGTGGCAGCGATGCTCAGTGATGCCCCAACAACCTCATCCTTTCTGTCTCCATGGCTGGTCACAGAAATTGATTTTTTATTTTTTTTTTTTTTGAAATGGCATATAAGAATTTAAGATAGCATAATTGAGATTGGGGGGAAAATTGCTGAGCAGCCAGGAGATCCGAATGGCCAAAGTTATCGGTGTGGAGGTGTGCCTGGAGGAGTGCCAGGAAAGTAATGAATCACAGAGTCAGGGAAAGACCTGGCCTGGAAGGACCCTTGGGGGTCTCTCTCCCAGCCCTTGCCCAGCGCGGGGCTAACCTGAAAGCCACATCAGCCTTGTTCAGTCTGATGGTGGATGTTCCCATGGCTAGAAATCCCCTCTGCTTTTCAGGACCTGCCCCACAGCTGTCCCACTCATGGGCAGTGATTATTTCCTTTTATCAAACCAGAATTTCCTGTGTTACAACTGTGCAACTCTGAGAAGAGATTGGCTCTTTTTCAGCAGAAGACAGCAATTAAGTCACCCTGAAGACTTTTCTTTTTCAGGCTAAACAAGCCCAGCTCCTCCAGCCTTTCCCCACACATGGTGGGCTCCAGCCCAAACTCTCTTGGCCATCTGCCCCAGTTCATTGACTTCTTTTTTGTACCGGGGAGCCCAAACTGATGGCAAAGTCCAGATGTGGACAGGGAAATAACACCATCTCTTGACCTCCCAGGTGATGCCACATGCCATTGGCCTCCAACCCCAGATCTGGGTCTGGACAGGGCTGGGACACAGTGGGAGGAGGTGCTAATGTGTCTCCCCATGCTGTGCATTGCAGGGCTGCTGTGCCTGCTGCTGGGGCTAAGCATCATCCTCCTGAATTCCCTGCAGCCAGAGAAACTGAAGCTTGTCTTTAACCTGGATGGGGGAAAGGGAGAAGAAGAGAAAGTGTGGGACAGGTCCTACCTGCCAGCCGAGCCCAGCTCCTCTGCACAGGATGTGCTGATGGTCCCCCTGGGTGAGCTTTACGAGGTGACAGCCACCCATCTGTAAGACACTGCAAGAAGGCAGGGCAAAGCCCAAGGACATCCCTCCTGAATTCATGCTCCGGTCCAACCCCCCCCGGGACACCAGGTGGGAAGAGACATGGCAAGAGCCAGGTGACAAGAATATCCAAGTCTGGAAAAGTGTCTCAAACATGACAGTTTGCACCCATGTTTTTGCTGTTATTGTACTCCTCAGCAGCTGGAAGAGCTTTTGGGGTGAGGAGAACACATGCCCCATCCCTGGCTGTTCAGTTACAGGCACTGGGCTACTGCCCTTCCCCTTAGTCCATCCCCAACAAACCCTAAGAGTCCTCTCGAAGATGCAGAGACTAAACCAGAACAAATTGGAGAGAAACCAAATAAATGCAGAAGCATGGATATGAACCAAAGGAGAAGCAGAGCTCCCCCCAACAGCACCCACTCTAAGAAGTCCCCTCTGCCCAGGGGTGCTCTTCCCATCAGCGGTCCAAAAAAGCGAGCAGAGCTGTGGTCACCAGGGTGCCCTGTACCCAGCACCTCCTCTTCGGGGGTGAAGAGCAGGTTGGCAGGGAGGCCCACAATTGTTGGAGGTGCCAGACCAGGGAGACACCCTGGATTTCAGACCCATCCTGGCACCCTGCACCTCAGGTTTGATGTGGGTCTGAGATGCCCTGTGCTGTACGTTGGGCTAGAAACATCATAGTCAGGGAGCGAGTTGTTTGGCCCTTTCTTCTTACAGTGCTGATAAACACCCCAAACCATAGCCACCAGCCTGTGAGTTACTGGTGCTCTTGTAGCCCTCTGAAAGGAAGACAAACATTTCAGTGGGAGGGAAGCAGAGGAGGAGGTGGGAACAGAGGTGCTACAGTGCACCAGAGAGCATCTGTAATCAGTTAGCAAGAGGTGAGCATCACACCCACTCCGGGAGGCTTGGTTTCCTCCTGCTCAGCTGTGGAAATACATGTTGTCATGGAGCACGTGGCTCTGAAATCCTGCCCACCCAAGGTGGATGCAGCCAACTCCCAGCTGCCAATGTCTAGCAGGTAACTTGCCCACAAAGGAAGGGAGGGTAGGGAGCAAGTTTCAGGTTTTCACCCCTTTAAGTCTGTGCAGGTTTTGCAACATTATTTTTCTGTTTTGTGCTCACTTATTTTCCCCTCTATCTCAGTAAAACAAGTTGGACCTGGTCTCCCTCTTGTCTGTTGATAGAAGTATCCCTCTGAGGGCTGGCAGGCTGGGGATGCTCCGTTGCTGTGACATGGTGTGCTGGTTTTGGCTGGGACAGAGTTAATTTTCTTCATAGTAGCTAGGATGGGGCTGTGTTTTGGATTTGTGCTGAAAACAGCATTGATAATACAGGGATGTTTTCGTTATTGCTGAGCAGTGCTTACACAGAGTCAAGGCCTTTTCTGCTTCTCACCCCACCCTGCCAGTGAGCAGCTGAGGGTGCACAAGAAGCTGGGAGGGGACACAGCTGACCCCAACTGACCAAAGGGATATTCCATATCATATGACGTCATGCTCAGTATATAAAGCTGGGAGAAGAATGAGGAAGGGGGGGACGTTCAGGAGTGATGGCGTTTGTCTTCCCAAGTCACCGTTACATTTGATGGAGCCCTGCTTTCCTGGAGATGGCTGAACACCTGCCTGCCCATGGGAAGGAGTGATTGAATTCCTTGTTTTGCTTTGCTTGTGTGTGTGGCTTTTGCTTTACCTATTAAACTGTCTTCATCTGAACCCATGAGCTTTCTCACTTTTATCCTTCCAATTCTTTCTCCCATCCTACTGCAGGGGGAGCGAGCAAGCGGCTGCGTGGTGCTTAGTTGCCAGCTGGGGTTAGACCATGACACATGGCAGCCATAGGGAAAGGCATAGCTCGACTGAGGTCCTGTATGGGGTGTCTGACCATGGTTAGCTGGCGCAGGGCAATAGAGGCAAGTCAACATGCAGTAAATAGGGTATTGGAGCATCCCCAGGCAAATAAGCAGGAGGGATATGGGAGGACTTTAGCTCCTGGAGTGACCCTGGGCATATGGAAGGTTTGATGGGAGCAATCCCCTGCCCAGCAGAGAGGTTTGCAGAGGGACCGGCATGGGGCAGGCCCTCTGGGAGGGGGTGTTCAGGCATGGCATCCTGTCCCATCCCACTCCAGATGGAAGAGCCTTCAATGAAGACCTAGAGGACGCAAAATTAAAAATACATTGGAGCTGAACTCCTTAGGCTTGGGACACCTCAGCCAGGATGTTCCCAATGGTACCTACAAGGAGATGCTTTAGCCTACATATGGACTAGACCCAAGGTGCAACAAAACCTTTTTATTTATTGAATTGAAATTCAGCCCTCGTAAACCTCTGCTTTTCCTTGGCATGTTCCCCCTCGCAGCCCAGCCTGGGGGCAGGGAAGGGGACAGCTCTGCTGCCTGCTAGACGGCGCGGTGGCTGCATGCCCTGGTGCAATGAGTGCCTCCAGGCATGGGGACCACAGTCCTTGCAGAGCCCCAGGCTGTGCTCTCCGAGATGCTTACGGTGTTTGCTCCACTGCTGGCACTGACTCTCTGGTTAGATGCCAGATTCCCTGGACAGCATGGGGCCAGCCTGGGCTGAGTGCCAGGGATTTAATGGCAATTATTTTATGTCTTGTTGTCCAACAACAGCTCAGTCCAGCCAGGAAACTGAGCCAGGAGCTGTGGTGGACAGAGAAGGTAGGACTTGCAGCAGCACAACCCGGGGGCTGTACAGCCACAGCTCTTACAGTGCATGTGAAGAAGCTGCTATTGCAACATGTAGTGAGGCAAAATAATCATCCCTGAGCAATGGCCGTCCTGTGTGCACCTCCCTGTGGTGGCAAGAGAAGACGACCTCTACCTGCAAATCTTGCAGGTGGCTAGCCCCCGTGACACAGCCAGCCCCCGTTGTCCTGACCCCCT
>WEKW01027395.1:61547-71931 GCA_013389905.1 Sula dactylatra | reverse complement strand
GGGGGGGGGGGGGGGGGGTGTCTCTGCATCCCCCATCCCGTCATTGCCAGTGCTCAGCCCTGTGCAAGCCCTGCTGCAGAAATCCCGACCATCCTGTATTTGCTAGGAAGCCAGCAAGACACACAGAGGTCAGGTGCCTCTGTGCCTCAAACAGATTGAATTTTGTTTATGTTTTGTTTATTTGGGCTCATGCCCCTGTACGTCTGATGCAACAGGCCAAAACTTGTCTTCTGGTGAGGATGCTATTGGGGAGAGTCATGCCTAAAAGCAGGAGATGAGGCTGGAGATGCCACACTGGGGTGGCAGAAAGGATGGGAAACCCCCCAGGCTCCTGTGCTTTCAGGGCATGGGATCTGTGCCACACCGGCCCCAATGACTTGTGGCTGGTTGTAGCATCTTCCCACGATGCCTCTGGACCTGTCAAGTCTGGATGCAAGAAAGATTCGAGAAAGGATTCTCCTTTTCCTGAGGGAGTGTTGTTGGTTTGGTCTTACGGCTTTTGTCCTGCCGCTTGGCTAGTTAAAGTCCTTTTGACGCTCTCCTATTTCCCTACAGTGTACTGCTCCCCACGACAAGGGTTTCTCAAGGGCTCACCCTGACACATGTCAACGAGCCTCATCCTTCCTTGGGGAGACCTCTGCCAGGGCAGCTTCCCCCATGGGAAGGATGCATCTGCTGGGAGCTTGCAAGCAAGTCGCCTGCAGGTAAGCCTCGTAGCCCCTGCCTAAGAAAACAGCCCCCCAGAATGCTCAAAGTGTTTCAAAGGAGTGGGTTTTTAATAAAGTTTTACTGAAAATAGTAATTTTTGCCCATAACAAATCACATTAGTGCACCACAAATATCATGTGAAAGAAATAACAACAGCGAGGGTCTTTTCTCAGGAAGAAAAGAGCCAAAATACTGAAATTATGTTCTTTATTGGACTGAAGCTGTCCAGGTCTCCAGCATTCAGATATGGCAATCTCCTTGTGCCAGCCCACGGAGACTTTATCAGGCCAGTGGGTTTGATGCCAGAGCCCATCTTCTGTTTGTAATAACGCAGCTTGATGCACTTAATTTCTCACTTTGGCTGGGTCTGACTCCTGGCCTCAGGCTTGTGTTTTGAGGTGAGCCCAGCCAGCCCAAGCGTGTTCCAGCTGGACGGGGGTAACTTCATTCTTCTCTCCCCTTCCTTTCCTGTGGCATCTTTTTGGCCCACGCTAGGCTGTAAATCTTATCGAATAAAGCCCANGTTTTCCCAAAAGCGGGTTCATTGGCCTGGTGCGTAAAACACCAAACTACTCCCAGAGCAGAGGTTTTGGATTCACTTCATTTCTGCACGAAGATGGTGCTGGGTGGTAACTCCACAAGGGCAGCACCCCGCCCTGAGAAACGACAAGATGTTTATACAGTTCGATGTGTCAGTCACAGCAAATATTGACGCCCCCCAGCCGATCATTGCTCAGATCCTTCTCACTTCAGCTTGAAGGCACAGCTCTGAGAGTAAGGGCCCTGTTTGAGTAGGGGTTTTCTGGCCTATGGGTGCGATTCTTAGTATTATAATGGGGATAGTTCACCTAAAGGACACTTAGTTTTAGTTCGTATCAACATGCATGAACATCCCAATCAGTTGTCCTCCTTGACTATATACTTTATCACCCGGCTTTCGGTGTCTTCTGAGGCGGGATGTTCCCTTTTATCAGTCTCCCAGTTCTTCTTCAAGGATACAGTCGTAAAACAACTATCTCTCAGCTCCCTTCTCTGGCTGCCAAATGCTGTTTTGCCAAGCTCACATGGATCATTGTTATTGCTTGGCAGAAAATTCCATTTTCTACGGGATATCACCCCGGCAAACTCCATCGCTTGTTCACTCAGTTTTTATCTCCGGAGCAGCTTTTTTACTCTAGCTCATGCATCATCCAGCCTGATGGAGTTTGGGTCTGTGCCTGGCTTTCCTAGGTACGCCTAAAGGTCTACACTAAATGTCAGTGCTTGAGAAAGAGATGAGCAGGTTTAATCACCAGCTTTTGCAGTCGCAGGTGCTCCCCGTGAGAAACCTCAGCAGCAAGCTCAGCTTCTGGGGTGGTGTCATGGTTTTAGCTGGGATAGAGTTACATTTTCTTCACTGTAGCTGGTACAGTGCTGTGGCTTGGACCTGATGTGAAAATAATGTTGATAACACCGATGGTTTAGTTGTTGCGGGGTAGTGCTTACACTAGTCAAGGACTTCTCCAGCTTCCCGTGCTCTGCCGGGTGCACAAGAAGCCGGGAGGGGAGGGGGCACAGCCAAGAGAGCTGATCCAAACTGGCCAAAGGATATTCCATACCATGTGAGTCATGTCCAGTGTATGAACTGGGGGGAGTTGGCCGGGGGCAGCGATCGCGGCTGGGGGACTGGTGGTGTCGGTCAGCGGGTGGTGAGCGGTTGCAGCTCTTGTGGTTTTCTTCCTTTTCCCTTTTTTCCCTGGGTTTCATTCCTCTCTCTCGTTATTTTCTTTTTTATTATATTATCGTTATTGTTGTTATTATTATTATCATAATCATTATTGTTATCATTACCATTATTACTATCACTATTTTATTTTAATTATTAAACTGTTCTTATCTCAACCCACGAGTTTTCCTGCTTTTGCTCTTCCGATTCTCCCCCTTCCCACTGGGGTGGGGGGAGTGAGCGACCGGCTGGGTGGGGTTTAGTTGCTGGCTGGGGCTAAACCACGACAGGTGGGAACTGGCCATCGGAGACTCACTACACCAAGCTGTGCCGCGGCATGGAGCAGGAAGGGCATTTCTCCTGGGACAGAGATCCCCAGCTGAGTGTGCAGCTCAAGTCGCTGGTGCCATGAGCTGCTCCAGTTGCAGCCCGCTGCCTCTCTGCAAAGCCTGCCCTTTTCTAGAGGGCATGGTCAGGACATACAAGGTATCTGATGCAAAAGTACTTCTCAGCAATTACCCATCTCAACGTGAACTCACGCACCCTTCAAAGGCAGTTGGATGGGTAAATGGGTCTCGGGGGACATCAGTAAGGGTTTGTGCTCTGCGCTTTCGGGCCCATCTTCAGGGAAGGAGTGGGAAAAACTTTCTCCTAGATGCCATTGGCATTGAATTTGGGGGGCTGAGAAGGAGACAGTCCTTTGTTCACAAAATGAGGGTTGACATACACTTCAGTCATCTCCTGGTACTCCTCTCCTTTGTCCTCATGGAGATCAAAGAAAGTTTTCAATAGGTCCAAGTTGAAGTAGTGCAGTGCGACAACAGTGATCCCAGCCACAAAACAGAGCAAGCCTGGAAGACAGTGTGCTTTCTGAGAGCATTCCTGTAAACACCAACACACTTCCCACCCCACATGCCTCCTTCTCTTATGGAAGTCATGCACTAGATTGAAGTGGCTTCAGCTGCTGTGCTGAGCATCTCAAAACCCAGGCAAGTGATCCCCATCTCCCTGCGTTACTGTACCTCAGGGACTAAAAATCCCCCCATCACCCTTGAGATGGGGATGGTGTTCCCCCTTCTGCCAGACCTCTCCACATCTCTGCCAGGATCTGCTTTGCCAGGGCACAGGCTGGGGCTCTGGCGGGCTGCATTCCGTGAGCTCTCTCACCTGCACTTCTGGGGGGAAAGCTCTGGGACTCCTGCACACCCGGAGGGACAAGGTGGTGTGCCCTGATGTAGCTTGGTGTCCTTACCAATTGCTAGTGTGAGCCAGAAAGATCCCCCATATCCTGTGTGCAGGACTGCGGTCCCAAACTGTATTGGGCACATCAGGGAGTTCCTCACGGTGGAGAACGAGAGCAACGAAAAGATCATGAAGGCCCCTGTGACCAGCAGCATGTAGCCTCCATAGACTAGGACAGGCATGGAGAAGAGCATGTTGGAGATAAGCCAAGTGCAAAAGGCCACCCTGGAGACAAGAGAAGACCAACGGATGAGTTGTGCAAGTGTCACGGACTAGGACGCTGTATTTGAGGAATTCCATGTGGGAGGAGGCAGGTTGCATTGTATGAGGCCAAGAAGCTCTGTGGGCAGGCTGGAATGACCTCTGGCCTCCCAGGCTGAGCAAGTAGATGTGCAATGCTCACACTACTACATCCAGAAGGTAGAAGCCCAGATTTCCTCTTCCCATTGCTGAGCCCACAGACCGTACCAGTCCCAAGGAGGCCACGGCAGCCCACTCAGTGTATCTAGACTATCTCAGCTCCCTGCCCTTCCACGTGTGGGGCAGTGCAGACCCCAGAGAGCAGCACACAGGACTGGAATAATTGCAGAAGCAGGCATAAGTCATTTGCATCAGCTCTGAACTTGTCTCAGGAGCCAAGTGACAGGGGAAGCCTTCAGCTATGAACCAGGAGCTCCTGCTCCATGATACTACCAGGCCCCTCTCCTGGTTGCTGCACCCCTGCTCTCAAACTCAGCACAGGGGGAACAGCACTACAATGGTCCTTGCTCTCCACAGCCCATGGTACAGTGGAGCATCTCCTGACAGCGATGGAAGAACTCTCCCTCAGCCCAGAGGAGCAGTCACTGCCCGGAAGATCCAGCTAAAGAGTTGAGATCAACCCCACAATAACAGCACCATCAGCTTCTCCTCATCTGGTCCCACTCTCAGACATTAGATACCCTCACAGACGGGGTGCACATGCCCTTGGGCCACTCTGGGCCACCAAGGACAGCAGCTCCAACTCTCTCCATGGGGATGGACCCCAGCCATCATCAGCACATCACAGCAGAGATCTCTCCTCTTTCCTGTGCCCAGCCCTGGTGAAGTTGATCAGCAGAGAGAACCAGGACCATCCCATTTATCTGCTCACCCCAAGGTGCCTAGAGGGCCTACTGGTTTGACTGCAGACCTTGCAGAGGCCCCTCCACACACATGGGTTTCCTCCTGGGAAGGGCAGCAGAGCCTTTCCCATGTCCTTGCATCTCCCCCACCTGCAACAGGAGAGAAAAGCTCACCAGAGAGTGGCCGATGCGTAGTGGCCGGAGATGCGGTACTGCCTGTGCATGTTGCAGGGGCTTTGCGTGGTGAACTTCTCCGCCACATAGAGGATGGGGCTGGGCAGCCCCCTCTCCAGCCCTTCGCTGTAGCTGCGGTCGTAGTCTGCACTGAAGCTCCAGGCGAAGTGCTCATTGTAGTTGATGGTCTCATTGACCTGATTCACCGGGTTTCCTGCCAGAGGGAGAAGACTGAGGTCCTGATGCGTCCCAGAGGCATGGGTGCTGCCAGCCAGGAGCATGGGCACCCCAGAGACAGCAGGGTCCCAGGAGCCTCCACGCAGACCAAAGTCACCCACAGAGCACTTGGAGACCCCCTGGGGCCATGGCCACTCCCGAGCTGCAGACAGGGACATCAGACTCACCCATGAGCGTGACATTCACCCCCGCCAGGCCGACGTGCAGCCCAATGTCCACATTCACCAGGGCATGGCTGAAGGACTTGTAGGAGGTGTTTGCTGTCACCCAGCCGGTCTCCCAGTCCCCTGTGAACTGGACAGCTGCCAGGAAAAGTAAAGCTGGGGTTAAAGATGGGCCAGTCTCAGGCTTTGCTGTGCTCAAGGGGTATCATGGGTGAGCACAAATGGTGACGTTCCCACCGTGGCACTTCAAGGGAGTGTAAGGAGGGCAGGAGAGCTGACTCAGCCATGAGGACATGCCTCAACCAGCTCCCACACCCTGGCAGCGCTCATGTCCTCCCCTCACTGAGCATCCACTCCCTCAGTCTGGTAGCAGGGGAGCTCAGATTCCCAGGGGCGAACCCCATGACCTGATTCCTCCTTGAACCTCCTCTCCAGGACTTCCCTGCAAGCTCCCACCGCAGTGAGCACCGCAGCCCCCAGGGACAGGGCTCGGAAATGAGCTCATTCCTCAGCCTCAGGAACAGGGGTGAGTTTCATTGCCAAATATTAAGCTCCCTAGATCGCACTATTAGTGAATAACGAAGATCACAGTCAAATGGAGGCGGTGGAGAGGGGTGGCAAGTGCTGTCACAGCCCTGCCAGCCAGTTCAGCTGGGGGAAAAGTTTGAAACATTTCTAGTACACGTTTTTTTGGAACAAAGTATCCTTTTCTGAAACACTTTCACTTTGCAGTGGGCTTAATTGTCAGGCACTGAGAAGAGCTGAAAGTGAAGGTGATCAGTTAATCTCAGGCTGAACAAGACCTTTTAAACCTGCCTGAAAATAAGTTCAGATGCTGAATCAACTTGTAAGGCCACTGATCCAGTGGCAGCTCTGCAGGAATGTTTTCTAGCTGCAGGGTCGAGAGTGCCCTGCTGCTGCCAGACAGAAACCCAGACGCCAGCTTTAAAACAATTAATTCCTCCTGTGTGCCCAAGCAGCACCTGGCTGCATCCTTGTAAGGAGAGCGGTGCTGGATGGCTCTCCAGAGCTGAGCTGGTTAAGGCTGACCTCCACCCCTCTGCCATCTCCATCCTGTCACCATGTTCCCAGGCAGCTCTGGTGGCATCTCCCAGCACCTGGACATCCCCAGGCGGAGGGTGACTGCTGCATACCGGACTGGTCCATGTGTCAGCCAGCAGAGTCCTGTGGCTGGTCACAGCCTGGATATTTACTTCTATCACCTGGCTGAATCAGGGGTTGAGTCATTTAGGTTGTGCTTCATCATTCCTCTCCGAGCAGTCTTGTAATCCACCCTGTCCTTTGTAGCAGGAAGGTTTCTTTGATCAGGGCTGGTCACTCTCCCCATGTCATCCTCTATCGCCTCAGTACATCTTTTGCTTACGTACCCTGTTGCCCTGTCTAAGTTGGAAATCCTGCAGCCTGGTTTCCACCACCGGTCCCATTTATTATAGAAAATTTCCTGGTTTCTACTAAATCAAACCCTCTCCTTCATCTCCTCCTGCCTTGCTCTTTGGAAGGTCTTTACCCCACATGCACACTTCTGCCCTGCTGGTGTTTTATTTTGACCTGCTCTCTCCACATCACTCCAAGGCTCCTCTCATCCCCCAAACGTGCTTGGCTGCAGTCTGAGCTTCTCAGCCGTGCTCCCTCAGCAGCAGGCAGCTCAGGAGGCCTTGCATGGCCAGAGGAACGTGGGGCTGTGCAGCCCACTGGAGCTGGGGCTCTTCAGCCTCCATGGTACAGCTACAGCCAGCAAAGCTCCCTCTCGATTCACAAGTGACCACGGGCACCTCCAGGTGCTCTCAGCCCCCATGCCAGGGATGGGGAAGCCCTTTTGGGAAGCTGCATGACTGCTTTGCAGAACAGGAGTCGGGCAGACCCTGCAGCCAGCCTTGGCCAGGCCACGGCTGTGACCACCAGCTCACATTTCCCAGACACAGACCCTGGCCCTGGGGTTTAATCCTCCCCCCAGGCCCACCCTCTGAGGGCTGTGCAGCACCTACCGACAATCACCACTCCCACGACGAGGCTGAGGAGAACCCGGAGTGTCCAGTACAGCCTCTGTGGGGAGAGCGGTGGGACATCAGGCAGGGAGGAACAGCCCTGGCTGTCCTCCCCGCTCCTGCCAAACCAGCCAGGAGTGTCCCAGCATCCAAAATATGGGGAGCAGATGCTTATCCCCAAGGAGAGAGTTCACACACCGCCCGTCCGCGGATGCCCGGGATGATGAGCAGAAAGCTGCAAGTGAATGTTAGGAAGACCACAATCACTATGATGGTGCTGACGTCAAACACGGAAACCTTCCTCTGCTGCGGGTAGAAGGGGTAGATGCCATTGAAGAGAGTCATTCCGTACCTGCAGCAGCCTGTGGGAGAGAGGCAGTCACAGCAGGGACCCTGCACTGCCCTGCCTGGCTGCCTCGAGCCTGCGGTGGCCAGCTCCAGCTCAGCTCTGGAATAACCAGCTGTGGAAGGTCCCCCTCAGAACTCCCCAGAGGGACAAGGAAATGTGCTGCTGCAAGGAAACAGGCAGGGCAAAATACTCCCCAGCAGAGAAACATGCCACCCAAAAGCCCTGAGTGGAGCAGAGGAGGTGCCTGGGGCAGGGCTCCACCAGCCCGCAGGGTTTATGGCAGCCCTGGGGAACCACAAGCTGCTGTCCTCCTGCAGCTCGAGGAGCAGCCCAGGCCCAGAAACCTGTCAAGCAGCTCCTCCGCAGACAGAGCTGGGTCCTTCCCTCCAGCAGATGCAGCCAGGGCTTCCCACTTCGTGGCATGCCCTTAGAGGAAGTCCACAAGCCGGTGACAACCAGCAGACGAAACCTTCCTCCAAAATGACAAGGAACCGCTGAGAATATTGATTTCACAGTGGCAAAATTATCCCCAGCCAGGAGACACCATTGCTGAGTGGAACAAAGCCCACCACCCCCATTTCCACCCTCTGTCCTCAAAGAGGCTTTTCTCCAGGAGCTGCAAAAGTTCAATCTGGGGAGGGAAGACTGTTCCTGTGCTTGGTCCAGGGGGGCCAGAAGCAACCCCTGGAGCTGGGATGTGGGTCCAAGGAGCACACAAGCATCAGGAACACATCACAAGGCTAAAGGAAACTGAGTTACATGAGATCAAATGGCAGATGAAGCGTGTAATTCCCATAGACAGCTTTAAACTCCCACTAACACTTTAGTTCTAGCAATTACAGAGCTTCCCCTGTTATGGGTTAGATCTTTTCTACCAAAACTGATTACATGCTTAGTCCTTTTATTTTGCTTATTTAATAGCATCTCTGCATGTCACTACCCTGGGAAGTATTCTAAAGTCAGGGAATACCAGAGCTAATATGACTCATGACAAATACAATTTCATTCAGTCCGCCTGCATGGGGGAGTTGATTTTATTCTCATTTTCTGAAAACAGTATTAATCGTATTTTTAGGTAAGATCAAAGCCAGGGCAATTCAGCCACAAAAAAAGTGGGTCCCAAATCCCTAGAAGTGGGTGGGGGTTACAGTGAGTATTATAAAACAATTTACCTGGGCAGCTGAAGTTACTTTTCAATGCATAAAGCAATATTTGGTTTCAGAATAATTCTCTGTACAGTAACCCAGATCGTTACAGCAAGCAGTTTAACAGAGAGTGGGTTTTTACAACTGGCTCACAACTAAGCTAGACCTGACCTTATCTGGACTATCTGATCCAGACTAACAGAGCTATCACGTGTACTTACAAATCTTGTTCTGGGGTATTTTGCTGTAACTGTTTTGAGCTATTTCCCTGAAGAGCCAAGCCCAGAGAAGGGCAGCCTTCAAGCACCATTCCTGCTGTGATTACCTGGCAAGCAGGAGCTGTAATTGAGTCCCGATGTTACAGTGTCAGACTGGAGTCCATCTGCAGGGTCCCCAGCCCAGCAAACGTGCCCACAAACAGTCTGAGTGGCTGTAAGAGAAGAAATAAATGAACAGTTTAGCCTAGGACAAGTTAAATCTTGTTCGCTTGAATTCCACTGGTTTCATTATATCTTTGCCTAAATTTCATATGAGATGCAATGAGGGAAAGAATGATTTCCAAGTCTGTATTCGCTGAAAAGCAATTCTTCACGGCTTAAAACAGATCAACAATACGTAACAATTGAAAAACCAGAATGTAACATGGAAAATGTTGTCTTTTTAAACCTAAATTTAACTTTCAAACAATATCAAGGGATGCTTGCATTTCCTCTAGACTTTGCAACTTTTGGGAATAGCTTTATAGAGAATTTCCAGGGAAAGAGCTCTTCGTGTTGCTGTCCGTCCATTCTTTCTCACTTGATTGCCCTGCACAGACCAGCACCTTGGCATTTTGGCAGCTTTGAAGTAGAAAACTGGTGCCTGCAGCTCACAGGAGGAGAAACTGAAGTTGTTGCACCTTGGAAATCATCCTCCATGCAGAAGCATAGCTTGGCCCTAGAGCCCCTGTGGTTTCCCCTGTCACAGTGTATGGAGAAGGAAAAGACCAGAGGCATCTTCAAGGAAAGATCAGTAATTTAGCAGAAATAAACAACTTATCTTTTATTTAAAATATTCTGGACTGACAGGGGAGAAGGGCAAAGGAGGCAGAAATTCTCCCCAAACCCCAGCAGTTTCTGCTTACAGAAACTCAGTTTTCCTGCCCCAGAATGAATCAAGCTGGAAGTGACCTTTCGGAAGAGCCCAGCCAAAACCTCCTCCCAGCAGAACCAACAGCAATCCCAGGCTGGGTTGCTCAGGGCTGCAGATCGGTATTTTTCATCCAAACAAGGGAAATCCCGTCCCCTGGAAACTGAACGATCAGGGCTGCAGTTCGGGGGTGGCGGGGACTCTCCTGCACCTGTAAGAGGGTCAAATCGGGGTAGGAAAAACCACCGGTTTAACTCGGGACGGGGATTCACCCTCTCCCCCCTCCCCTTGCCCAGCCGGGACCCCTCGAGCAGCGTCCGGGGGTTGCTCCGCGCACCGCGCGAAGGGCCGGGGCAGGAGCGGGTCTCCCCGGCGGGGGGCGGCGGCCCTTCCCCCCCCCTCCTCCCCCCCTACCTGCCGGTG
>WEKW01027395.1:13377-61409 GCA_013389905.1 Sula dactylatra | reverse complement strand
GCCTGCGTGGGGAGGGGGTCTGGGGATGGGGGCCACGCGTGCCCGCCTGCGTGGGGAGCGGGTCTGGGGATGGGGGCCACGCGTGTCCTGCCTGCGTGGGGAGCGGGTCTGGGGGATCGGGGCCGCGTGTGTCACCGCTTGCGTGGAGGCTGCGGGATCGGGGCCACGCGTGTCCCTCCTCCCCCGCGTGGGAGCCAGGGCCATGCACGCTGCTCCCTGTGGGGGGGGGGGGTCGGGCTATGCGCGTTGTCACCAGTGGTCGTGCTATTCCTGTCTCCTCCTGCTTGGGGGACAAGTTGCGATGGGGCCACGCGTGGGGGGATGGAAGAGGTCGGGCCACACGTTTCTTTCCTGTGTGATGGACAGGGTGGGATGGGACGATGTTCGCCTCCCCCCCCGCCTGCATGGGAACCGGGGTGCTGGCGGCTGCTGTCCCAGCTCGCTTGGGGAACAGGGCACAGGGTGAGATGGGGGCACATGTCCCTTCTGCATGGGAGACCAAGGGGCCAGGGCCACTAGTGTCCCTGCCTGCTTGGGGCACACACCTGCATGGGGCACTGGGAGATGGGATCACTCATGTCCTGCCTGCATGGAGGTCTGGGGGGGTCTGGGTCATGTGTGAGGACAGGGTGGGATGGGGTCATGCACGTCCCCACCTGCAGGGTGTGATGGAGCCACAGGACAGAGTGGGTTGGGACTTTTCATGTCCCTGCCTGCCTGGGCACAGGGACACCGTGGGGACAGGCTGGCACCCCTTAGGTCCCACCAGGGGAGGGAGTCCCTGTTGTGCACTGTGGTGGCACTGGGGCATCTGGCCCCTGGGGTGTCCCCAGGTGGGAAAGCTGGAGACACCGCTGGTCCCTGAGTGCATGCTGTCCATAGGCTGTGCACAGGTTTGGGATTTTCTGGATGACATTCAAGGCTGGGGAGATGCAGCCTGTTCTGAAACCCCAGGGCTGGCTGGCTGGTGGGGGAAGGTGGCAGTCCCCCACTCTGTCCTGCCAGCACTGGGGAGAGCTAGAAAAAAGCTGTGACAACAAGGACCATAGGGAGGAGGCTCCGGGCTTCTTGAATGCCTTGAAACTGCTCTCCTCTACCTGTATTGTCACACTAAGTTTAGCAGTGGGGCTGCTGCTCTCTCAGGATGCTGATGTGTCCCACAGTCCCAGCTGACATGTGGCTCTGGGGAGAGCTCAAGGAGACATTTGGAGGCTGAAACCTAACTTTAGGGGAGCCAAATCTGCTGAGAGCAGTGGGGCAGGAGATCCTTGCTCTGGGGGAAGACGTGTTTGCACGGTTTTTGACAGGGCACAGGGATCCTCTCTGATGGGAGAAGACAAGCCTGTGGAAGCAGGTGCTTGATTTCACTAGGTGCAGAGGGAGGGAATGACTTTCCAAAGGTGGCACAGGGAATCTGTGGAAAAGCAGAGACTGGAGGGCTCATCAGACCTTACAAAATTCCTGGAGAGCTTGACAGCTCTGTGGAAAAGCTGAAACCTGTGCAATGCCGCACCTCTTGGTAGCACAGCTCCTCCGAGTCTAGTCCTCCTAGTCTTTGGATACACACCCACAGTGCTGGAACAAGGGACAAAGAGCCATATTTAATGGAAAACCCCACCTTGGAGTAAAACCCAAATTTGACATTCCTGTGCATGGAAAGCCAGAGGCAGCATCATATCATTTATGACCAAAAAGTGTAGCCTTCACTGTCGATGAACGTGTCGCCATGTTCACATGGCTGGGAATCTCTCTCTTCAGTCAGGCGTTGGCTGGGGTTTTAAAGGTTCATCAGGTCCCACTGATGAAATTTGCTCTGGTCTTTGTGGAAAGTGAGATGGTAGAGTTGTGAGAAAGGCTGGTCTTGAGAAAGTGCTGTCAAGTCAGCCCAGAGGTGATCAAGAGGTCTTGATCTGCAGTATTAGCACACTTTGGGGCACCTGACTGCATGCTGAGTCTGTTCCCATTGTGTTCACAGCTGGATTTTGCTTGGATGGGACAATATGTGCTCAGAGAAATTGCCAGCTGAAACGTGTCTGTTTCTGTAACAAAATGCATATTTCTATAATGGAGTTGGCACAGCTTAACATCTTCCTGCTGTGGATGATGAGTTGTGAACTTACAGCTAAGTACCCTGAGGCAGGGGTACTGGTCCTGCTCCAGCAGAAAGGTCTTCTCAGGCCAGTTGGCATCTCCCAACAGAGATTTCCCAAGGTGATGGGGTCTCGGGTGCCCCCTGCCACCTTCCCACAGGCTGGGTAGGGAGATGATAGGGTGGATATCAGTGGATGATGATGGCAGCAGGGTTTTACCAGGAAGCAGAAACCACAAGAGGGAGCTGAGATTATGGTCTGTGCATGTTCCCAGCCTCTGGGAGCAGCCCAGGTCCAGCTCCCTCCTTCTCCTCTGGATTTGCAGGTCACGGCTTCCAAAGTGGCCAATGCAACCTGTGGAGATGATGTTGAGTTTGACCACGGTTCTGCTGGTGATGTGGACTTTGGGGGGTAAGTATGGTTTCAGGGAAGGGGATCCAAGGGGAGCTCCTGGATAGTTTCTGCCCTTCAGAGGAATTTCCTCTAACTCACGGGGCATCATATCAGAGATGGGGATGATTCAGTTTGTGACGAGGTAAGAGAAAAATGGAGCAAAAAGCTGAACTTGCAGAGCCTGAAGGTTGGGAGACTCACCTACTGCTGTTTATATGTGTACACAGCTTGTAATCAGGAACTGGAGCTTCTTGCTAGTATTATAATAAAAGCAATAGAAATTAACACAAAGGAAACAAAGTATTTATTTATTGACAAAGGTTGATGCTGATACACAATGCACGGAGGGGAAAAGCATAACCCCCGTGTTAGGGTCTTTGTTTGACTCACATGGACGTTTTGGGGGTCAGAAGTAAGGAGAGACTTCTGATGCAATGAGAGAGAAGGAGAAAATGAAGATCCTTTGGGACTAGACTGGTGGGGGCCAGAAATTGATTTGGGGACATCAGGATTGCAAGCATTAAATTCTAATTCAATAAGACATTGGTTATTCCCCAAAAGCAGTTCAAAACTTGTCTAAAAACCTGTTTGCATAGAAAGTTTCAAAAAGAATATGGGAAACTATCACAATATAAATAAAATCCTGTAATGGAGATGCTCATTTCATGCATTTTTTTTGCTGCTCACCAAGTGGGTCCGGTCTCTTCCAGGAGCCCAGGAGAACATCTCCTGGGAGGTCCAGCGCTATGACGGCTGGTATAACAACCTGCTGCACCACAGCCGTGGCTCGGTGGGTGAGTCCCAGGCCTGGGAATGGGGATGGCGGGATGGGGTGAGGTGGCACTTTGGCATCTGGCTTGCTTTATGACTGAGAGAGAAACCCTTTTGGACTTGAGCCTGAATCAGGTAGGCAGCCAGGCAATGCCACCTCCCGTGGTCCTGAGAGGTGGCTGTTTGCGCTCAAGGTAGGTCCCTAGGTGCACCTAAGAGCCCCGTTAGAGCAGTCCAAATGGGCCAAGCAGCCCAGCTTTGTCTCCCATGTCCTGGTCTTGCCACTTCTACCTGCTGCCCAGGCACCATCTGCAGGTTGCACTGGTGTTGGATCAGTCCCAGAGCAGAGCTATGCCTTTGCCGGGCCATTCAAAATATCCAAGGTAGGGAGGACCCAGCTCTTCCCAGCAGGCGTTTCAGTGCTGGTCGGGGATCCCAGAGCTGGGAAAAGACATCTTTAGCCAAAATCAGCATGCAGTTCAAGAAACATTCAACACAAGGCCAGAGACAGAAGAGTTCATGGTCCAAGCATACCGGACCTACTCTTTTTCTGCTCTGCACAGGACAGCTATTGTACTGTTGGGCTGCTGTGCAGCATGTACTGATCTGCACTGGGACAGGAATGTGGGATTCACAAGCTGTTTCCTCAAGTCTACAACCAGCCCATGAGCTCACCTCCAGGACATTTCCCTGAGCCAGGGTCCAGGGCAGATCAGGGAAGATCTTACCTAAAACATTAAAGTTATGAATCCTCCTATTTCCTGCAGCCCAGATTGGCCACCTACATGGTGACACAAGCCACAGTGGCAATTACACATTTCCTCTGAGTCTGAATGGCTCTCCAACATGACATATGTGTCATCAGCCCTTTGGTTACACCAAAGCTTGTCAGGAAGACCCAGTGGGTCCTTGGCAGACAAGATCTCCCTCTTCCAGAGCAGACAGATCAGACCTTAACATTTGGAAACAAGCCTATGGAAACTAAGCCCAAAACTAAGCCAGTAATTCAGGATTTCCCCCAGCTCTGGGGAGCCTCAGCAAATGAAGCCCACCGCACTGCTGAAGAGCCTTTCGAAATGAACTCACTCATCAATGAGAAATGACCTCCCGCCTCTGGGCTTTTCAGTTATGGGACAGGCAGTGGCTGTGAAGCCAGGGTGTTTCTCTCATCTTCTCCCTTGTCTCTCTGCCTCTCCAGCTCTTCCCTCTCCTGTTTCCTACGGTGTTGGTAATCACCATGCTTGTGTAGGACTGCATAGTCAACTCAGGCAGCTTAACATCACTCCAGTTACCCACTGGAATACACCACCCCAGACCTCCAGGAGGCAACAGGAATGCACATGGACCAGAGAAGGAAAACTAGAAGGGAACGTGCCCATGGAGGATCCCTCCTAGTTTTAAGAGGACTGATCCCAGTGTTGGGTGTTGGTACCAAAACTCACATGTTCTTGGCCACTATAAGCTTTTATGCCATCACCTTGCTCACTTCGGTGATCCTCGCACATGCCAGTGTACCCTGCTATTGCTGCATCTCCCATCTGTTGGGTGCCACCAGACCCACGTTGCGCTGCTTTGGTGCCACAGGTGCCCGGCTGCTGCGTCTCCTGCCGGCCAACTACGCAGATGGCGTCTACCAGGCACTGCAGGAGCCCCATGTGCCCAATGCTCGCCAGCTCAGCAATGTGGTGGCACGGGGACCCTCCGGGCTGCCCTCCCACAGGAACACAACTGTGCTGGCTGTCTTCTTCGGTAAGAGCTGGAGCCTGACACCAGGTGGAAAAATGTTGGTTTGGGTGGAAAAATGTTGGTTTCTCACACCCCAAGGCCACACATTGGAGTGCTCCTCACCCACTGCCTCATAGCAGACCCACACCTGAAAGATAAAGCCTTGGTTATCGCCATACCAATGTACTGTCAAGCCAAGAGGGTTTGCATGAATTTTTGATAACCTTTGGGAGTTGCCTCAAATGTTGGTATTTGTCATTTGGGAACTTCCTCATTTGTTTTAGTGACAGAGTTACCCTGTTGCAAAACACCTGGCAGATGCGATACGAGTCACATTGTGAATGATTGCTGAGCAGAACTGCTGCAAGCCAGAGCAGTTTTTGCTGTCGTTCAGGAGCTCAGTGGGGTCTTGGGTGCCCAAGCCCGGGGATGTCTGTCTCTGGGGAATACCTTTGGCTTATTGAGAAAGCAGGCTGAACTTGTCAAAGAAGTGGAGACAATTAGCTTCCCATACAGCTTAAGGTTCATACGCATCCCCAGACACCTAAGCTGGGGTGCTCAGCCCCAGGATGGGCCGCAGAAGGGACAGACACCAGTGCAGTACCATTTAGTTTCTCCCTGGAGGTAGTTTCTTCCATCACACCAAAGCTCAAATGGGCCAACAGCAATGGCAGCCACTGGGCTCAGCAGCAGCGGTAACCCTTGGCCTTGAAGGCCACAGGCAAGGAGGAGCTCAGGGAAATAGTGGCTAAATACAGAGCCCTGCTCCTGGTGAAGTGGTGGCCAGCAGATCGTTCAGCTACCAGTGGTGTCTGAACATCCCCTGGCTGAGTTTCTCCACCCTACCCTACTCATGAGGTCTGACCAGGGGCACCTGGAGCCCTCTTCCTGCGGACTGGAGCTCAGCACATCTGGACTCCAGCACAAAGTGACTTTTTCAAAGTCGTGGAGCAAACCAACAGTGAAGGCAGGAAGGAAGCCACTCTTGCTGCACAGGGTGGTCCCCTCAGCCCACGTACGGCTCAGCTGCCCACCATCATGTCCTGCTCCAGGTGCCGGTGGCAGTCATCCCAGCTGCTGACCATGCTTGGGTCTCTGGCAGGTTTCCATGTGCTCTTGGACATCCTGGGGACAGAGAAATCCGGCTGCCCTGCTGAGTTCCTGAACATCCACATCCCATCCGGAGACCTTGTGTTTGACCCCACAGGCACTGGAGCTGTGGTCCTGCCCTTCCAGCGCATCCACTGGGCAACAGAAACGGGGCAGAGCCCCAACAGCCCCCGGGAACAGGTGGGTAGCATCTCCTTTGCTCTTTGCCTTTCAGCTAAATTCCTCTTCACCCAACATTGGCGTCAGCAACAGCCAAGATAGCGTCTGCAAAATAAAAGGAGAGCACTGCTGTTTCCTTAAAAATATGTGTCTTCTAAGTGTTTGAACCAACTGTGAATGAACCCAAAGCACAAACTCCAAGGTACTGGTTCACACAGAGGAACATTTGTGGCTGCTCAAGGTCAGTGCTTTTCTTGCCCCAAGAAAATGTAATTACTCTAGATCGACCTGTGTCATCTATTTAAATGCAAAATTGAGGATCTTGCATGGTTTATGGGGGCCAGAAGAGGAAAGGGTGAAGCAGGAGCAATTCACAGTCTTCCTTGTCTGCCAAAGTTCTTACCACCAGTCAAAATGATCAAAGGTAGGGCTGTCTGTACCCGGTGAAACAAGTGATAACTGGAGCCTTTTTGGTACAAGTGTAATGAACTTCCATAACCAATTTATACACTTGTGCCACTCTAGAAGGTCAGTAATTATTGATACTTTTTTTTTAGGCACCAACTCTTACCTTTAATAATGCATCACAAAACTGAGCCAGTAGTGTCATAAAATTGTAAACTTGTAAAGCTTCTTTGAATTTCAGTCATTTCGGAAAAAAACCCAGATTATCCCCCAGTTTCTCCGTATTTTGCTGTGCTGAGGCTGGATGTGTTCCCAAGCCCATGTACTTTTTTTCTTCATGCTGGAAAGCTTCCAAATCAAAATTGCCAAAGCAAAATAACCCCCCGAACCTTTCATATGACAAACCATGATGAGATCAGATTAGCAAGTTGTGCTTTTAGCAGTATTTCAAGCCTTAGAAAAATGAAAACTCCACCAGCATGTTTTCAGACTAAAAAGGATGTTTTCATTAAAACATTTGGCAGGGGAGATATTTAACATGCTGCCAGGGCAGTGGGACTCCCTGCTGTGAGGACAGGGCTCCCCAGAGGGGAAAGCTCCAGCGTTTCCAGTTTCCCCAGACATGGGTTTAGTCCCCTTCCAGCTTGGTTTTGCCTGTGTAGGGATTCACAGATGTCTGCTTCTGGGCACAGCTGAAAAAAATTGGGGAAAAAAACCCCAAAATGTACTTTTGAAAAATCTGTACCTGTTCTTTTCCTGTACTTGGCACTAATTTCTGCAGTTTGCACAGAGATTGGCAGAGTATATATTTGCATCCTGATAGCTCTTGTTAAAACAGGGGATGGGGTGGCTGCTTTGCACGACCAAAAGGGCTGGCTGGGGCATTTCAGACCTTTATTTTTTTTCACCTTTCCGCCAAGACCCTGGCACCTGTTAATACCTGTTCTCTGCGCCTGTCCTAGACCAACGAGGTGACGGGCTGGCTGGATGGCAGCTCCATCTACGGCCCCTCGCACTCCTGGAGTGATGCCCTGAGGAGCTTCTCGGGGGGGCAGCTGGCATCGGGGCCCAGCGGGCGCCTCCCAAAGGAGACGGACGGGAGGGTCCCCATGTGGAAGGCGTTGGATCCGTCCACGGGACAGGGTGGTCCCCGGGGGATCTATGGTAATGGTGGCATCCTCAATGGGTTTTCACCTGCTTGGCTCCATCCCCGACCACAAGCAGGGGGAGGAGGAGGTCCCTGGAGCTGAGCCCAGAGGGAGCCCTGGGAAAGGGCGGGAGGGGTGCCGTGAGCCAGGACATATGGGTCAGGAGTCCAGTGGGACAGCAGGCAGTTTCTCAGCCTGAGAGGGAGGAAGACGCATGCCCAGCCAAAGGCTTCCCAGCAAAGACATGCCATGAACCTAAGGTGCCACATCCCTGGGAGAGAGTGGGTCATTTCCCAGCCAACGCACAGAGACCAGCGGGTGCTGGTCACTCTGATCCAAGTCGTTATCCTCTGGGGAAAGGGGCTGCCGCCGATAAAAACCTGCTCAGTTTGCTTTGGCTTCTTCACCTGCTCAGCCTTTCATCCCTGCTGGGGGCCTGGTGATGCTTCTTGCTCGTGTCCCAGGGAGGAAGGAAAGGCAAAGGGGACAAGGGGATACTGGGCTGGAGCCACAGGGCTGGGAGTGCTCCTCCAGCTACAGGCAAAGCTAGACCCAGTGGTGGCGTCCCCAGCTGATGGTCATGGCATCTCTTGCAGACCTGGGGAGTGCCTGGGGGAATGAGAACCGCTTCCTGCAGGCTGAGAGTATCGTCTGGTTTCGGTACCACAATCACCTGGCCACAAAACTGGCCCGGATACACCCCACCTGGTCTGATGAGGACCTCTTCCAGCACGCTCGCAAGCAGGTCATCGCCACCTTCCAGGTGAGGGATGGGAACCCCCTGGCTCTGCCAGGACCCCCAATACCCTTCCCAACTCTGTCCCTGATCCGAATCCCCTGTACCCTAGAGCATCGTGCTGTACGAGTGGCTGCCAACCCTGCTGGGCAGACCCGTCCCGAAGTACAGAGGTAAGAGTACGGCCGGTGCCCCTGCGGGGTGTGCAGTGAGCTGTGGGGTGCGCGGGGAGCAGGTGTGAGGGGACCAGGGCAGTGATGGGGTGGGAGAGGGGGCTCGGCCCCCTTTCCCTCCAGCCTGGGTGCTGGACGGTGGCTGCTGCCCCGCAGGTTACCAGCAGCACCTGGACCCCAGCCTCTCGCCGGAGTTTGTGGCAGCTGCGGGGCAATTCCTGGCCACCATGGTGCCACCAGGTGTCTACAAGAGGTAGGAGCAGCCCGGCAGGGCTGTGGGAGAGCAGTGCCGTGCAGAGGAAGGGGATGTCTGAGCTGGGCTGGTGGCTGGAGATGGTCCCTGTCCCTTCCCCAGCGTCCTGCCCCTCTCTGGGGCAGCCAAGCCCTGCCAGCTCGGGGCAGCCCCAGCCAGGGGCTGTGGGTCCAGCCCTTCTCTGCTGTTCCAGAGACCCCAAGTGCCAGTTCCAGAAAGTGCCGGGCCCCGGTGGCTCTTTCCCGGCGATGAGGCTCTGCAACAGCTACTGGAGCAGAGAGGTATGGGGAAGGGAGCGTGAGGGTCCTGAGGATGTGGCAGGCTGGCCAGAGGGGCTTCATTCCTTGCTTTGCATTATGGAGGACCCCTCAGGGAGTTAAAAGGGAAATTGGACGCAGAGCATGACAGCCAACCAAGGGGTATGAGATCCTCCCCATCCAGACATCCCCAGGTGCCACCTTGAGCCATGGCATGCTCAGACGTTACAGTTGACCTGACGTGGAGAAAATGAGCCTGGAAGAAATCCCTGGTACCCCTATGCCCAGTGTCTGCACCCCTATGGGCACCAGTTCAGGGGTGTGGGGCTGCCCCAAGTCCTCAGACCCATGAAGCATTGCCTACTTTTCCCATCTCCACTCAGAGCACTGGGCTGCAGCAGGCAGAGGATGTGGATGTGGACAACCTCCTGCTGGGGATGAGCTCACAGATTGCAGAACGGGAGGACAACATTGTGGTGGAAGATCTCCAAGGTCTGCACCCTGCGCTGCAGCTGGCGTGTCGGTGGGGGACCCTCTTTCCTGGGGGTGTGGGGGGGCTGAGGCGGGGAGACAGGTCCTATCACCACCACCCAACCACACACTCAGACCAGCTTCAACCTCGTTAACGGAGGTGCAGAGAAGCTGCAGGGCATGTTAAGCAAGCTCCTGGGACCATTCAGGCAAGGGCATGGAAACGATCACCATGTTCAGCACAGCCCATGGTAGAGGGACAAGGCAGCTGGGGCAGCTGGGGTTGCTCCTCCAGCTCTGCCTTGCCATCACCACAGTTTCAAATCTCCCACAGATTACTGGTATGGGCCCCTGAAGTACTCCCGCACCGACTACGTGGCCAGCTGGGTCCAGCGCGGACGAGACCTTGGCCTGCCCACCTATAACCAAGCCCGGGAGCGATTTGGGTTAGACCCTCTCCAGAACTGGTCGGACCTTGGCCCACACCTGGAGCAACAGGTAACAGGGAACTGGTCTGGGCACAGAAACTGTGTGGGTCAAAGGACATTGGGGCAGTCTAGGCAGCAACTGGCTGTCGTGGTTGAGTCCCAGTCAGCAACCAAGCACCACACAGCCGCTCGCTCAGTCCCCCACGGTGGGATGGGGGAGAGAATGAGAAGGGTGAAAGTGAGGAAACTCATGCGTTGAGATAAAGCTACTATAAAGAAAATTAACTCTATCGCAGCCAAAACCAGGACACTGGCTTCTCTAGGAACATAGGAAGAGAGACATCAGTGCGCGTCCTGTCCTAGCTCCTTTTTATGCCTACAGGGCTGTTGCATTGGGGTAACTGTGTAATTACATGCCATGAATAAATATATCCTGTCCCAGTGCTAAGCTCTTGTGCCGCTGAGTGCTCTGCTTCTCCTGGAGCTGAGATGCTCTGGGAGTGATGCTTAGTTGCTCAAGTCCAAGCCATGAGCTCGAGGCTGTGTGGGGCTGAGCATCCTCCCAGCCCACGGACATGTAATTCCTGGGAAATGCACATTCCTCACTCCTCCTGAGGCTTGCCAAGACTTTCTGAGGCCCTGGCAGAATTCCCTCTGCTCACATGTGCGTGGTGGGGGGCTTCTGGCCAGGTCCTGGAGGAGGTTGCTGCTCTGTATGCCAACAACACGGCCAGGCTGGAGCTGCTCCCTGGAGGCATGCTGGAGGTTAATGGCTCCCTGTTCAGTGAGATCATCCTGGACCAGTTTGTGCGCCTGCGTGACGGTGACAGATTTTGGTTCGAAAACACCAAGAATGGGTAAATGCCTCTTCCCCATCTGGCACACAGAGCAGGCCACTCACTGCTCTGCCAGCTCCAGTAAGACATAACAACTGGAGCTGGAGGAAAAACCATCCTCCAGCTTCCTCGGTTCCTAAAACAGTGTGGGAAGCGAATCCCTTCTGCCACCAGACAGTGACACTCAGGGTCACCGCTTGGCCCCTACATCTTTTCTTTCCCCAGGCTGTTCACAGTGGAGGAAACCAGGCACATCCGTAACATGAAATTCCGTGACGTCCTGGCTGCCGTCACCCATGCAAACTCCACAGACCTCCAGACCCATGTGTTCGTCTGGAACGAGGGTGAGTGCAAACAGCAGGGTACATGGAGCACACAGCACCAGTGAGTTAAGGAGGAAAGCAGACCCATCTCGGTGACACAGTCAGTGACTCAGTGACACAGGGAACGCATCAGGCTGGCAGTTTCTCAAGCCTGACACCTGCTATGCCCCTAAACCACCAAAACACCTGCAAAATGCAAGGGTTGCTTGTAAACAAGGTGGGCAGCGCTGATGTTGAAAGTGGGCTGAAGTCCAGGCATGTGCATTGCATAGTATCTGAAGGATCTCGGGGTACACACATACAACTGATGTCCTGGAAGGTCGTGCTGGGTTAAACCTGGCTTCTGCCTACCCCACACTGTGTCACACTCCTCACTGACGTGTCCTCTAGCTCCTTTGATATACAAGCGCACACAGGTCTGCAGGTTAAACTAATGAGTGACCCAAAAAGTGATGAAGTTTGCAGACGAGTTAAGCTTTGCATACTGTAACTGTGTAACGTTGTCTACTTTTGCCTTTAATTGCATCAAACCCTGAATGTGCCCTGGGTGCTGTACTGCAACGCCCTCTCCTGCCCCTCTGCTCCACCGATGGGGTTCTTTGTTAACCAGGTCTGCTGGAAGGGCTGGCCAGGCTTTCCTGCAAATGTGGTTCCAAGAGCAGCATGAACTGCACCAGCCAGATTTCAGCCCAGGGACAGCTCAGGGCTTGCATCGCAGCATGTTTTAGGTTCCCAGTAGGCTAGGGGCAACCTAGTCCTGTGCTGATGTGCGCCCCTCTCCCTGGTGCCCTCCTGTGCCATCCTTGAAATGAGCCTTCCTCTCCCCACCGAGACCCAAAAAGAGTCCTGCTGCCATGCTCAGGGTGAGGTGTGGCCAAACATAGCACTATGCCTTCTCCTTCAGGACACCCTTCCCATTTACCAAAAGCATTTTATTTGGCATACGTTCCAGCCCTTGCAAGGCATTTTGGTTCCTTTGGCATACACTCCCTGCAATTGCACCAGGAGGACTCCCTGAATTTGCAGCATACAGGTGAGCAGATGCTCTGAGCCCCATTTTGCCATGGCCCAGGGTGCTTCTTACTCAGCCCGTCCCACTGGGAGAGGTGATGGTGCTGAACTCCCAGAATGCTTGAGTCCAGTTCTGCTCTTGGTTTGCTGTGGCAGGCAAAGGTTCAACCCCAAAACAATGATTGTCCCCTAAGATCTAGAGTTTAACCTGAGCATCCCAGTTTTGCAGTGCTCCCTGGGTCACTCAGCAGTGAACCCCACCAGCATCCTTCATGCAGAGGTTCCTGGGGATGATGGAGATGAGAGGGGTAGAAGGTCCGTGACACTCACAGCCTGTCTCCCCCCATTGCAGGGGACCCGTGCCCTCAGCCCCAGCAGCTGACAGTTCAACACCTGGCCAGCTGCACGCCCATGACTGTGCTGGACTACTTCGAAGGCAGCGGTGCAGGCTTTGGGATCATCATCATTGTCCTCTGCTGTCTGCCTTTAGGTTTGCTGCTCTGTTTCTTTACCCATGTCCCTTTCCACCAAAGAAAGGGGCTGAGTGCCCATGGACCAAGCACCTCCCAGCAGGAGCTGCTGAGTCTTGGCCACCCTTGAAGTCCTTGAGGTGGCAGGTTCCTTGGGCAGCAGGTGGGAGCAGGGCTTTCATGGTGCAGCCCTGCATTAAGTAAAACCATGTAGTGTTGAACTGGGGGTGATGGGGAAGAAATAAATCCGTCTGTCCCAATCATACATGTGATGCCGCCAAAGTGGAAAGAGCTTTGTAATATCTCATACTTTCTTCTCCCTTGTGTCCCCAGTGACTCTGTTTGTTGCCTGGATCGTTGCCGTTCACCGCAAGAGAGATTTCAAGAAGCTGCAGAAGAAGCAGGGCTCCAGTGTACGGAAGGAGGTGACCGGCGAGGTGATAGAGGGTGAGGCAACACTGTTGGTCTTGCGATGGTGTCTGGTGATGCTGCTGAAGTCAGGGCACATACAGAGGCAGGGCTGGGCTTGGAGCTTATATCCAGACTGGACATAAGGAGAAACTATTTCCCCAGGAGGACAGTCAAGCAGTGGAGCAGGTAGCCCAGAGAAGTTGTGCAGTCTCCATCCTATCCAAGACCTGACTGGATACAGCCTTGAGCAGACTGGCCTGACCGTGTAGCTGGTTCTACTTTAGGCAGGAAACTGGGCAAGACACCCTTCCAACCCAAGTCCCTCCAGCCTAAGTCAGCCTATGACCCTCTAATTACAACCCTCTCCAGATCACACCTTATCCAAAGGAAACCTATGTAGAGAAACATGTACAGACAGGGACTGTATCTCCTTGTCCTGGCCACTGGGAAAATCCTGCCTCCCTGCTCCATGGTCTGTATTCCTCCACTGTCCATGCATTTGAGCTCTGCAGTTGACATGCAAGACCTTGCCTCGTTTTTCCCTTAATGTGTGTCTGGTCATGAAATCACTCCCAAGCTGCATCTTGGTGAAGGAGGTGCTGGGATGAATAGGAGTGCGGGTGTGACTTTCCAGCTGAGTCCTGTGCTCTCTCCCACCAGCTATGGAGTGGCACGGTCCCAAGATAGACAGATCTCCTGTCTACATTCAGCTCCAAGACGACAAAGTGCTCAAAGTGCTGGATGGGAGAGGGTCTGTGCTCCGGAGCATCAGCCTGAAAGCCCATCAAAGGGTGGAGGTGATTCTCTCTAGCAACAAAGGGAACAAAGCTCTGCTCCTGAAGAGCCCCAAGGAGTATGACCTGGTGGGTACCATGATGCCTGGGGTATGATACCTTCCCCTGGACTCTCTACCATCGTCTGCCACTGGTCACGTACACCCTGCACCACTCAGTCCTGGGCACTGGGAGCAGCAGAGGTCCCTTGAAGGCTGGCTGTGACCTCCTGAGAACCACCAGGTCCAGCTCATAGCATGGAGCGATGACTGTGGTGAAGAGCAGCGGCACTCACATCCCTACTGAGCCTCTGCTGCTCACAGCCATTCGGTGGGGTCTTTTGCAGGTGCTGCTTTTCAGTGGGGAGGCAGAGAGAAGCAACTTCATTGGGAAGTTACAAGGCTACTTGGAGGAGAGCAGCCTTGATCTGCATATGTCTGAGATGAAGGAGCAGAGCCTGATGAAACGAGCAGTCACACAGGAGCAGAGAGAACAAATTCTGGAGACTTTCTTCAGGCACCTGTTTGCTCAGGTATGTAAAGGTGTGGCAGGCTCTGATGCATGGAGGAAGGTATTTCTGTATTGATTAAGCAATGAATGCTGCTGCTGTTGCTCTCTGTAAGAGCTGGTAAGCCATGCACAAGGAAGCTGCTGATACTTTCAGGACAAAGGGACATTTTCCCTTGCAGAAGACAAAAGGAGTTCTGCTGTGGCAATATAAGTGTCTGAAGTTGCAAAGAGACTTTTGGATGATGTAACCACGGTCTCCGTAATGATCAGTGGTGTTTAGTGTGAAAGTCACATTGTGTAGGAGAAACAAGGGACTTTCCCATGGTATCTGCCATGAGTTTTGTGCCAGGGGAGCCACCAGTCTCTGTTCAGGCAAGTGAACACCAGCCTTCTGCTCTGCCAACACTCATGGGATTTCTTTTGTGGGACGCAACCTACAGGTGCTGGAAATCGACAGGTCCAATGCTGGAGAACTCAACTTTGAATCTTCACAGAAGGCAAAGGAGTCTCTGACATGTGAGCTGAGCAGGGCTGAGTTTGCCAAGGCCTTGGGGCTCAAAGCCGACTCCATGTTTGTGGACTCCATGTTCTCCCTGGCTGACAAAGATGGCAATGGCTACATCTCCTTCCGGGAGTTCCTGGACATTTTGGTGGTCTTCATGAAAGGTGGGAGCTGGAGTTGGTCTTCATCTGTTGCCCTAAGTCCTGTTTCTAGGGCTCTAGGCTCTGACAACACCACCAGCAGAGTGAAGGACAAGATCAATCCAGCAAGTTAATCTGTAGACACTTCTACAGATTAAAATTCCCTTCATTTAGGACAGCTTCAACTTGAGTTATGGGGCAGTGACAATGTAATTATGTTTTCTGTAAGACTGTCCATGAGGGGAGCTATCTCAGCGCAGTGATTTGCTGATCTGTCACTGCCATAGATAAGTCTGCCCTGTCTTCTGAATGGACCACACATCCTGACCTTGTCAGATGATAACAGCCATATCAGATATCATATCTGATCCCTCCTAAATGACCACTGGAAAGGTAGATTCATAGATGGAGTTGGTGAAAGCCAGATTCAGTCAAAGCAGCTCCCAGAAAAATCATTGCTGTGCAAAAGCACATTTTGAGTTTGCAAAATAATGTACAAGAAAGAATGTATTTACCTGATTTCTCACCTTGCACCTGAGAAAGTCAATCAGAAGGGTGGCACACTCTTCACGTTCAGTCACTATTCAAGCTGTGATCAGCAGTGTGCTTTCAGTCTTTTCAGAGCTGGGTGAGACTTCACTGCTGCAGGTCCAGACTCTCAAAGACTATGTTTGAAAGCACTTCTGCTGATGAAAATAAGATCTTACTTCACCTCTCTCCCTCCCCACCAGGGTCCCCAGAGGAGAAGTCCAAGGTGATGTTCAGGATGTATGACATTGATGAGAATGGGTTCCTCTCCAAGGAGGAGTTTCTGAGGATGCTCAGGTACTTCTCCTCAACTCTCTAGATGTTTTCACAATGTCCGTAAACAGAGACATCTTCAAAAGCAGCTCCCACTTTCTGTGCTTCACTCCCCAAGGGAGCCCATGGGCTCAACTCTCGCAACCAGGACCCCATTTCTCCTGTGAAACTGGTCTGGGGCTCTGCCCTGTGTTATTTGAAGGACTTAGGCTGTGGTCCTCTGAAGTTCCCATCTCCCCTCCTTGCTGCAGGTCCTTCATCGAGATCTCCAACAACTGCCTGTCAAGAGAGCAGGCAGAGCAGGTGACCGAGTCCATGTTTCGGGCCTCAGGGTTTCAGGACAGGGATGAGCTGACATGGGAGGATTTCCACTACATGCTGCGGGACCATGACAGCGAGCTTCGTCTCACCCAGCTCTGCATCAAAGGTCAGTGGGCAGGAGCACTGGGTCACCCCAGGGACTGTAGGGTTGGAGGCGATGGGCAGCACCCAATGCATAGCTCCCAAATCTTGTCCCATCAATCTCTCCAGCCCAGCTGCGGTAACGGAACATCAGCTGTCGCTCCATGTGCAACACATTGGGTCAGCTCAGAGCCGCTCCCCACTCTGCCCCCGCCCAGGGGAGATGCCTAAACCTTGTCCACTGCATCTCACACACTCTAAACAGCTCCTTGTCCTTTTGGCTCCTGAAAGGTGTCCCCAAGGTGCTCAAGCACAACCTGCATGACCGTGTCTCCTTCATAAAAAAGAAAGAGTCGAAAAGGTAAGCTCTCCTCCTTAGTCTTGGTGCTGCTGCTATTTCTTCTCTTTCTGCCCAGATGCATAGCTGCCTTTCACCTCAACCCTTCCAACAAATGCTCCCACCAGGTGTTCACAGACCCAGTGCTGGGAAAGGGAGATCGCCATGCTGGGACAGGCCCATGGGCAAGCCAGATGCTGCAGTGGGGCTGCTGCCCTCCTCCTCTGGCACCCAGGCAGGCAGAGGGGAGGAACTGCCTCCTTCAGAGCCCCCGTTGCACCCACTACGTGGGGATGGGAGTCCTACCTTGCTTTTCGGAGAGGAGGGTTATCTTGAGTGAATCCAGCCCATGTACTATGCAGCTAAAGTTAACGCAAGCAGGCTTGCAGGAAAGAGCTGGACAACTTCTCAGCTGAGCCTGAGATGGAAAGTGGGGAAATGGGGACAATTTTGGCAAGCCCTTCCTGCAAGTACAGCTTTGGGCTAGACATAGCTCTATTCCCAACAGAACCATCACAGAGGAGGAGAAAGACCCAAACCTGGACACTGTGAGCCAGTACGTGGAGCAAGAAGGGCAAGAGCTGAGGAAGAAACCAGGTAGAAAGTGAGTACACCCTCTCCTTGGTGGGTGTGCTTCTTGGGTTTGGGTCCAGTCTATTTGCTGTTTCTCATGTTTCTGTGTCAGACTGGGTAGCCCTCCAGTCAAATGGCACTGCTGCAAGGAGCCAGCACCCCCATGATGGTGGTGCAACGTAGGGGGGGGATGCAAGACTGTCCCTGCAGGAGATGCCCCAGCCCAGGCAGGCATATCATGGCCTCTCACTGGCCGAGGAGCTACGGGAACAGCCCTGTCTTGGTAGAGACGGTGCTGTAGCTGGGTCTGGATGCTGTGCCTCTATAAAAAAAAAAAATGAAGTGGCCAACTCCAGAGCCCAGGACAGCAGTTTTTAGAGTGTATGTCTGGCCCACTGAGAGGGGCTTTGCCTGACAGGTCCTGCCTGCGCTCCTCTGCCCCTTGGGACACTGCTGGTCCACCCATGGGCTGCCTGCAAGAGCTGCAGGAGAGACTCTGGTCTTCACTGCTGTGGCAGCAGCAAATATTTCTACAAGGAAGCAGTTAAGTGGTTGTTATTCATGGCCAGAATATCTTGATTTGCCTTAATAGCTCCAAGGACCTTCCACTACACCGGGATCAATTTGGAGGTGTTGTGGTTCAACCCCAGCCAGCAACTAAGCACCACGCAGCAGCTCGCTCACCCCCCACCAGTGGGATGGGAGAGAGAATTGGAAGGGTAAAAGTAAGAAAACTTGTGGGTTTGAGATAAAGACAGTTTAATATGTAAAGCAAAAGCCGCGCACACAAGCAAAGCAAAAAAAGGAATTCATTCACTCCTTCCCATGGGCAGGCAGGTGTTCAGCCATGTCCAGGAAAGCAGGGCTCCATCAAATGTAACGGTGACTTGGGAAGACAAACACCATCACTCCGAACGTCCCCCCCCTTCCTTCTTCCCCCAGCTTTATATACTGAGCACGATGTCATATGGTGTGGAATATCCCTTTGGTCAGTTGGGGTCAGCTGTCCCGGCTGTGTCCCTTCCCAACTCCTTGTGCACCCTCAGCTACTCACTGGCGGGGTGGGGTGAGAAGTAGAAAACGCCTTGACTCTGTGTAAGCACTGCTCAGCAATAACAAAAACATCCCTGTATTATCAACGCTGTTTTCAGCACAAATCCAAAACATAGTCCCATACTAGGAAGAAAACTAACTCTGTTCCAGCCAAAACCAGCACAGGAAGGTTGAATATGACTATGAAAATGATCTTTTATGGTCCTTACCTACAGTTTAATATATGAGTTACTGTCTGCACATTTGTTACCAGCTTTCAAAAGCGTATAGACTACTGGATGACCTGAGATCAACTGCTGACACTGTACTCTGCAGGTCACTGCCACCACCAGTGTGCAGAGCTGGTCGCAGTGTTGTATAGGGAGGAAGACCTAAATCTAGGCAGTATGGTCCTGAGCCATACCTTGCCAGCTGAACCTTGAAATGACACCAGCCCTCCTCTTTTTGCCAGGGTGAATCAGCACCAGTTGTATTTATACACCAAAGCACAACGGAAGAAGTATGAGCAGAACAAAGTTCAGCAGAAGATCCAGGAGTTCAAGCGCTTTGTTGAGAATTACCGGCGCCATATCGTCTGTGTGGTCCTCTTCTCCGCCATCACTGCCGGCGTGTTTGTGGAGAGAGCCTACTGTGAGTGCCCATCCAGCCCCAGATGAGAAGGGGTGCATGGGCTTGGTTCCTCAAAGCTGCTGGTTGCATGGGGCATGCTGGGATGTGAAAGGGCCTGGCACAGCTTTGGGCAACAGCGTTGGTCCTCCCCTGGAATAACCAAAGGATTACTGGAAGGGTCTGGTCCAATGCCCTGCTCAGAGCAAGGCCAATTTCAAAGCTGAATCAGGCTGCTGAAGGCTTTGTCTAGAGAAGGTTCGAATAGCTCTGAGGTTGGAGAGCCCACCACCTCATTGGGACTGTGCTAGTTTTTGACCATCCTCCCTGTGAAGAGTTTTTATTTTACATCAGACCTGAATTTCCTTCAGTGAAGCTCATGCTGTTGCCTCTCATCCTTTCACTGTGCATCTCTGAGAAAGAGTTTGGCTCTCTCCCCTCTGTAACACCCATTAAGTGGTTGCAGACAGCCACAAAGTCTTCTCTGATCCCATGTCTTCCAATCTGAACAAGCCCATTTCCTTCGGCCTTTCCCCTATGTGACATCCAACTCCCACCCATCCTGGTGGCCTCCACTGGACGTGTTCCAGTTTGTCAATCCCTCTTATACTGGGATGCCCAACTGAGGACACAGTACCAAGGCGCAGTTTCACAATGCCTGGCAGAGGAGGACAATCCCCTTCCTTGACCTCCAAGGAGACCCTGTCACCCAGCAGCTCTGGGGGGTCTGACACAGACAATCATGCCCCTGTCCCCACACAGCACCATGGTCCCAGGTGACCTTTTCTTGGTGGAACCATGCAGGTGGCTGTCCCCTTGTTGCAGGAAGGGTCATGGCCCTCAGTGTCAGGCACATTGATGCCCCCTCCACTCTCTCTCCCCAGACTATGCCTTCGCATCCCCCAGCACTGGAATCGCACAGACCACCTTTGTGGGGATCATCATCTCCCGGGGATCGGCTGCCTGTATCTCCTTCATGTACTCCTACATCCTGCTCACCATGTGCCGCAACCTCATCACCGTCCTGCGGGAGACCTTCCTCAATCACTACATCCCCTTCGATGCCGCTGTGGACTTCCACCGCTGGGTTGCCATGGCAGCCCTGATTTTCTCAGGTAGGTGGGCTGCTGGGGGATGCGCTGCCCATGAACCACAGCTAAAGCAGGAGGATCAACCCGTTATGGCACAGCAGGACCCGGCAGAAGCTTGAAGGTCCATATGGAGCCTCGAAAGGCAAGGGTGCTTTGCACCAGGGAAGAGGAGGAATTGCCAGGTCCCTGGGCACATCAGCAGGGTCTGCTGCATCTCCATCCACAGCAACAGTGATGCTTTTTCTCCCCTGGTTTCTGTCTCTTACAGTGCTCCACACTGCAGGTCACGTAGTGAATGTCTACATCTTCTCAGTCATGCCCCTCAGTGTGTTGTCCTGCCTCTTTTCCAGTGTCTTTATGGACGATGGGTAGGTGAAATTTAAAGCACAGTCCAGAGAGAGTGTCCTGGGCATGGACAGAAATGAAAGTGGAAACCAGGAGTTTGCTCTAGCCATGGTGCAATCTCTTGTTCCTCTCCAGGTCACAGCTCCCACAGAAGTATTACTGGTGGTTCTTCCAGACTATTCCAGGTGAGACCGCCTAGCAGGCAGACCACCTGCACGCCATGCCCAGGGTGGGCAGTCCTCTGCCCAGCCCAGGTGGAGCCCCTGTAGGGCTGCCCTGATCCCCGACGGGAACTCCCAACCTATTCACTCATAGGCATGACAGGAGTGCTGCTGCTCGTGATCCTGGCCGTGATGTACGTGTTCGCCACCCACCACTTCCGACGCGTCAGCTTCCAGGGCTTCTGGATCACCCACCATCTCTACGTGCTCCTCTATGTCCTGGTAAAGCATTCGGGCTGGGAGGGAGGGGTGGTGCTGGTGCGTCACAAGCCTGGCTGACAAGGTGAAATAGCTGGGGAGGTCCCAAGGGAACTGGTGTCCACCCAGTCCTGGCTCCCCCCTGCTGCTGAGCTGCCACCAAATCAGACACAGGGCAATGGCTTACCGTGCTGAGTGCTGTGCTGATGTAGGCTGCTCCCTGCTCAGGTCATCATCCATGGCAGTTATGCACTGATCCAGCAGCCCCGCTTCCACATCTACTTCATCATCCCAGCTCTCATCTACAGCGCAGACAAGCTGCTCAGCCTGAGCAGGAAGAAGGTGGAGATCAGCGTGGTGAAAGCCGAGCTCCTGCCCTCAGGTACCATATCCTCTCCAGCCATACACCTGGGGTTGCAGCAATGGAAGAAACAAAGCTGCCCGCCCTGCCAGCACTGAGATGGTAGCAGTTCCCAACCTAGGTGGCACATAGGTGACTCTGGCCCCAGGAAATGTCCTGCTGGCTGTCACACGTGCCAGTGGCTCAGGCTGGCACCTCCAAGGGTTAGCTGCATCCCATTACACATGTTGCCCCGATGCCTTTGCAGCACCCCTGCATGGCAAGGGTCTCCTGTGCCATGCCCCCCACAGGCAGGGAAACTGAGGCACAGAGCTCATGCTCATCATCCCCACCATGCCCTGGGATCAGTTATTTACCCAAGAAGAACTGGTTGGCCGCAGGGCTGTGCCCCAGCAAGGCCTCTCCAGCATCCTGAGCCCTGTGCCTGGCTCCATGGCTTGTCCCCAAGTCTCCTCCCACCCACCCTGAGCACAGCTCTAATGATCCATTTTTTCTTGAGCCCACTCATCTCCCCCAGCCTTTACTCTCCAGTGATCAGTGTCTTCACCTTAATGAAGTCCCCATCCGTGTCCCCCTCTAGGCGTCACCCACCTCCGGTTCCAGCGGCCACAGGACTTTGACTACAAGTCTGGGCAGTGGGTGCGCATCGCCTGTGTGGCCCTGGGCACCACCGAGTACCACCCCTTCACCCTGACCTCGGCACCGCACGAGGACACGCTGAGCCTGCACATCCGGGCCGTGGGGCCCTGGACCACCCGCCTGCGGGAGCTCTACTCCCCGGAAAGCCTGGCTGTCATCGGCAAGCTGCCCAAGGTGAGCCCCATGCTGTTTCTCCTGGAATGGGGACATCTGAGCCCAAGAGCATCTCAGCAATGGGTTGTGCCCAGCCGAGGCACTTCTCCAGCCTTGAAGGTGGGCAAGCGGAGGAGGGAGATGCTCTGCTGACAGCTGGCTCCCTTCCAGCTCTATCTGGACGGGCCCTTTGGGGAGGGCCACCAGGAGTGGAACAAGTTTGAGGTGTCGGTGCTGGTAGGAGGAGGCATCGGGGTGACACCCTTCGCATCCATCCTCAAAGACCTGGTCTTCAAGTCATCCATCAGCTCCAAGCTACTGTGTAAGAAGGTAAGAGGAAGCATCTGGAGGACAAGAGCCCTCTTGAGATGCCTCCTGCTGCTGGTGGCCTCTTCGGGAGCAGAATCCCCCATGATCCATCTGGAAAGGAGCCCCATGGGCGCACGTGGAGTGCCAGCCCCAAGCTGAGCCTCGTCCCATGTGCCACAGATCTACTTCATCTGGGTGACGCGCACGCAGAGGCAGTTTGAGTGGATGGCGGACATCATCCACGAGGTGGAGGAGGCGGACAGGAATGACCTGGTCTCCGTGCATATCTACATCACGCAGCTGGCCGAGAAGTTCGACCTACGCACCACCATGCTGGTGAGCCTGGCCACCCGCCAGGGAGGATGCCATGCCGTGCGGGGCCATGCTGGGCCATCTGACTTGCACTGATCTCTCTTCCAGTACATCTGTGAGCGGCACTTCCAGAAAGTGCTGAACAAGAGCCTGTTCACGGGGCTGCGATCCATCACCCATTTTGGGCGCCCTCCCTTTGTACCCTTCTTCAACTCACTGCAGGAGGTGCACCCCGAGGTCAGTGCCTGGCTGTGGATGGCGGGGGGCACCCACCAGCCAGTGTGGAGGACTGGCCCCAGCCTGTCCCTGAAGTCCTGGAGGCCTTGGTGGCATCTGCACCAAGGGCAGGGCAGAAGGGGCATGAACCCCACTTTCCCTCCGGAGCCAGGGTAAGCTGCAAAATTCAGCAATGCCCTGTACCAGCCAAACACCCCCTGCTATGGCAAGACCCTGGCTGCAGCCACTGTCTGGAGATGGCAGAGGCCCTGGGGGATCCCATCCTTCCTCCATGGCCCCAGCAGCTCCATGGGGAGGTGACAACCTCCCCGAAAGCCTCCTCAGGCCAGGACAGACTGCTCAACCAGCATCTGTGCCCAAAGCTGCCAGAGGGCAAGGGGCCAAGGTGGGGCTGGGCTGTGGGGAGAGCTGGTGCTGCTGGGTTTGATCCCTTTGGCTCCCTCCTTCCCCAGGTGCAGAAGATCGGAGTGTTCAGCTGTGGCCCGCCCGGGATGACGAAGAGCGTGGAAAAGGCTTGTCAGCAGCTGAACAAGAAGGACCAGACCTACTTTGCACATCACTATGAGAATTTCTGACCCTACTCTATGCCATTTCACCCCTGGGCTGCAATCTTCATTGGAAATGTGCATTCAACTGCAGCACCTGTGTGGCAATGCTTTGGGTGGTCATGGTCCTGGGCTCCCACTCACCAGCATTCCCGGTAGAAAGCCATCCATGGCCGAGAGCACAGATGCTGAGACCCGCAGAGCTGAGACCAGCATGCAGTGCACCAGTGAAGCATTGCCATCCCAACATCAGTCCACGCAGGCCTGGTGTGAATCCCTGAGCCCAGGTCATCCTGCTACCATCCACACACTCCTGCAGCCCCGCAGCCAGGGTCGGGCTGGCATGTCCCATCCCAGAAAACCCAGCGTTTGCATCAAGCCCGGCTCTGCCACCTTAATACTGCAAGACAGAGCCCATGCACTGCTGGGTCGCACAGGGAATGGCTCTGAACAGCTCTGAGGAGCAGCTTAGTGCCTGCACAACCTGAATTCACAGCACTTTTCCCCGAGACCTGGGCAGCACGCACTTGGGGTTAGGAACCAGATTGCTCCCCACCATCCCTCTCCTTGAAACAGGCTCAGCTTCCCTAACGCACTCGTTTGTGCCTGCTCATTAGTGCTCCAAACCTTCCCTGGGCTTGCGTAGGGCCTTAGTTGTGTTTGCGCTGGCTTCTTTCAGCAGCACCACATCCCTTGATCAGGGATCATTTGTGCTTGTTTAACTAATGCCTGGCTTTGCATCACTGGGCTGCTGCTCTCGCAGGCTGGGATTGAGCTTAAATAAAGCTGCTTGAAGTTTTAAAATATTTTCTTGCCTCATGCAGTTGGGTCTTGGTCACCTGGAGACTTGCAATACTTGTGGCATAGTGCTGGCCTTGCTCCTGTTACAGAGTATTTACACCAGCCCACTGGGAAATGGGTTAAAAAGGAGTGAGTTTCCCCTGCACTGGTGATGTACATGGGATGGAGAGGGGGATACAGGTTTGAGCCCAGGCACAGCACCCCCAGCAATGCCCCAACGGTAGCAATGCCCCCCCACAATGCCTGGCATGGGAGCAAATTACAGCCAAAGCGCTCAAAGACGCTGAACCATGGGAATAGCTTCAGCCCTTGGGGTGTTAAAGAGCCCCGCAAGACTGCATGGAGGTAATAACAGGGTCTTGTGATGGCCAGCAGTCCCCCAGCCATGCTGATGGGGCTCCCCCCAGCACAGGAGTCAGGGGCCAGGAGAGCCCTATGGCTCAGCAGGAAGCCCCAGCTCACCCCCACTGCCAAAAGCTGAGCAGCCTTCCCCACCCCAGCCATCACGCACCCTTCAGCAAGGTGCATTTTAGCAGTTCTTGGATGGGCTCTGCTAACGCCACAGCTGATTACAGGGCCAGGCTCCCGGGTAGGTTTTACTTGCTCAGGGTGAAACATTACCAACTCCATCTACTCTGAGCAGTACTTTCACCACTTCTCCTTCTGGCCACAGAAGTTCCCCTGGGTTACGTCTTAGCCCTGTAAAACACAGCATGGACTTCCAAGCTTCTACCTCTACCAAGATTAACTTAGCCACCTCTGCAATAAATACAAGCTTTGATCTGCAAACAGCTGGGGGGGTTTAAGGTTTCATGGTCCTTGCCAGCGTTGAGCTCACCTGCAACCCGGCGAGACCCAGCAGCACAACAGCCCAGGGGTCTGCACAGTCCCCAGGGTCCAAAGTCAGAGACCCCTTCAAACCACCCACCCAACACTTCAATGGACACAGACGCATCAGGCAGGTAGCATTTATTGAGGAGAGTTCAGTACCGGCCCAAGAAAGGGACTGATCTCCCAGTATTAAAATTAACATGACTGTAATTGAAAATTAGATTTTGTTATCTGCAACCTGCTACCTCGCTAGTACCTCGTTCATGGCTCACAAACTCAGCAGGAAGGCCTGATAAGCCCCAAAAGTTACGATTCATTTGCAGTGGTAAAACCTTTGAGTGATGCTGTCCCCTTACTTCTCACCTGCGCTTCCCTCCATGCTAAAAGCGAGCTGTGCCCCCCAACTGCAGCCCCTCCTTGGGAGCCACATAAGGACAGGGTTCTCTGCAGTCCCAGCTGGACAGGGCAGTTTACCAGCAAACACACTCCAGCCTGCCCTGCAGAGGTCCTTTCTGCCCCATGGGGAGCTGCTGGGGGGGGCTTACACAGCAGATATGGTCCCAGCTGGCCTGCAGATGATCTCCTCCAGAAAAGCCCTGGGCTCTGGACTTTGGGCCTGCAGTTTGCTATTTGCAAAGAGCATGGAGAGAATGACCTGAATGTGCAGATGCTTCCCACAGAGACGGGCTGGCCAGGCTTTGTTCCACAGGCTGTTACAGTCCCTGAGCATCCCCAAGGGAAGGTGCGACTGGAAGGCAGAGTGTTCATGTAGGGCTATCCTATGCCCACGGATTGCCACGTGGTAAGAGCTGCGGCAAGCACAGCCCCAGGGCAGAGCTAGGGTGGGAAGGTGGGAGTGCCAGCATCTCCGTCCTCGCTTCACCCATGTGGCTGGTGACACCCTCCTGCAGCACGTCTGCATGGACAAATGCTGCAGCCACACAGGTGGCTCTGCCCAATACATACAGAGAGACCCAGGCTCTTCTCTGCGTGGGGTCTGCCGGAGAAGAGCCAACCATGTGAACCATCATCTCTATCCAAACAGCAGTGTTTTGATTCAAACTATTCCCTATTGGTTCTCCATTTGTAGTTTCCTGTTAATGCTCTAATGGTGGATCCCTCAGTGCCATTCACCCTCATTATCATTTGATTTTCTACCTCTATTACAAAGCAGCGCCTGCATAAGGTGACTGTGTAAACATGCAACAGCCATATATCAGCCTCCTGTGGCCTCATGCTTCGCATCTCAGGCAGGCGATGTAACAGGGGAGAGGGCCAGGCACTGTGGCATCTCAGGGGTTGTGGTCAGTGGGGTCACACTTCAGCATGACTTTTACCCCCTCGCCCCTCTTGGTGGTCTCGAATGCCTCAAGAGCCCTTTCCAGGGGGAAGCGGTGCGTAACCAAGGGCTTGACGTTGATCCGCTTGGATGCAAGCAGAGCAATTGCCACAGGCCACCTGCAAGGGAAACGGAGAGCAGTCACCAGTTTGGAGCCCCAAGGAAAGAGCACGGAGGAGCCTGGTTTCATTACGGTAATTTCTTCAGGCCAGGCAACCAAGGGGAGTTTTGCCCACAATCTTCCAGAGGGGGAACCTCATGCATCAGGCACAGGAGATGGGACAAGCCAACTGCTTTGAGCTGTTGAGCACCAAGAAGGCAGGCACTGCTATACACAGACAGCTTGCAGTGCTTCACCCTCAAGAGGCTGCGTAAGTAAAAATCACAGGAAATAACTCTATATCGGAAGCACTGATTGAAAAACAAAACTGCTGTGTGCCGCTCTCCTCCTGCCCTGCCTCCTGGCTTGCAGACTGATCGCTGCGGAGTTCAAACTCACCAACTTGGTGCAGGGCGAAGAAAGGAAAAGCTTCAGTCAGCTTCCAATCTCTTCCTTGGCGGACACTCACGCAATTTGGTTGCCTTGCCGCTCCGTTTGAATGGGCCAAATTAGAGTGACGGGGATACAAAGGGATGCAGCAGCTAATCTAATTCCCAAACCGCCTACGTAAAGAAATTTCTCATTTTAAGGACTATTTTATGAGACTACATCTCATAAATCATTCCTGGAAAAGAACCTCTACAGACTAAGCACAGATTCCTGCTCTGCTAGAAGAAACTACAGCTCTGAACACAGCAGAAATCAGGCTGCAAGCATGCAATGCTGGGTCTTGAGCCCTGCCCAAGGAGAACAAGACCAAAGAGAAAACAGCTGAGTTTTTCCTGCCTTCAGGGCAAGGCCAGCTTTCAGTACACTGAAAGACCTGCCTGTCCACAAGCCGTGCAGCCTAGTCCTCCATAGAGAGCACACATGCCTTCAAACTGGCTCCAGGTATATCTTCAGCTCCAGCAAAATGATGAAAACTAAACATGGCTTTGCTCATCCAAGCATTCACCGATCTCCAACAAGACTGACAACATGATTTCCTTCCAAGACGAGCAAGGAGAGCAGAGCGGGGCACAACCACCAAGGCTGGGTATTCACAGCATGACAGAGGATGAGATTTTGACTCTGTGTCCAGAATTAAGATTCCCCATATCACTTGCCTCAAAACTGACAATATAACAGTTAGGAAGGTGGATGAGAGGAGGCACCTAGCTTTTCACAAAGCAGTGAGGGGGGTCAGTGCCAGGCCAAGCTGCTGCTTAGACATCTCCCAGCACAAAGGGCTGAAGCAGCTAAAAGCTGTGTGTTCCTCTCTGCCATGCCATGAGCCAGCACACTTTTGGACAAGCCAGTGTCCTCCAAAACACCCCCAGCACCTGACCTTCCCTTCCTACAGGGCATGAGTTGAAGGCACAAATGTTAATTATGATTTTTTTTTTTTCATTTTGGCCTGCTTGCTTACAGCAGAGTAAAGGTTTGTTGGGTCTCTTGCTTTCTTTGCACCAAATGCTGTGTGAAATAGGACAGTGGGACAACCCAGTTGGGCTGCTTTGGTGTGGTCAAGTCTGCAGTGCGGGGCTCTTCCAGGAACCAAGGCAGAAAATGCAAGACATGTCACTCACGCTGTCTGCACTGCAGCACTGGTATTTCAGAGTGACATGAGGTTTACCCAACTGTAAGGCAAACCAGCCTTTTCCATGTCCTCTTTCCCTGTGGAAAGCAAGAATTTCTTAAGGAGAGACTTGGAGACACATAAGCCCACACTGCATGAGACTCACGTGTTGCAGTAGCGGAATATCCCCCGGATATCCACCTCCCGCACAGCGGCATTCACAATGGGCACAGTGACCATCTCAGGTCCCAGCCCCACCAGCACCAAGGTCCCACCAGAACGAGTGGCCTGGAGAACAAACACACGAATATGTCATATTTTGCAAAAAGCAGTCACCAGCGCCTACACAGAGGTTCATAAAAAAATAAAGCCACACTTTGTGGCTGTAATGGACCGTCCAAGGTACAGCGGAGAAGCCAGGGGAGAGGTAGGATGCTGTAAGGAACCTGTAAGCATGAAACATGCAATAAAGCTTAAAAAGCAATCTTTCAAAAATTCCCGAAGGATTTTGGTAGCTAAATGTAATTCTGAAAAATTACTGGCACTTAGGGATAAAAAGTACTTTTGGATTTCAGTGGGAGCGATTTAAAACTAGGAGTCTGAGGCTCCACTGGAATTTCTCTTTTTGCAGCTTGTCCCATTTGTCTCCTGTCCTTTCATTGTGAAACTCTGCACTACCTTCTCCACATCCTCCCATTAGGCAGTTCATGACAGCAAAACACCGCTTCCTTAACTGCTTTCTTCACCTGCTAGAATTAATTTTCTTAATTATTCTCCTTATTTGGACATAACTTCAACTTAATGGAAGATGCTGCCCTACTTGTACCAGCTGCCTGACACTGCTGCATAGACATGCTTGGGTTTCGGGGTCTTACTGTAGACTCTTTGAGAGCACCTGAACATCAAATCAGACAATTAACTCCACGCTGTCTGCAAAGACGTTAACTTTTTAATTGTCTCTCAGTTTGTTGTTTAACAAGCACCTTCTCCCCCCACACCAAGCACAATGAAATTAAACACTATGGGAGCGAAACAACTGTCGTTCACTGCTGCATCCCAGAAAGAGGAAGCCCATGCCGTCACCGCTCTACCCTGGGGACAAGTGGTACTCACATAAATGCCAGCCTGGATGCAGGCTTGCACTCCTGTACACTCCACAGTTATCTCGGGCATGCAGCCAAGCAGACTTTCCACTTTGGAGGCCACCTCCTGTGGGGTCTCGTTCTTTACCTGAATGGTGAAATCTGCCCCCACCTCCTTGGCTTTTTGCAGGCGAGAGGCTGATAAATCTGGGGAAAGACAAAACAAGTCAAGAACTGGAGTATTATATAAAGCAGAAGGGGAGCAAGAACCCGAGCCTGCAATCTGCTTCCTACACCCATCCGATGCCTCAACAGAGCCAACTTCTCTGGTCACCAGCTGTCAACTATCTCAGAAGAGAAGAGAATATTTGTTACTTAGTAGGAGAAGGTGGAAAGCTCCAGCCCACTAACACCTTGTCAAGAATTTATGTAGACCACCCAGACCAAAGGTCTTCCCATCCTTGATGTAAGTAGGCCACCACCAAGGAGCCCTGATGGAAACACACTCATCTGGGGTCTGGACATGTGTTCACAGGGCAGCACACAAACAGGACAGGAAAGGGTCTACGTTCCCTCCCTCAAATTCACACAGCCTTCAGTGAGGAGGCAGGGAGGAGACCTGCTCACTTTTCTGGGCAGGCAGAGAAGGACAAGCAATGGGGACAGCTTAAAGACTCAGAAGGTGCCAAAAGCTTGAGGGTGTGTTTCAAAGAGGCTAAAGTATAAACTCACAGACAAAATCCACACCATGCAAAGCAATGTCCAAGCGAAGGAACAGCTATCACCACTAGACACAAGGGGTGTCTTCTATAAGACCATCAATTCATAGATCCCCCAATTTCTCTTTGGTACTGCAGAAACATCGAGAGTGTGCCAAGACAAACAAGAAGGCCAAGCTTAACTCCAAAGGGTATGCACATCAATGCGGGAACCGCAGCAGGACAGCCATGGCCGAGCACTGGCGTGCTGCTGTGCCTGCCCTGGGCTACTGCATGTTGCTGTCCCGATGCTCACCACAGAGCAGAGGAACCTCAGCGCAGGCAAAGGCAAAAGACAGCAGAAGGGCAGGACAGACGGCAGCGCTGACCTACGCTCGCTTTTTGAACAGTGCCATGCGTCTTAACAAAGCTGTCACTGTCTTACCCTGTGCTGCCCAGTGCCTCTCTAGCCATGACTCTTTCACAAAGCAGCTTCACTAATTCACAGGGGACCTTAATCCACTACGTGAAAAAGGACTGTAAAAAACCATGTTATACATACATTCAGTGAGTTAACCTAGGGAGGAGCCTACAATGAGGCAAAACCCCACCACTCCTGCGTTTTCCTTCCCTGGCTCTCAAGATCATTTGCTACTGCAAATCACACCCTCAAGGATATTTCTCAAAGGGCATTAGGGAAAGGCAAGGTTGCTCTGACCTTGCACCCTGATGGCTCAGAAATCACCTGGCTATGGACAGCACAGCACCAAGAAACCTTTCTGACAGGAGACATTGGGCTCAGAGGTCATTAACATGGCCATTTCACTTCTAATGGTACCGGATGAGAGCAGATCATGAGCTCTCTGAGAGCTTCCTCAACGAACCACCAGCAGATTCTTTCAACAAGCAAACTGCAGAAAGCATTAGTTGGCCACACCACATGCATCCCTGCTGTTACAGACCTCTCCCATCCTTTTACCCTCCTTGTAACAGCACTGGAGGCTGCTGAGCATCTCTCCAGGCAGTTTCCGCCACAAATGAATTAGCAGGCAAACCCATAAGAAAAAGGGAGTGGATCTGATAATATGGTGGACCTTGGATACCCCATTAACACAGAGCAACAAAGCTGGTGATGATAAATGCCTGTGAGGGCATGGCTGTACTCTTGACAGCACTATAAATATCTTTTGAAGATCCCTAAAATGCTTTGTACCATGGAGCAAGCTGGCCCTGGCTAGTAGCCACGCTGTTTGCCTCTTCTTTTCCACATCTTCTGGCAGGAAGCCACCCACCCCTCTCCAGGCACCACTGGTGACCAGGACATCTCTGGAGATGAGGAGGTGGACAGCAGAAGAGTGGCATTTCCCAAGCAGAAACAGCCTCTTTGCCTTGCACTGAAGCAGTGGCCTACAGGGGCCTGTGTGTTGGCACTGGAAAAGACATCCAGATCAAAGGAGGATGTAACAGCCAAGATGTCCTAGACCCAAGACTGAGGGGTGGGCAATGTCTCCTGCCACAGGTCCTAGGCTTGAAGACTCGGAAAATCATGCCTTTGCCAGGGGCACACTCATCTCCAGGACACACAGCATACTCACCACAAAGAAAATACTGCTCTCACCAGGTCACAGCCTTCAGAGAAGTCAAAGATGGGGGTAGGGGGAAAATATTAAGGGAAAAAGAGAAGGAGGGCAAGGCCACTGCTCTGCCATGAGCCACTCTAACTCAGCCCCAGTGCTGGGAGAAAGCCAGGTCGGAGGACCTGCCCAGCCCATCACGCAGCGAACGTGACAATACTTACTGCTGGGGCAAGCGATGGACGTGCCCCCACAAGCAGCAGGAGGGCTTGGGAAGCCAGGTGCAGGCACACCCACCAAAACAAGCACCCAGGAGATCTGTGGAGGGATTTTCAAGAAGCGAGAACAAAAACTAACAAAATGCAGACGAAGGAGGAAAAGCCAAGGCTGAAAAGTAAGGGCAGCATCACCCTGGAAGCTTCAACATACATTCTCATTCCTGTGGCTGCAGGAGGCAGCAGTCACATCTGTCCCTCCCAAGCTCCGAGTGTTGAGGCCTCGGGCCTCGTATACAGTCATGCTTGACCCTCTGCTAGCAGAGCAGCGCTCAGACTCCTCCCAGGCAGCAAGAGCTGCTATTTTTGAGGTACCTGAAGAGCTAAGAAGCACTTTGGCCTCGCATGGCTGGTGTCTCCCGAAGTGTACAGCAAGGAGACTATGGGGGCTCAACAGTGCTCCCAGCAATTGACCAAAATCCCCACAAAGTGCTCTACTCAAAACACCAGTGTGCAGCAGATACAGCTGGATTCAGCTGCTTGTAGTATCTGCCCACTCATTAATATATTTTATACTGTCTCTCTGACAGAAATACATCCAGAGGCAGTGTCCTGGAGCAACAGGAGAGACAGGCTGTCCTGCCAGACAATGCATTTCAAGGTGGCCACAAAAGTTGCTCTCAGGCAGCAAAACCCCACACCTCTCCTACAGTTGGCCTCTGGTTTGCTGACCTGCTCAGGAAGGAAGTCCTTGCAGCAGCAATACCGTCAGACCTGTCAGGACTCTGATAACACCTTGGTACACCTGACCTAAGTGAATCACTGCTAAGCACTCACTGAAGCTGACAGATCTGCAGGTTATCGAATGAGAAGGTTACCATACTGTTTAGAGCTCCAGACACTTGTGAGTCTTGAGAAGGACCAAGTCGTCTGGATTTTAAACCTTACTGTGGCTGAACCCCACACAACTCTTGGGAAGCTGATCAATTACACAATTAAAGGGTTGCATCCTACCTCTAGTCAGAAATTTGTTTTCACTTCCCAGCCTGAAAGTGAAATGAAATTATCTGGAGCTAATTAAAGTTTTGGCTGCCAATCGAGGATTAGCCCGTTCCTGTATCTCTGCTCCCACGGAAGTTATCAAATTACATTTAAGCTTCTCGTGATGGTTTATGAGCGAATTTAATGGGCAAATATTCTTGAAGCTCTCACACTTCCTATGTTGATCTTCTTTCACAAAGGAGTGATTTATATCTCTGTCCAGTTATTCACCTTCCCTAACCTTGACTTCAGGGCTTCTGGAGGCACTGGCACCCAGGACTTCAGATTTAGATAGTGCAAGGGGAATAGTTTCCCTTAAGTAGGAATTACTAAGTGTACCTTTAGAGACAGACAGAGTGAAGCAAGACAGCCCAACACCGCCACAAGAATACCCAAACTGTCACCACACTTGCTGGGGAACAAGGCTGCTCTTTTACATGCCTCTAAGGAGAAAAGAAGCTTTCCAGAGCAACAGCAATGTCCACAGCAAGGCAGAAGGACAGGAGAAGGTTGCCAATACCAATCACACCAACTCAGCAGCAGAGTGGAAAAAGCCATAGACCTTAGGGAAGAGTAGATGAGGACCCACGAAACAAACTGATCTGCAGTCCATTAAATAAATCAACCCCCTCCCATTCCGCAAAAGGGAGAACGCTAGTCTGCCAGCAATAAAGCACTTCAGGAAGAAGAGCAAAGGTTATCAGAAGCACTAATACCTTTTATCAGGCAAACTGCCGTATCTGGGAGGGAAGGCAAGCTTTGGCACACACAAGCCTTTGGAAGGGTAGGGCTGACCATTAGTCACTAGCTACAGTACCAGCTGCTCTCCGGGAGCGCCAGAGAAGGGACCTGACCCCTCAGCAGAGATGTAACTTTCCAGAATTCATTGACTCCAGGTGTGCCAAAGACACTCGCCGCAGAAGCTGCAGGAGGTGAGCTCTCCCCAGGTCAGGAAAAAGCTCTTCTAGATATTTCTATATTGGTGTGCAGCTTGTCAAAACAAACACAAACATTTAAAGCCTTAAGTGCTGTGCAGACAAAGCTCTTCACAGACAAACACATCACAAAAACTCCAGGCAATGAATTCAAAGAATCTGGCAGAAAAGTACAAGAGGGCCTTTGTGGGCAGACAGTCACTGCACAGGTGTTGGCTCCTAAAGCCGTCACAAAAAGCACTTCCTTGAGAAGGGCAGCAAAATCCCCAGCAGCAACCAGCCAACCTAAGCCCATTCCTCAGCTCATGTCACGTGCAAATATTTGACTAGGGACAGCACCTCCATTGGTGTCTCTGAGCACCTCAGCCGAACAACTCTCAGGTGGGACGTCTACAAGTCAGAATCATTACCTAGGCCAAGGCATAAAGATAAGCAGGGGTCAATTCCACATAGCCAAGCTTGCTGACGCTACAAACCAGGTACCAAGAACTTCCTATGGCCACCTGGAGCCCCATGGCACATACCATACAGACCTGCTTGCCAAAGGTCCCCAGGAGCAGTCTACAGGCAGAGGCAACAGCAGCTCCCAGTGTTACAGGGAAGAATACACCCAGGCAGGACCAGGAATGGGGCAGCAGGCTGAACCAGCTGCCTCAGCTTCAACAACCCCTGCCAGCTCACCAAGCCCTTCCCCACCCAAGGACCAGGTCACCCACCAGCCCCTGCACCAGCTCAGCTCGGCAGCAAGGTTCCTTGTACATGATTCAAGCGTCAGAGCTGCTTTTCCTGCTATCGCAAACATCACCCTCAAGTGACAACTCTTCACAAAATGTGACTGATCACATCCACCAAACACACGCCTGCAGGGTGGGGCCAGCAGAGCAAAAAGTGCCCTGGACTTGGCAGCAAGAGGATTTAGGGAGGAGAAGGCAATAATCTGTCTTAGGTTTTGACATGAGCCCTACTGAATAATGTTTCTGCAAACGCAAGAGGGTGGGACCTGAATGTTGCCTCTCAGCCCGAAGATGGGAACACAGTAATAGTGAAGCCAAAAATACACCTGGCCCAAAATGTGGGAGGTGGAGTAACAGCCTTCTGAAAGGTCCGTGTTGGGTCTTTGGCTCAAAAACGCTGCAGCAGCCTGTGCTTGTTGTCTAGTCGTACCTGTAACCACTCCTCCCAGCCACCACTTGCTCAGAAGGATCCAAGAGTAGTGGAAACACCACTTCCAGGCCCTGTCAAAAACCCAGGTGGAAATTTCAACCCGGGAACCTCCTGAGGTTACTCCAGCTCTCAATTCCTCTGGGCAAGCTACACAGAGAAGAGCCTGACCTTTGAGAAGAGGTGGAGGGAGGTGGGCTGGGTGAGCAGGACAATGAGAAGGGGGGATTGAATGGCTGTCTGGAACAACCAGAAGGCAGCAGCAAAGACAATGGAGACTCATTTCAGTTGTTGCAGAGAATACAAGGGGAAATACCCACAAATGACAGTTTGTGAGTGGACCCCAGAAAAAGCTTCTTCGTTAGGAGGTGGTGCAGTCCTGGAGTAGGTACCCAGAAAGGCCACCCTCAGCAGTTTTCCAGGCGCAGCTAGGCAAAAACATGGCTGCAAGCGGCAGTGGACTAGAAACCTCCTGGACACAGTCATGCAAGGAAGGCCCATTTCTGAATTCCAGGGACCCTGAAAAGGTCATTTCAGTCATTGCAGATAATCAGTGGAAAATGAATGCCCCAGCAGGACAGCAGAAAGAAGGGGAGCAAAAGAGAACTTGAAAGGGACAATGTGGCTGGACACAGAAAGGACTGTGGAAACACATGTACAGGTCATCACCTAGCACTACAAGCAGAAGGAAGAAAACCTGCTCAGAGCAAACCTCCAAGAATAGCTCCAAAGAGAGTATAAAATATGCTGTGTTGCCTGGTCTGCGTGCCTAGGCAAAGATTAGAAGCAAATATAATCAGGGTCTGTAAGCACTACAGGTCAGATGAAACCTGTGGTAGGTTGCAGCAAGTGCCCAGACCCTTCTCCTGGTGAAAAGGCAAGTACCTGCACGAGGTGTGCACGGGTTAATGATCTGTTACATCAGGTGGCTGAGTTGCAGGAAACAGTTAAAAGGCTGTGCAGTATTAGTGGAGCTGAGGCAGAGATAGGTGGTTTCAGAACCATGTTCCTGTAGTGAACACCACTGAGAACAAGGCACCTTGGACCCTGGTGACCCACAAAAGCAGGGCTCCGCTTCATCTCCACCCTCCAGCATCACTACCAACAACAGATATGACGCTTCAACAGCTGTAGACATTCACAAGCAAGGTCTGCAAGGTGCAGCTGTACCAGCAGCACAGAGTGGATACTGTAAAAAGAAGAGTGCTCGTAGTGGGTGACTCTCTGTTAAAAGGCACTGAGGCGCTCATCTGCCAACCTGACAGGGAGTCATGAGAGGTTTGCTCCCTTCCGGGAGCTACAATCCGAGACATTGCTGAGAGGATGCCACAGCTTGTAAAGAGCACAGATTACTATCCGCTGTTACTCTTCCATGTGGGCACAAATGATGCTATACGCCAGAGCCTGGGTAGAACCAAGGAAGACTATAAAGCCCTGGGGGAGCAAGTGAAAAACATTGGTGCCCAAGTAATTTTGTCCTCCATTTTACCAGCTGGAGAAAAATGGGCAGCCAGTAATAGATGAATAATACAAATCAACTCTTGGCTACATGGCTGGTGCCATCGCAAGGGTTTTGGCTTTTACGACAATGGGATTTTCCCCAGCAACCACAGCCTGTTAGGGAGGGGTGGAATCCACCTGTCTACAGGGGGCAAGGGGATCTTTGGCAGCAGGCTGGTTAACTTGGTGAGGTGGGCTTTAAACTGAAGGACTCGGGGGGAGGGATCCAAAGTGGCAATGCTAATGCCATCACATCCAATGAGGGAATAAGCCAGGCCAACCAGAGCAGCAACAAAGGCGCCTTAGCTGCCTCATGAGATGACAATCAGAAGACCAACCACCTCAAGTGTGTGTACGGCTATAGTGGGTCCTTGTGCACCCCTCCAGGGAAACCTGTGTGCTCAGTAACCTCTCTGGAATGCCTGTACACCAACACACGCAGCACGGGGAATAAACAGGAGGAACTAGAGACCTGTGTGCAGTCGCAGGGCCACAATCTGATTGCAATTGCAGAGACATGGTGGGATAGCTGGCATGACTGTAATGCTGTCGTGGATGGCTACAGCCCTTTTAGGAAAGACAGGCCAGCAAGGCAAGGTGAGGGAGTTGCTCTTTACGTGAAGGAGCAAGTGGAATGTATCGAGCTCTGCCAAGGGGTGGAGGAAGACCAAGCCGAGAGCTTATGGGTAAAAATTAAGGGGCTGGCAAATACAGGTGACACTGTTGTGGACATTTGCTACAGACCATCTGATCAGGAAGAGGAAGTTGACGTGGCCTTCTACAGACAGCTGGAAGCAGCCTCACAATCGCAGGCCCTGGTCCTCATGGGGGACTTCAACCACCCTGGTATTTGCCAGAAAAGCAACACGGCAAGGCATGCGCAATCCAGGAGGCTCCTGCACAGCATCGAGGGTAACTTTTTGACAGAGGTGGTGGAGGAACCAACAAGGCAAAATGTGCTGCTGGACCTTACACTAACAAACAAAGAAGGGCTAGTTGAGGATGGGAGGGTTGGGGGTAGCCTTGGCTGCTGTGACCACGAGATGGTGGAGTTCAGGATCCTGCGTGGTAGAAGCAGGGCAACAAGTAGGATTACAGCTCTGCTGAGAAGGACCTGGGCGTGCTGGTGGACAGCAAGTTGACCATGAGCCAGCAATATGCCCTTGTGGCCAAGAAGGTCAACGGCATCCTGGGGTGTATTAAAAGGAGTGAGGCCAGCAGGTCAAGGGAGGTTATCTTCCCCCTCTACTCTGCCCTAGTGAGGCCACATCTGGAGTACTGTGTCCAGTTCAAGAAAGACAGGGAACTACTGGAGAGAGTCCAGTGGAGAGCTATGAAGATTATCAGGAGACTGGAGCATCTCTTTTATGAGGAAAGGCTGAGACCTGGGTTTGTTTAGCCTGGAGAAGAGAAGACTGAGTGGGGATCTTATCAATGTTTATAAATATCAAAGGGTGGGTGTCAAGAGGATGGGGCCAAACTTTTCAGTGGTGCCCAGTGACAGGACAAGGGGCAATGGGCACAAATTGGAACGCAGGAAGTTCCACCTGAATATGAGGAAACACTACTTTGAGGGTGACTGAGCCCTGGAACAGGCTGCCCAGAGAGGTTGTGGAGTCTCCTTCTCCAGAAATATTCAAAACCTGCCTGGACACAGTCCTGTGCACCCTGCTCTGGGTGTACGTGCTCGAGCAGGAGGGTTGGATGAGATGATCTCCAAGAGGTCCCTTCCAACCTCTACCATTCTGTGATTCTGTGATCCTCAAGGCTTATCTATGAGCCAAAGGCAAAACACAAGGCTGAGGTCAGAAGAGCTCAAAATGGAAAAAAAAAAAAAAAAACAGACAGTGATCAGAGGCACCAGGAGCAAGGGGAGCTTCTATAACTCGGAGCTTTGTCATACAGACACACTGCCTCTTCCCAAAAGCCCTGCTCAAAGTCTGAAAAAGGTCTCTAGGCTTGATTGAAGGACCACTCATTAGCCTCAGGTTTATTCTCCTTGGAGCACTGTAGCCACTCCACCCCCACAGCTTGTCTGTTCTAGGAAGCAGAAGTTTTTCTCCTGGTCTGCTAACCTAGCAGAGAAGCCACAGCTGCAACCTGCACCTTCTTACAGATCCCAATTAGTGCAAAGATCAAAGTCTTGTCCTGGGGAATGAGGTATTTATTACAATTCCCTCCAGACAGGCACGCTACTACTCCATTCATAAAAGACCTTCCACTGTGCAAGGTCTGCCTTCCCCAGCAGTTACCCTGAAGGAATAACGTGAAACTAGTCAAAGTGTTGTATTGTGGGAAAGAGGCACACTCTTAACGCTTAAAAGGACTTACCTGTAATTACCACAGCTGCTGCACCCATCATCTTAGCAACAAGCACATTAACGAGGCCAATTGGTCCTGGGTACAAAACGGAGAAAAAGAACATATACAACTGTCAGACAGCACCAGCCACAAGCTCTGAACATGCCCAGAGCTCAGCATGTTCCTAGGCTTAAGGAGGCTCTGACTGAGTTTCCAGGTGGACAGCTCTGGGATCACAGCATCACCACGATCCCAGGGCAGTGAGACCAGCTGCTGAGAGAGCAGCTATTGCTGCATGAGGGACTCTGCAAGAAAAATACCACCCGCTCCCCTGCTCCCTCGAGCTGGTAGGCTCAGCACCCTCAGACACTGCACTTTGCATTCGGGCTGCTCAAAATGCAGCACTGTAGTGCAGCGTGGGCAAGGGCAGCCTCAAGGTCCCCCCTGGCATCCCTGTAACTCTGCCATGACCCACGCTTACAGCAGAGCCTAGAAGCACAGCTTGCACCCTGTCTATCCCCCTCCATGCCGTGCCAGGCAGAGAACCCAAGGACTGAATATGTTCACCATACCAGAGCCGGACACGAAGACTTTGCTTCCCAGAGTGACTCCTGCCCTTTTGCAGGCGTGGATCCCCACTGAAAGGGGCTCAATAAGGGCTCCTTCTTCAAAAGTGACATTATCTGGAAGCCTGCAAGGACCAGACACAAGCAACAGTCACCAAAGAGGTTTATGAGGCTGATGAGGAAAGCCAAGACACTCGAAAACCAAACATGAGTCTAAATCACAGCAGCAAAATACACTCTCACCCTTGGTCTGAGAAATGCAGGGCTGGAAGGTGTTTCAAGAGGTTATATTGCCTCCTTCCCTCCTCTGAAGCATTATCAAGCGCACCCAAACCTTTTACCAGTGAGGTTTGCCTAAGCACCAACCACAGGGATCCACAAATTTCCCCACGCCATCTCTCCAGTACTTGGTGAGTCAACCCTAAAACTTCTTTGCCACTCATTCCCCTTGGAATAAACCCCACAGTCGTGTATGCACCACCTCGAAAGATGCCCTATGGCTGGGACCCATTAGTGAGCCCCTAGACCCGTCACCTGGGTTGAATTCAGCTCCATGCTTTCAGAAAACATCTTGCTGCCAATGGCAATGCCACAAAAAGCCAGATCCAGGTCTCCCCATCACACCCTGGATGTCTTCCCCTGATGCACCAAGTGCTTCAATCAGTTGACTGGTGCCACCATGCACCCTCCCAGCAGTCAGGGAAAATGTGTACAGTGGGTACAAAACACTTTTTGGACAGAAACAGCACTGTAATGCAGCTAGCTTAAGTGATGGGAAAAAGCAGGGGGAGGCAAAGCCCTTCTGAACTGCTGACAGAAATAATTCCCAGCCCCACAGTGCTGCCCTCCAGAAAGCCACCACCGTGGGCTCTCACACAGCAGGTGCCAGGAGCTCTGTCTGCAAGGAAAGTCTTTCTGACAGCCCTGGGAAGCTTGAGGTCAGATCTCAGCCAGACCAACATGAAGACAAAGTAACAGAAATGATAGTTGTGGGAAGGCAGCTGTAAGATGTCTATATGTCCCTTATCTCCAGGAAGCACTGGAGGCTGACTCCAAAAGTTCGGTTGCCTGAGAGTTAGGCATCACATTTACTCCTACTGGGTCTGGGTACTGCCCCGTCAATGGGGAGGGCAGCTTTGTGGCACAATCCCACCTCCATCAAATTACTCAGTACCCAACACAGAGTCTGTCCGCCTGCAGAGGGATAGACAACACCTGCCCAAATATGTGAGAACCCAGTGAGCTCAGCTATCATCTTTTCTTAGCAAATCTGTGCTGGCAGAATGACTTCATGCCAGGGAATCTGCTCTGCATCAGACAGCCACGGCATTGCTGATTTCGACCCAGGAGCACCAGATCCAGGCTTTGCATTTCACAGCTTAAGAAAAAAAAGTCCTTAGCCAAAGTAATATTTACTCAAATTGGAGAAAAAGCCAGATCTCTCCCTGGAAGAAGACAGCTACAAATGAGTTGCTTCCTCCCAGGCAAAAATTTGTGATGTTGTCAGAAAATGTTATTTTAACAACACACAGGAAATCAGTGACAAGGGGTCTGGACAGTGAGAAGTTGGTCCCATCCAGACCAGCACCTCATCTTGACAGCAGCTGCTTGGGATCCGCTTTGAAAGGAGCTTCCTGCCTGAGGACTCCCATGAGAAGAGCATTCGAGTGCCTCCTCCTGACTGATTTGATCCTGAACACTTCCTCTGCAGACACCAAAGATTAAGCCTGAGGATGTTCCTGCTCATGGAAGTACTGGCTCCACACAGTCTGAGAAAGAACAAGCTCCACAGGTACACAAGTCTCACGGAGCCAGTACCTCAGACTGTTTTTAACTCCTTGTGTAAATGAACTCATGTGAGTATAATATTGCAGAGGTTTATTTGGGTTTCTAGTGTATTTGCCAGAGTACTTAAGCCCAGACTTGCTTGTAAGCAAATGTGTCAGTCCTGCCACAATTAAGAACAAAATCAAGCTTGCTGAACTGGATATGAAAACAGATGTGTAATGTTGGCAGCAGCTTAGCAGAGTCACTGCTTTCTGCTTGTTTTCTTCTCTAAGCAGGATGACTTTGCTTTAAATGACAGAGTGAGATGTCAGCAGTCAATGTGGTGCTTCCTGAAAAGCAGCAGTAAAGCTAGCCCTGCTCAGAGAATCAAAGACCTTCAGGCACCATCCTAAGAAGGCAAGGATATAAAAAGAAAAGAAACCAAGAGCAGGGAGAAAATGGGAAAAGGAAAATAATTAAAGGGTAAAGCAGTGGTGACATTCCAGGAAACGTGCAAGAAATGTTTGTTTATGTCTGGCACCAGAGGGAATAAACTACACCTGCCTGACAAACCCTTTCCAAAGTGGCTGCCATCCAAGCCTTATACGTGTTATTTATGGATCAAAAAGCAATTAAACCTGTTGTCTTCAAGTAAAGAGTGCTCACTGCAATACTCAAAAGGGCCAAGAGGCAACCGCTTCAGCTAATCCCCCCCCACGGAGTATATATTTCTCTGCAGGGGGAGCACCGACTAACTTGTAGCAGTAGCTGGCACTGTGCTTGTAGTAGCGGCACAAGTTCCCATCATCAGGAGGTGTTGCACAGAAGAAGATCGTTGGAGACAGGTTATAGCGGCCAGTTTTGCAGAACTCATCCATTTCTCTTGGGACGCCAGGCTCGATTGCCACTCGATCACCTGCCAGGGTGAAAGCAGACTGTGTTACTCGGAAAGAAAGGTGGGCACATAGGTATGAGTGACACCAAACAACCTTGGAAGACAGCGTGAAACCCTGGCACAAGAGAAGCATGAGGGACATCTGCTAACTGAGAAATCACGCTGCATTCATCAGGCAAGTTCCTAACAATTCCTTCATGCTGGCCTCATCACCAAGATCTTCACAGTTACTTGAAAAGAGCCGGTGTTACAGAAGCACAGACACAGAGCAGATGGAAGCTCAGTCACACACAAACCTCTCTCCAGCTGCCTTGCACTCAGCCTTAGCAGATGAAAAGGCAGCCCCCACCCCAGGCAATTGTGCTGTGATCAGAGTTTTTTCAGAATTGGTAATAACTGGAAGAGGAAATAATTAGGACAAAGCAGGTGAGCTCTGCTGGCCACCACGCTGCCAGCTGGAAAGGGCTGTTCCTTGGGAAGGGAGCTCATGGTACAGAAGCACACCCAGGAGTGAGGCAGGACTTACTGGGGAACAGAGACATCTCGACGTTACAGCGGAGTAGCCCAGACTGCTGGAAGGACACATGCTGCAGGACAAACTTGCAAGTGCTCAAGGGACACAAGGCAGCCCATTTTATTTGGCAGTGGAACGCAATCAAAGCCAAATCTCTCAGTGAAGCTCTCCACCTACAGGCTTTCAGTCAGATACAGTGACAAGCAGGAGGATGGATCAAAGTAAAGAGCTGTCTAGCCCACTACACCACCTGTGATGTGGCCAACAGGGGATGTCTAAGCGTGAGAGGACCAGGAAGAGCACATACTGAATGTTCTCCCAGCCTTCCGTTATATCCAGCTGTGTGGCCTCCCAAGCTGCATGTGGTTTCTTTGTATTTAGTAACCCTCAACAATTTCTCCTCCACTTTCCACCACGTAAACTTTTAGCATCCCTGTCATCCTTTGCCAAGGAGGCCTGTAGGTCTGCTACATCTTAGGTGAATGCTGCACCTGGCTCCCACTGTCCCGTATTGGAGGAACCGGAGAACAGGCAACCTTTATGTGCCTTCTCCCTGCCCTCCATGAGCCTTCAGACCTGTGTCACACATCCTTGAGTTGTCTCTCCAGCTTCTAGCTCAAGTTCCTAACTTAGTCATTCATCATAGAGACGCTGCTCCACATCTCACCATCTCCTTGTCCTCCTCTGAAACTTTTTAACTTCTTTTATATCCCTTTGGGAAGGAGGAGACCAAAACTGCATGCAGAGCTCCAGATGTGCAACGATGTCCTTTGACTGAGTCTCTGTCCCTTTCCCTAACGGTGATTTGCATTCTTCACCATTACTGAGCCAACATTCCCATGCACTGTGTCAGAGCCAAAGGTCTCACTCGTCAGCAGTGATGGTCAGCCCATCATTTTAGATATGAAGCTGGTTTTGTTTCTTCTGTCGTGGACACCACTTTATGTTTATCTGCATTGAATTTCACCAGCATCTTATTGCCCAGGCACCCTTAAGGGCTCTCTGTAGTTCTTGCTAGCTCTCCCGTGTCCTCTCCACCCTGCCTAAGTTGCTATCATCAGCAAACTTTCCAAAATTCACTGCTCAGCCCATTTTCTAGGACATTCATGAGCACAGCGAACTGCAGAGGTCACACCATGGGGCCTGGTACAGTTGCTCCAGTGACCTCTCTCCACTGCAGGAGACCATTTGCTCCTTCAAGAACACACACAGTGAAGAAACATTAACAGCGGGTTGTTGGCAAAAGCAATGCACGTGGTTTCTGAAGCTTTATCTAGCTTCTTCAAAAGGCACCTTGTACCAGCATACACTCTGCTCTGCATTAAAATCAAGTCAGGCCAGCTCAGGATATCCCAGGATAAAGCATACCTAAGAAATACCATAAACTACAGTGGCCAAGCTGGGTGATTAATAGCAGCACAGCGACACTCTTTGAAGGAGAAGGTCACACTGTGCAATTCACAGCTCAGATGAATTTACCTAAAAAAAAAAAAGCACAGCCTGTGAGCAACACATTCTCAGGATCTGATTAGCAGGAAAACAAATAAAAAGACAGCTTTGATTCCAATTACCTGGTTTCAGATGAGTCACTCCTGATCCCACTTTGACGACAGTCCCGGAAGCTTCGTGCCCTAACACCATGGGGTCCTTCACAACAAAATCCCCAATTCGACCATGCTGCCAGTAGTGAACATCAGACCCGCAGATCCCAACAGAATGCATCTGCAGGAGGACCTCTGCCAGAAAAGGAAGAAAGGTTCCCTGTAGAAAAACTTACCTTCTCGGGCACTGGGAGAGCGACACGTGTGCTGTCCCTGTGCCCCACAGCAAAGGCCAAGCCAGCATTGAAGCATCCAAATTTACTAGCATGAAATACATGTACCAGAATTGCATGTGCATGCATTAGGATGGATAGCATATTCATGAGACACCTGCTGAAACACAAAACTAGAGAAGGATTTACAAATCACAAAAGCTTAAAATATGTTAAGATCCCTGTCAACAAAAGCTAATACAGTCTAAGAGGGGTGTCACTAATACTGGAGCAAGAAGAAAAGAGCAAGTCCACTTAATTTTTCCTTCTCCCTAAGCTATGATTTCAGCCCTGGAGAGTTAGTGAATCAAATTTCTATCAGCCCATATGCCTAGCTTATTAATATTTAGTCCTGCAATAAGATCATCTGACATGTCCCAAGAGCTGTTTAATATGAAATACATGAACTGATGAAACAGGAAGCAAAAAAAAGCCAGATAAAGGGGTGTATCTGTGACTGCTCCAGCTCTTCTTTTCAATTGGAAATGCAGTATTATCTGTTTCAGCCACACATGCTTTTTTGGGTTATTTTATACTTTCTCAGAAATATTTTATCTCTCTATAATATCAAGGAGTGACAAAAGGGAATGAGAAAAGAAAGAGATCAGTAAAGAAAGCAGACAGAAGCAGTCATCTCTAGACTTACCATTGGGACCTGGTTCTGGGATTGGGCGGTTTTCCTAAGGACAAAAAGAAAAAAATAACAAGTATTGAGCTGCTTGTGCATAGCCATGGGAATATCTTGTGGAAAGTCAGTCCAGGTTAGCTCAGGTAAATCCGTAGGCAGACGAGGTTTTTGGTTCTGTCTGCTTAATATGACATCGCTGTGCAACGAAGAGGGATATAAATGTGCAGTCCACACTTCCTCCCCAAGCTCACCTCATTTTGCTTCCACAGTGGAGTAATGCATGCATCCGTTATGAGTGAGCACCCAGCCAGCTTGTAAATCTACTCTCCAAATTATTTTGCTGTAATTTCTCCTTCCTTGCCCAGTCAAGAGCCACATACTAAACTTTCCTGCCCTGGAACATCCTCAATTTTCAGCTGAATTCTTCATCCCACTATCTGACAAAGAAATTCACCTTCTGTAACATAGAAGATTCTGAACCACCTATTTCTAGGTGGTTCACCTATGAAGCATTAATATTGCAGTGTTTATATTATTATTATAAATAACAGGAAATATTTTTACTACATAACTCAATGTACAAATCAGTTGTGAAAAAATCATATGTAAAGTCACATCCTCTTGTAATTAGCATGACACCTCTTTATGGGATGAATGACAAAACCAGAGTTACAAAAGCAGTCACTTGGCCCCACGTCACCTTTCCACCCAAAAGGTCTGCAGGCCTTTTGCCTTCACTGAACCCCCTCAGCTGCCTCAAAAGACAAAGGAATAATTTTGTTGGGTTTTACAACATCAAGACAGTACAATACCCACCTAGCACCCACCTCTAGGATCATGTCTCTAAGAAAAGCCCCACCAAAGTAGTCAGTGCTAACAATGCACTCTTCATAATCCATTTCCTGCTCAAATTTTCAGGCATCTTAGACCCCTCTACCCACAGCCCAAAACTGGGCACAAGACCTTTGAGCAGACCTCCTATTCACGCAGTTCTTCTTCAAAAGTTTGGTGCATATACATTAGTGAGCCCACAGTCGGTTATTTCTCCTGGCAAGAGCATCTTCAGTTAGCAAAAAAATTGATCTCTGGATTTGAGAGATGAACAATCACTTTACAGCAGCCCTCCACGTATTAGTTTCACCAGTTAGAAGCTGCTACCTAACAACAAACATGAGATTATCTGCTGCCCTACTGCAGAGAAAGTGGGGTATCCCTTCCTGCTTTTGGGGAGCACTGTTTTGCATTTTAGCTAATTAAATACATTCTCAATCCCAGGATATTCCTCAACTCGTACTTTGTACTTCACCAATCTAAACATCACAAAAAGAGAAATTCTGGAAACACATTCTCAGAGCACTGCTCTGTCAAAATACCTGCTGAATAATCAGTGCTCTAAGAGGGCAAGATGGCCCCAATTCTGTTGACTGAAGTGTAAATCAAAGTACAACTCAACCCACTGAAATTTTCAATGCTCAGAACTGTATCTGCATTTTTCTATGTGGGGAGTTTGTTTTTTCCCACTAAGGACACAGCCCAGAACATTATTTTTAAAAGAAGTTGGCGTAGATGTAACCTCTTATATAGAAAATGTCCAATAAGCATACAATCTGGTAACACGTCAGAGGTACAGACCACCTCAGCTATCTCAAAGGGACTGAACAGAACAGCCCATGGTGAGATAAACCAAGCCAACTGCCAGCTGAAAACGTGTATGTGGCATTCCTCAGCCCAGAAAAAAAGGGCTTTTTCAATAACAGCTCTGCCAAAAAACAAACATCTTGACGGAAAGTGAATCCTCCAGCCTGATTTGTAGAAAACAGGGAGTAACCAAGCTGGAAGACCCCAAAGTATTTCAGGACTCATGTTCTGCTTGCTCTTCTTTGTTCACTGAGAAGTTCACAGAGACAGCAACTGGTGCAACCGAGGATGTGAAGGAAATGCTGCAAATGTTTTCTGTGAAAGGAGACATGTAAAGAGAAAATATCCATAAAAACCAATAAATCCTCAAGTGGGAGCAAATGTGAGCCTGTGGCAACCACCACAAGAGTTGTCAAGAGGAGAGCAAACAAAAATGCAGCCAACGCGTTTTCGCGTGACACAGGTCAGCTATTGAAGTCACAGTGACTCTCCCTGTGGGAAACGCATCCGCAAGAATCAGGAATTACGGGGAAAATTTAGTCACCTAACTTTAGGTATCGATAACACAGATAAGTTCAGAGTTCACTGCCTAGACTCCTTAAGTGATGAGTGGGACAAGGCAATAAGTGCCATTCACATCATGGCAAAGAAACTTTAGAGAAGCCCAGGAAGAATCCACCTTGAGGGGCTGCCAGTAAGGCCAGGGAAGCACTGATGACCACCCAATGTCTCCAGCAGTATGAATATCTCAAGGAAAACTCACACATCTGGGTGTAAGCCAGTTTAGAGACCAGCAACACAGGTAGGATGGAGCCAGCATCCACCCTCACAAGTCTCATACACCTTTCTAAACCACAGGGTTTTGGAAACGTTCTTGAACTAGAGGGACCATCTCTATTCTCCCTCACTGTGGCGATGCCCTTTATTTCTAGTGGAAGTCAGGCTGAACGCGCTTCTCGTGAAATTGCAGTTATATCAAATGTGGCTGGGAGCCACACAGGAATTTCCCACACGAACACCGCTTCGCCTTTGGCACGTCACTTGAGCTATGCAGGACAGGTAAAAAATCAACTGCTTCCCTGATAATCATCCCCCAAACGAACTGCTGCAGGTATCCAAAGTCTGCGTGTTTGTAAGAACTCTCCTGCCAGAACCGTTCGTGCAGAAAACTGCCTGTCAATGTTTGCCCACGTAAATCTTCCTTCCCTGATTTGGCACTTGCCAAACTGGCAAACACAAATCTCCAGCAGCGCCGCAACAATTCAGCACCCGGGAACATCCAAGCATTTGCAGTCAGAGAAGCAGAATCGGTCTGAAGCACCGACCAAAAATAAAGTACTCCACGAGGGTACTCCAGGACATGCACAGGCATGACCTGGGCGGCTGCTCCCTTTGAACCCTCCTTCCTGCTCCTCACCTGGGCTCTCACCAGCCCGAAGAAGCAACATGTCTCACTCCATTTTTGCTTTCTGGGAACGCCTTGTTCACGGGACTGTCTACCGAACAGCACCCGCTCCCCGTCCCCTCCTTCCCCCTGGCACGACCCAAAGAGAGGCTTGGCCAGCCCTTAGCCGTGGGGCACCCCTGAGCTTTGGGCTCCCTGCTTGCCCCACGGGTCAGCTCCCCCCTCCGAGTATGGGGGCAGCCACTGCCCTTCCCCGCTCCCAGCCCGGGGCCAGTTCAGCTCACTGACCCGGCACCGGTGGGGGGGACCGGGGATGGCAGCGGGGACGGACGGACGACCCCCCGCCTCGGTGCCGGGGGCTCAGCCCCAGCGGTCCCCGGCCCCGCGGGGAG
>WEKW01027395.1:0-13087 GCA_013389905.1 Sula dactylatra | reverse complement strand
CGGCCCCAGGCCTCAGGCCCAGGCCCCCGGCCTCGGCCTGGCTGAGCCTCCCCCACAGGGCGCCCGGAGCTCGGCAGGCCGCAGCGTTGGGCCCCCTCAGCTTCCCCCCCGCCACTCACAGCGCTTGGGGAGCAGCTTCAGCTGGGGGCCCACTGTCTGCCCTCCCTGTGCCCCCACCCTGGCAGGACGCGGCTTGGGCACAGATGCAGTGCTCCCGGTGTTTGAGAGTGTGACTGGGTGCTGCAAGGCCCTGTCCCCTCTCATGTTGTGTCTGCCCAGGTGGACACTGCTTCTGTGCTAAATGGAGTGGGTTGGTTCCTCCAACCCGCTGGTGTGAAGGCGGCGTCAATGCGTCGCTGTGTGCTTTGGCTAAAATTTAACAAAATGCGGACCCGTGGGCTTGCCTGGACCCAACCAGATGCAGCATTGTTGGAATGTGGATATCTCAGCCGGGAGAATGGCTTATTGGGAAAAAAACCTGAGATTAGAGGGATTCTGGGTTTCAGGGATAGGTTTTCTGCCCAAGATCCTTGGCCAATGGAGTTGGCAAAGATCTCAAGAAGTTTATCCTCTCCACTGCTCCCTAAGACCAGTCTGAAGCTGAAAGCTTTCCAAGGTTGACTTCCTTGGAAAAACAGAAAATGTACACGATACGTCATGCAAAGTTGCCAGAACCAACTAAAAATAGCCTGCATTTCTAATATTTCTTTCTCCTGCTTGCATGAATGGGAGCATCTATGAATTTTCTTCTTGCAAAAATGTTTCACATTCCAGGCAGACGAGGGCTGATGCATTTGTTTTCTCCCTGTCAGCATCATTCCCTGTAACGCTTATCTGAGTCAGAGCCACCCCCGTGGTTACTCCAAGGGCAGGAGGAGTATGTGTGTAAAGGAAGCTGGGACGAGATGCCTTACTCAGTGTTTACACAGCAGTGCAATTCCTGCTGCATCCACTGCCTCAGTGGATATGTACATTTCTGCAAATTATGGAAAGCTGGGGAACAACCATCTCTTCCTGGGCGCGCTCGTTTTCTCAAGGCACCTATTCGTGCCTCTTCTTTTTGGGACATATTTGCAGCTAGCCTCCAAACTTGACTTGCCTTGCAAATTGTCTCCATTGTTCTGTCTGCATCTTAGCTTGGAAGTTGCTTTGAAATCCCACAGCTCTACCAGCAACATGCAGCCTGGCCCTTTGGCTCCATAAATCTGAAGAAATGCTGGAGGCACATCCTTTGGGCTCAGCTGAGAACTTGGGGCTCTTGCTAGAATACTAGTCCTTTGGGTCACAGGAGTTGTCTTCAGCTCCTACAACACTAAATCTCACTCTCCTGATAGACTCTCTTCCCCAATATTGCTGATTTTCAAATAAAACCCTGAAAAAGTGGAGTTGCCCAGAATCAAGCATGTCTGGGGATGCCCGGCAAGCTGGTCATTCCCATGGGGCCTTATCCTTCCTTTTCTCAAGGGAAATTTCTTACAGGCACAATGTTTGCCCTGGATATTTTCTCTCCATTTGAAACTACTTTCGTTTCTTGGGGGACCAGTTTGGTCAAGCCAAAAAAATGTGTGTTTCAATTGCCACAGGCTTTGTCTTGTTGCAAAAGTGGCTTCTGTGCTGCTTTGATCTGCTTTTGCACACCAGGGGATGCTCTGAAGAACCCAGCCTCTGGCTGCTGCTGTGCCCAGGATGTCACTGCCTCGACAGGGCAGGGTGGCAGATTTAAAGTGCTTCGGTTCTGTTGTCTTCTCTCCCAGGAAGAACTGATGGTGCTGGCTCTTCTTCTCAGGGCACAGTGATGTCCTCGGCCGACACAGCCCTGTGTCCAGACAGCCACTGCTCCTGCCCTGCAGCAAGGTGAGGAGGAAGATGGTTCCTTGCCAGCATTTGGGCAAACAAGTGGCTTTCTGTTGGGGCAGAACTGCTCCCTTCAGCTCTTCTACTCCTCCCTGCCATGACTGTCAGCACTGTGTCTTCAGTTTCCTCCCCTTCTCTTTCCTGCTTTCCTTCTGGATCAGATCCACTTCACATCCATCTGTGTTTTCTCTGCCAGTATTTGCTGCCTGGCAGCTAGCTCCAGCAGGCAGATTGGGTCTGCTCTTGCTTCAGGATCACAAGGACTTCACCAGGTGCTACAAGGCCTCTGAGATCCTCATTTAAAAGAAGTTTTGAAGCTCTTGCCATGGTCCATTTCTCTTTGCCTTCAGCACTGCCTGGCAAGCTCTTTTGACTGCCAACCAAAGAAAGCTCTAAGAAAAACATATTTAGGGCTTAGATGTATATTCATTTCCTTTTCACTTACACTCATGGGATTCCAACATTTACTGACCACAGAGGTAATTCATATTCCTTCAAGCATACAACAGCAGTGCTATAAATATCATGTCATAACCATAAGTTGACCTTGCAAAACAATCCTTCTTGCCATAACAGTTTCATTTTGCATTAGCTCAACGAAAATATGTTTGTCTTTTTAGTCAATGATCAGGATCATTGTTGTCTCACTAGGCAAGAAGATAGGTGCTTTGTTGACGTGACTATAATTCATTTCACTTATAGCAGTCAGACTTGGTGTGTATTTTCCTTGTTTGCAAGTTATGAAACACACCTCTGGACCATCTCAGGTGAGGAGAGAGGTGGCATGACCTCAGGGGGACTCATCTCTGCATCCCGGAGGAGGGCAGCATCATGGGTCGCACACCCGCCAGTTGCCTATGGAGGGTGAGGGCAGTGTTTTGGACCCCAGGCTCCTTGCAGTGATCCTTCAGCAGTCCCACATGGTGGGGCAGCCTCGAGTGTAGTGTTGGCTTGGGGGTCCTGTGTGGAGCAGCCAAATATCTGCTGTAAGCATCAGATGTCAGTGCAAGGCTCTGCCTAGTCCAAAATGTAACCAAAGGGCTGAATGCCCAGTAGCCTGAGCCTGATCTCTCCACCTTGATAAGTTCTCCATCTCCATGCACAGGTCAAGCAGGACTTACAATGGAGGCAGATACTTCTGTTCCACTCCTTAATTACTCTAGAAAGGATTTCCATGAAGTCCCTCTGAAGCTTCTTGCACATCCCAGTGTAGCAATTCTATTTCTGACCAACTAGAGCAAATGTTTTCTCCCAAATTTATGCAGAAGATACTAAGATGCCTGTCCAGACCTACTCCAGACCTACCAGCACCTTTGACAAGTTTCAGAAAGAAATCAGTTAAAAAATACAGTAATAATGTCTTTCTCCCAAAGAGAGGAAACGCCATGACAGCACCTCAGCCGTAAAGCCACCATCCTGTGGCAGCCTTATCTCACCTCCAAATCAAAGTAAGCACAAGTGTTAGGGCGGTGTATGGTATGTCACGGACGGATCTAGATTGAGGTTAAGTCTGTATATGAAGGTCAATATGAAATAGCTCCAAGTGTGGGCAATTATATTCTGAAATGATAGCACCAGATTGTATTTTCAGATATTAACTCCCTGCAGAGGCAAGCCCTCCGATAATTTTACCATTAGAGGATTTGTTCCAAACATGAGCCTCTCTTGCTGAACGTGCCAGCAGGGCTGCAGCTCAAAATATCTAGCAGCAATCCTTATTTTTAAATATTTACACACACACATAACCCCCCCCCAAAACAGCCTCTTTACTGTTTTGTGGTTTCGAGTGCACCACTGCAGAGCTTGCCCCTGCTCCTTGTCCTCTGAGCACTTCACAAGATGTTCCACTGGGAAGATAGAGAGAGGAATATACTGGGATCCAACATTTCCAGCCACCCAGCTGGTTGGGTAAGGGCAGGAGAAGATCCTGGGACCCTTTGTGGCTGCTGGCTGGTTACAAATTTTCACAGCATCATTCTGTTCTGGGTCAAGACATTCAGCCATCCCTGCTGTCCCACCCATGTGCCACCACTCACTCCACCTTTTCAATTGATGCCATGATTTGATCAAACAGTTATTTCATAACCATGTAGTTATTTGCATAGCTCAGATTTGTAATTTCCTCAGAAGCCATCCTCAGCTGCTGACTTCCTTGTCCACACCTGTTTGCATGCTGATAAGGCTTCCCACTTTAGGTCATCGCATCAATTAACAGGTAATGTAATTTTCTGCAGAAGAGTACAGTTTGGGAAATAATTTGAAATGTCCTTTTGAGGCAATTGTTTAGAGACTGTCTGTCAGCTTCCTAAGAATGTGAAGGCATGCACTTTCCCCCATCCTGAGAGAGGTGGCTTCATCAACCATCCAGGTCTGTCCTGTCCCCAAGCCTGAGGCAGGACCAGAAATCCGTTGGCTGAACAGCCCCTCTGCACGGTGTGTTTATTCTCAGAAATACGGAGCTTGCAAACAACCTCTTTTGCAAACAAGCTTTGTCTGAACAGCAGCAGCGGATCTGGGACATGTGTTGTGTGGCTGGCACTGGCGCATGTGTCCACCTTTTTCTTTTGTGTGTGTCCTTCCCTGGAATATCCCAAGCCCACATATGCAGTAGCGTGAATCACCCAAGAGGCTTACAGGCTGCGCAAGGGCAGGGTGCAAACTGCCATGTAGTCACCCAAGACAGTTTGGTGGAGTTTAGGGTTTTGAGGTGAGGGCCGCATTCCAGAGAAACTTTGCTTTACTACGTGACTAACTCCACATACCCAGAAACACACCTCTTTAGCCAGATTTGCTAAGCCATCAGACAACGAACGGCAGAGCTCCATACCTTTACATAAGTGCCTAGTGGTTAAAGCACTGGCTCAAGTGCAAATACAGAGGGGACTGAAGCTAAGGCTGATGGGAGCAGAGAGCCCTGCTCCCAAGAGCTTATAAGGACAAACCGTTCTCCCAGACACTTGCAGTTATAAAATAGCTTTACAAGCAGCAAGGTCATCTTGATAATGTATTTTGAAGTATCCCATACAGTTTCCTTCCTTCTTCTGACATTGCCACCCCAAGAGCAGGTAAATCCCATCCTACCATATCTATGCAACAGCATTGTTCTGTTAACAGTGTTGCTGTGTCCCCATCCTCCTGCTCTGGTCTCCTGTTTGAAGTACAATTTTACTGCCTTTACAGCCACTTTTCACTCAGGAGACTGCCAAATGTCTTCTGGGCAACTACCTCCCCAGCCTTACTACCATGTATGGGAACCAAGCATTAGTATCAGTTCCCTAGGCTAGTAGTCTGCCTGCATGTGCTCATGCTGCATGTTGGTGGACTATAACCAGATCTGCTTCTTAGTCCAAACCAGCAGAACATGGCATTTGGGCAACAGGGGTTTAATTCAGGAGACTTGCCTGGATTAATCATTAATGTTTAATCCACAACCCCCATATGCCACAGCCATGCCATATCCAACTGAAATTCCTGCCTGAATTAAAACCTGGTATTAATCCTGCACAGGTGAGCAAAAGACACCAGCAGTCATGTTTTAAATGCCCCTAAGAGCCATATCCTCTCTCTAGCTATGGCTATAGCTGTGCAATGCATCACAGCAGCAAATTAAAACTCAACTATCTGACCCTTTCGGGCCCCACAGGAGCCTTACTCGTGTAATTAACACAAGATAAGTGGGACAAAGAAACTCAGTCATCAGAACCTATCACCATATAATCACGGAGGCGTTTAGCCTAAAAGGACCTACTGGGGGTCTCTCATCCATCTCCTGGCCAAAGCAGGGTTAACTTCAAAGCCACATGAGGTTGCTCAGGGCCTTGTCCAGTCTGGTGGTGATGTTCTCTGGTGATGATGTTGGCGATCCCTTTCCAAATCGATGGGCCTATCCCACAGCTACACCATGCTTATGGTGAGCAATTTTTTCCTTTCCTGGCATGTCCCTACTGCAATTTGAGCTGTTGCCTCTTGTCCTTTCTCTGGGCATCCGTGAGATAAGTCTGGGTCTGTCTTCTCTATATCCTCCCTCTAGGTAACTGAAGGCAGCAATTATATTCCCTAGAAACCTTCTCTTCTCCTGTGAGGCAAGTCCAGCTCCTTCAGGATCTCCTCATATGCCATCTACTCCATTCTCACCTGTCTTAGTGACACTCCACAGGACTTCTCAGTCAACCAAGCTTTCCATCAACCCTCTGGAAGGATATATTCAAAGTCCTGCTTCAATGAACACAGGCGAAATCAAGTGGTCAGTGATGTTACTTCCCCTCCATTGCAGCATCTCTTTCTCTGTGTACCACCCTGAAGCTATCTGTCTGCACACACGATTATCTTGTTCATGCCTCTGGGGTTTTTCTGGGGGTTTTTGCTACTTGTACTTTGCTACCATTGGGTCCAGAATGGCTTAAGACCCAGCCACAAGGTACCCGTGTTCAAACCCAGAGAAATGTCTTGGTCCAGACTCACCGGTGTGGTCAATAGCCTATGTTTTGGACTTCTGGTATTTCTATTTTTCCATAAGAAAGGACAATGACTTTTGATGAAGGAAGGACAGCCAAGCTGCCTGGATGCTTTTCAGAGCTTTTCCCAAGTTCATGATAATAGCCCTCTCTGAAATCATCATTAAGTCCTCATGGGCAGCTGGCTCCCGATAGATCCATGCAGGAGAGATAAGGCCAGTTTTGGGGGAGCTGTTTCATACCTGGGGGACCGGCTGAAAGAGCAGAAAGTTCCCTGTGAGTGAAACAGACAAATGGGACAACAGAGAACAAAACAAGTGGGGCTTGGTGAGAGATGCAGGTTGGTAACAAGGAGGCTTGAAGGCAGAGAGGGTTTCCTGGACCATGGTGTAATGGAGACAGGGAGGGTAGTGAGGAGCAGCAACAGAGCTTGGATAATGCATAAGGAAGCTATTAGGTTCTCCACAGAGGAATCAGGCTATGGAGAAGATCCAGCTATCGCTCAGCAGGGACCAACATTCCAAGATAGGTTCTGGGTGATATGAGATTTTTCCACTTTGTATCTCTCTTGTGCTGCGTCATTCCCCAGGGTGTGTTTCCCAGAAGAGCCTGGCCCTTTTTAGCACTAGTAGCACTGGGCTGGAGGCAGTTGTTTGCTTTGCTTTGTAGCCATATCTAATCCATGCCTGCACCATCCACCACTAAGTTCAATATCAGCAGTACAAAGGAATAGTATAAAAAACCCACACATTTTCAACCACATCGCAAATAACTTAAGTGCTGTGGAATGAATCATAAACCACACTCCCTTGACAGATGAGGAAACACAGGGAAACAAAAACATCAAGTGCAGCAAGGAAGCTAGGTGCTACTTTGTTGCCCTACCCCTCAAGGTTTGTTTGGGAAGTTAATAAAAACATATTGACATTCTTTCTTGTTAAACAAGGTGACCTATTTACAATAAATTAATTCACCCAGGACTAGAAATGAATGCTAGATCTCAAAAGGGATTGAGTAACTTCCTCTTCTCAGGGGGTGAAGCTCTTATTTTTGATGTGGCGTGGACTCCTTTTCTGAGACAGGTGTGAGCAGGAGGGCAAGTATTAGCCCCAGAGGAATCTTGGCCCTTGGATAGCTTTAACAGCCCATATGAGCAAAAGAGGTTGAGATTTAAAAAAAAATGATTTAAGGTATTTAGGTAAATGTCCAGGGGTAGATGCTGAGAGAAGAAACAAGCTCTGCCCCATGAACAGATGAGATAGATGCAAGTGGTCCATGCTGTGAGCATCCCCAGGAGCAGGGACTCGGATACAGCAGGAGCAGGGACAGGCCTCTGAATGCCTTCTGGGTCCACTGAAGCTTGGACGTCAGCAGAGTGGGATGCCGCTGACATAAATATCTACCCAGACAGCAGGAGCCCTTCTTGGAGAATAAAACCCAAAGATGGACAGAAGACATGTTGTGAGTCCAGTGATAATGTGGGGAGCTGCAGCATCCAGGTTTTTCCTTCCTCTGGCAGCACCAGACACCTGGAGAACTTGCCCAATGCCACCAAAAAAGCCTTGAACAGCACAGCAGTTCCCTGTTCAGTGGTCTTCCCAGAAATGTGGAGAGCCTAGCAGTGGAGTCTCCCAGGAGGGTTTTCCTTTTGTTTATTCTCATCCTGAGTACATAGAGGTGTGACATTCTTGTCCTTCTCTGCTCTCTTCCCAAGGAGGGAAAAGATTAACCAACTACGGGGTGGATTGTGGCAATGCTAGCCTGTGCTCCAGATGGATGACAAGATCAAAGAGCACCTTGTGACATATATTTCTGCAGAAAGTCACCAAAGATTGCTCTAAAATTAAACAAACATGGACAAATCCTGGTGCCACCTTATATCTGGCTGATTGCTGCACAGAACTCAAATTCCCAAAGCATCAGAAGAACTCGGAGAAACCTCTCTTACTGATGAGAACAGCAGGATTTGGGGCCAAATAAACTCCTTTCCAAAGACTGAAGATTGTCTAACAACAGTTGTTTATGTGGTTCTTGCTTGCTGGCCAAACTGCCAATGACTTGTGAAGCACCTCTGCCAAGGGAAGGGAGCAACCCAAAGAGATCACAAAATTACTGCCCGCCCTGAAATCTTCAGTCACAGAGGAAACTCGGTTCCCATTTAGTCCCTCTCTTGTCTACTGCTAAATGGCCATTCCCTTTTATAAACCTGGGATGATATCCTAGGGGCAGGAATGGCCTGTCCTACACACCTTTCATAAAAGTAATGCATAGTCTCTGCCACCTTCTAATGCAAACACCTTAGGAAAAAAGTTGGTATTAGGTGGAACAAAATGCGTAACAAAGCGCAGCTTCTCACCTCCAGAGGTGTCCTGAGAAGAATGTGGGAACACTAGGAACATCCCACCCTTCCAGATCTCACCCTTGGAGAAGTTCTTCCCCTTTCCATTCAAGCCCAAATGTCCTTCTTGGCAACCTCCTCTTCTCCTGCAAGGCCTCATCCTTTCTTTCCCCCTCCGAGGTCTTGTACAGAGTCACAGGCAGCCCTGTTCCTTGCCCTCAAGGCTAACACCCACACAGTAAACCTCTCCTTGCAGTCACCCACTCCCTCATTCACCACTCCTGCCAGACTTCTCCCTTGTCTTGTCCTTTGGGTTCCTCCCGGTCTTGTTGTCACCTACAGGCATTGGGCAGGCTTCCTGTCTCCTCTGCAAGAGGTGGGGAGTCCCCAGACCTCAGTGGCTCTTTTGTGCTACTCAGCGTGGCTGAGTAGAGGAGCTGCAAAGAGGAGCAGGGACCAGGCGTTGGGGTGATGGGAAAGGACCAATGGCCTCATGCAGACTTGAACTCAAAGCTGCAGAACTGACTAAACACAAGTCTGGAAGCAGGACACCTGCAAGGACACAACGCTGCAGGAAGATTTTTGTAAACGTCTTGTTTTTCTATTCCAGCCTTGCTACTTTTCATTCCCTTTAGCTGAAGAGTGAGCTATTCTAGCTTATACCTGGGTTTGTTATGGTAGCAGTCCCTGTGGGATGTTGGGAAGTCTGAGATCCACACCAAGGGTTTGGCTGACTCCGGGTCACAACATGCCCTTGCAAGAAGTAGAAGCCTAGGGCCGCGAAAGAAACAGGATGATGCCTTGAGAAACCCCATAAAGGCTACATCAGACTTGGTTGATAGATTGGTGACAGAGGGCGGTCACTGCTCTTTTAACCCTTGGCAGATGGCAATCCTTTACGTCCCTGGGCTAAGTTGGAAAGAAGTCAGCAAGATGTCAAGTCTGGCCCTAACTTGCAGGCTATAGATAGTTAATTGGTCTTTAGGATGCCGAGCGCAACCTGTTCAATCCCTTCTTCTTTCCAACATACCAGCTGGCTTACACATGAGATTTCACGGTTGACTCACTCCTGCATTTTCTTGTCTTCCAAAGCAGTGATGGAGTTGGAAGTTGCTGGTCCCATTAGAGAAGCTGTTTTGTAATTGAATGCCAAGCCCACCTCTTGCAAGGCTATGCACTCCCGCGATTATGAGTCCATCGCTTTTGCTTATCACTATCATATCTGTATGCTCCAGCAAGGCAACTAGCAGTCATTACCTATTTTTCACATGCATATTGGTGGACACAGCTGTTGAAAAGCTAATCATTGCTAGCACACTGGCAGCTGCCTGTGAATTCTGAGCCACTGGGTGTCTTTGTTGACCTGCTCACCACTTACTCCACAAAATGAACCTGACAGAGCACTTCAGCTCTTCCCTACAGTTTGCACTGCCAACCCATTTTGGCAGGGCCACACCACTCCTTTCCAAGACCTGCTCATTTCTGCACACAGGTACTTTTATGATGTTGGCCATGACCACCTCGGCCAACAATTCAGAGGGAGAAAATTTATTTTTCAGACGTTTTGCCATTATGGTTGTCAGGTTTTTCAAAAGACTGGTTAAAAGTGCTCTTTTGGTTCCTTTGAACTGGACATTTACAAGTGGCTTTGTGCGGCTAGTGATGTGCTAAGTAGCCACAGAAGCAGGGAAAACCATTACAGTGAAAACTTTTGAATGCAATTAGCTCGAGTCAGAAATGGAGCAGCGAGTACGACATCACTAATTTTCTTATTTTCAGGTGCAAACCTGTTTCTCTCAGTTATGAGTTTCTCTGGGAGGTGTTTTAGAACTGCACAAAAGCCATAATATTTCAGTGATAGAGAAAAAGTAGTTTTAGACTTGAGTACAGTAGGATTCAAATCTCAGTCAAACCAAGCACATGTCCACATTCAGCTGTCCTCCAAAATCTTCATGATCTTGGCAATGGCTCCTTCCCTGCGGTATTTTTGGCAGTTAGCTTTAAAAACCTACAGTGAGCCTCTGAAGGTATTATAGTTTGAGGTTTCTCTGATGTTGTTCCCCCAGACCTGCCAGGAACCCATTTGGTAAGGATGCCTGCGTACCCATCACCAGCTGAGGGGTGGGAGGTGGTTTCAACAGGACAAAGAAGGTGATTTCACAGATGTTTGTTACTGCGGGGCTTGGCATTAAATAGGACAATCCTTTGTTTTCTGTCCGGGACTTTAGCAGAGTTTTCTTATATGCAGGTGCTTCTTGCCTGAGCCTTGGGGCAATCCTATAATTAACAAACTGAGTTTGCTGTACCAACTTTTCCAGCAAGAAGTCCTGCAGGATGTGTGTGCTCAGCACACATGGAGACTCCGTGTCCCAGGCACAGCCTGGAGCACTGCTGACAACCATGATAGCTCCTTAGTGAACTCCATGTTGACGTGGACATAACCAGGATTGTGTTTCTTAGCTGGGAAACAGCTGATGGGGGAGGGGAACCATGTGGTTTTGGAGGAGCAAGGCTGGGAAGAACATCAGGATACAAAAGAGTTGCTGGGTCAGAAGAAAATGGTTTCTCAGAGCTGTGAATCAGCCCAAGCCCCACCCTCACTGCTGCAATACTCCAAAAGACTTCAGCAGAGGAAGGCAAGAGGATCCCAGGCTTGCTGCAGGCAAGGATGACTCAAAGAGAAAGACATCGTGTGGCTCCATGGGTGGAGGAGGGTGCTTCTCTCCAAGAATGCAGCAAAGGTATTTTTTTGTTGCTACTGAGAGCTGGGCTGAGTTGCCTGTTGTTTTCATTGGACTGAGTGGAAATGTTGCTTTGAGACACCAAATGAGCAAGGTGGTGGCTGGGAGGCAGCCGTTCCCCGTCACCGTCCAAGCACTTAGCCTCTGTCAGGTCCCACCTCCTCCAGTTCCTACAGATCCTCTAAACCTCCTGCTCCTGCAGGTTGCCGCCACTGGCACTAGGATGAGCATCTCCAGGGCAGAGCTTTCACTCTGGTGCTCGAGCCTCACCCAGGAGGGTCGGTTCTGGTTTGCCAGGACAAGCGAGGAGCTGTGAGAGCGAGACAAGGGACAGCATGAGTCTCAGAGACATAGCAAATTGCCTGCAGCAGTCTAAGAGTGCTCATCTGTGACAAATGAAACCAAATCCTTTAGTTTCATATTTTTTTCACACTGGAAAATATCTAGAGTGGCCACTTCTGTGTAAGTCAAGCGTGACCTAGGTCCTGTGCAATGTGCCTGACTCACCAGCTCAGCCTCTGCTCTCTGCGGGACGTCTTTGTGCAGTTATTAAGAGAAATTTGATTTAAACACATAAGGGCACAGAGAGAGATTTTTGTCCTAAAATGAGGAAAATACATTCTGTGTATTTCCTTTTATTTTTCTATATTCATCTTCTCATAAGATTATTTTCAATAACCTTATTTAGAACCAAATTGTCCCTGTAGAATTTCCGTACCAAAATACATGTTTTCCTGCAGAACGCTTTGTTGTTTGTTAGCCCAACCTTTGCTCCTAACAGCCTCAGTCACGCGAGCATCAATGCTGGTATAAAGTCTGTATTTGCTTTTCCCTAAAGAACATTTTCAAAATTATTTAAAACAGCTGACCTTTTTTCCCCCACAAAGAGTTCATACACATTTTGACCAGAAATATCCACAGTAGCAGGAGATCTTAGAAAAAGAATAGAAGAGAAGTAAGAATTGGGCCACACACAGCTTGGCGGATTGACATGGAGCTGGTTTTCCCCAGTCAATTCCTCTGTTCTTTCTGGGTTTTGTGGACCATCTTGTCCAAGGAAGGGCATGCATCCCTACTCCATTATCTCAGGAAGGTAGATGTCTTCTCTCCCAGTATCTCTGCTTCATCACAGGCTCTGGAGATTGTGTTCCTCACTAGTTCTTGGCAGTGTTCTATCACTTGGGTTTTCTCCTGCAGCTGTCCCAGAACGCTGCCTCACATCCTGCCTTGACCATGCGAGGTTATACTGGGAGGAAGAAACATGAATTTAAATGGAAGTAGTTGTAACAGTATTGTTTTCACTGCAAAAAGCATCAGATGTGGTGGCTCGGGGATGTTTTTAACCCTGAACAGCTCAGCCCAACTCTCCCCTTTCTCATCTTGGCTGTGACTTTGGCCAGTTCCTCTCTGTCCGTTGTAGCTGCAAATGCTTCAGATCTAATATTCGTGCCTAAGACTTTGCCCAGAAATGAAAGGTCTATAGCTCTGACTATCCCCACACAGAAAAACATGAGAAAACCCATCTTTTTTTTTCCAGGGCTCACCAAACGCTGTCCTCTGTGGGTGTCACCAGTGCTTGCTTCCACTTTCTAGGAACCTCTCACGCGTTGCAGCTTTACTTTGGTCTGATACACAAACACACACCTCTCGGAGATCACCTTTCTCTTAACCTGTCATGGTTTTAGCTGGGATAGTTAATT
>WEKW01027394.1:2461-15153 GCA_013389905.1 Sula dactylatra | reverse complement strand
TTAAATTACTAACCAAATTGATGCTCTCTATACCTCAGCTGATGGACTTAATAGGAGATAAAGAAAATGAAATTACAGGTCAATGAGGTTGAAAAGAAAGTGAGTAATGTAGAAGATCTACATTCTCCAGAACAGAGATTTTCCAGATTAAACAGAAGTCTTTGAATAACAGATGTCTAAATGAATGCAACAACAAAGACTGAAAGTAGATAGATTAGAAAATGAAAGCGGGGAAACAATCTGTTGTCTTGACTTGCCTGAAGGAGACGGGAAAATAAGAACAGAAGAATTGATGGATACCTCTTTAAATAAATGTTTATAGGAAATTTTATGGCTGCATCCTTTGTCATGCAAAGAACAGTGAGCAGAGCACCTGGTGGCCTCCACAAAGCAATGATAATAAAGTTCCTTAATTATAGTACTACAGATAAGCTGTTACAGCTGGATAGACTGAATAAAAGTCTGATTTATAATTCAGATAAGTATTGCTATTCCTTGATTGCAGTATGAAAATACAAAGAAAGCAGAATCCATAGAAACTGAGAGGAAGCTTTGGAATTATAAAATTGAGTGCTTCTTTTATCCTGCTAATCTTGAAACTGATGTGGGTGAAACCAGACTGTATCTTTTATCATAAAGAAAGATTATCAGTCTTGATTTACAGAAGAAAGGAATAAACAAGATCACTGTAAAATGGAAGAAGTGATATCCTGAATTTCCCAACACACCTGTTTAATAGTCCTCACAACAGTGAAGTGTTCACAAGACCCATTCTCATGATTACTTCTGTATTTTATCCAGGGAGTTTAAATGACTGTTTAATAGATAATACCCATGCAGGACAGAACAGTGTCTTGCATTCTCTCACCTACTTTAATATTTAATATTAAGTATTTTTAACATTATGATTCTTTTTTCTTAAATGCCTCTACCCTTTTGGGGTGGTGGGGAAGGTGGCATACATTTCAGTAGGTTCCTGGACTCCTACAGAGTATGTGCACACACACATAGCCATACACTCATATGCCTACACATGCACAATCACTACACACACACACACACGGTACACACACACACTCTCATGCAGCCTCTTTCGTGAACATTGTCTAGCACTAGTTTGGGATGAAACCTGCAGTGAGGTGCTGTGGACTCAGAATCCCACAATATCAGGCACTCACCAGTATACTCAATGGAGACCAGGAGTATAAACTACAAGACCACCATGTAAAAAGAGGGTTTTATCCACAGCCAGTTGTTGGCTCATTTTTATAAAACAAATAATGCAGTTGTCCATGGCCACCTAACTGCATGAAATGGACATCTGTAACTGGAAGCAGTTTCTGCCACTGAGCCTCAACCTTACAGAGGAACTTTTCTTAGTGCTTTTATTTGGCATCTGGGAGGGAGAGTGAATTTCAGCACATCCACCTCTTCACCTTTCCTCTTAGGCATATTAAGGATTTTGGTGCTCCATGTGCTGGTTTCTGTGAATGCATTTTTGAGTGTCTAAATCTGTCCAAATTGCTGTGGGAAATTTAGTCACTTGAACACATTGCGAATTTTACTTCTAAGAAATAAATCTAACTTGGAGGTATGGAAGGAGAAAGCATCACAACATCTAATCCCCTCTTGGCACTTGTTCCGAGAGCTTCACAAAGTTGTAGAGTATAAAGCCTCTCAGCCCAGCCTCTTATATGTTCACAAGCTGTCTTTTATTCTTATTGGGTAGTGTTACCTGTTTCAGGGATTGGTATTTCCATTTGCAACTATATTTAATGAAGATTTCTATCTAAGAATCATGCAAGTTGAATAAAATATATTTGCCTTAAAATAACTATGGAGTAAATACTTCATAAATATTCTGTGTTGCTGTTTCTCCTAAGGAATCTCCTGGTAGGAGGTTAATGGAAAGAACATCTTTCACTCTGGTAACTGTGGCAGTTCCTGTGTGGATAAAACAGCTGGAAAAGTGATCAGATTCTCCCTGGCTATTTCATCAGTGAGATGTCTCTAAGCACCTTATTATAGCTCTATCCTGGCATTGAACCAGGTACTGCAACTGCATTCCCAAGCTTTACACCTTACCATATGTTGCACTTCTCCAGGTGGCAGGTAATGTAATAGTCATTAATAATTCCTTCTTCTGCTTTCTATGTTCACAATAAATTGCTGAAATTCTTCCTGATAACCTTAAAAAAGTAGAAGAGATCACTTATATACAAAGTATTTTAAAATACAAGTCCATGCTGGGATGGCGGAGGAATGGAATTGTTGCACCTCAAAGACTGATGTAAAATTTGCAAGCACTATGACTAATTGCCTATGGGGATTATTTTTTTCTAAAGAAGAATAAGAAAAGAAGTGGACAGTTAAGCAAGTGAAAGCAAGTGAAAGTGTCTACCAATAACAAATGTCCTCGCATTCCTGTCACACTGGATTTTGCTAACACCCCCCCCACACCACCACCAAACAGATAAGCAGATTGAAAGGATCAAAGAGCTGGACAGCCTTTGGAAGGGCATGTAGCAGCTTGTATTCCTTGATAGGCCAGAAGACAGAAGAAAAAGGAATTGCTTTATTTACAAATAATTGCTACTTTTAAATGCACAAACCAGACTAAAATGGCTGTATAGACATGATCACTGCAGTAAGGATAGTACAATCTGAAAGATCAAGACAGCTGGGTTAGAATCAAAGAATCATTAAGGCTGAAAAGACCTCTAAGATCAAGTCCAACCATCATCCCAACACTACCATGTCTCTTAAACTATGTCCCAAAGTGCCACGTCTATACAGTTTTTGAACTCCTCCAGGGATGGTGACTCCACCACCTCTCTGAGCAGCCTGTTCCAATGCCTGACCACTCTTTCAGTAAAGAAGTTCTCCCTAATATCCAATCTAAACCTCCCCTGGTGCAGCTTTAAGCCATTTCCTCTCATCCTATCACTAGAAACTTGGGAGAAGAGACCAACATCCACCCCGCTACAACCTCCTTTCCGATAGTTGTAGAGAGTGATAAGGTCTCCCCTCAGCCTCCTCTTCTCCACACTGAAACACGCCAGTTCCCTCAACCTCTCCTCATAAGACCTGCTCTCCAGACCCTTCACCAGCTTCGTTGCCCTTCTCTGGACATGCTCCAGCACCTCAATGTCCTTCTTGTAGTGAGGGGCCCAAAACTGAACATGGTATTCAAGGTACAGCCTCACCAGTGCTGAGTACAGGGGAACGATCACTTCCCTAGTCTTGCTGGCCACATCCTGGTACAAGCCAGGATGCTGTTGGCCTTGTTGGCCACCTGGGCACACTGCTGGCTCATGTCAGATGGCTGTCAACCAGCACCCCCAGGTCCTTCTCAGTCAGGCAGCTTCCCAGCCACTCCTCCCCAAGCCTATAATGTTGCATGGGGTTGTTGTGACCAAAGTGCAGGACCCAGCACTTAGCCTTGTTAAACCTCATAAAATTAACCTTGGCCTATCAATCCAGCCTGTCCAGATCCTTCTGTAATGGGTTCTTCCATTATGTGGGAAAACAGCTCAAAAACCTAAAGAAAACTTTGGAAAACACACTTCTCCAGAATACATATTGCAGATTGGCAAGTGTAATACACCCCAGATTGCAAAATGCAGAGCATATTAGCAAGCATGCCATCAGTTTTGGAAAGGAGAAAACCAAGGTGGTGAAGTCTTTATGTGGCAGTACCAGTTTAACTCAAAATGAATTTTAGAATTTGTGAATGAGATTACTATGCACATATGGTAACAAATATCACTCTGCATTGTTTGTTCAAATCATGTGTATTTTGAAGGGTGTAATTCCAATAATCTGAAGTCTATGAATTGTGTTTTCAGTCAGAAACACCAAATGTTCTTGAGCAATTTCGGAGTTCAACGCAATAACAATAAGGATAAAAGGCTCAACAGATCCTTGACGATTGGTAGCATCCCACCATATAATTCACAATATCTGGAAGCACAGAACTGTGATAGGCAGCATTTACTGGCAACATTTTCTGGGAAGCACAAAAAGTTTCACAGATCACTGAGTCATCTCTGCTTCCTCTATAAGCTATTTATTAGGCTGATCCTAAAACAGACATGATATGCTACAGAGATGGTGTTTGTTCGTGTCAGTTCATGCTTTGTGCGTTGCCTTCTAATTAGGCTGAACATTAAAGCTGATGGTTCAGTTATTGTACATTCACACACTGAATTTTCAGTACACAACATACTGCTGCTTTTATGCTCCAAGTACAGCTATCTTATAAGGATATTGACACACTATTGAGACAGGAGTTTTAGCAGTAATGATTTCAATAAAATGCAAGAAAAAGTTAAACATACATTATCATGAGCCACTCCTAAAAGACATTGAGGTAATGCATTAGACACACATCAGCTATTTTAATTACCATTTTTAAAGCTTCACTAGTTCTTTTATTCTTTGTGCTTAATAAGCTTTTATAATAGTTCTGTATTATCTCCAAATTAAATTTTTCTTCTCTGTTTTTTGTAGAAGCTATGATGTAACTTAAATATTTCCAATATACAACTATTTTTTTAAAAAATTCTTAGTGTCTCCTTACGATGATATTGTTTGCCTGAACAGCTAATAAAGAAGAACCTCTTCCACAAGACCAGTATTTCTCACTTATTTATATTCAGCTCTTGAATACAAATAAAAATCTGTTGATACTCTAAATTCCTGAGGAATTCAGAAACCTTATGAGCTAATGCCTTGAGGTCAGGATCCTGCAATGCAAAGTCCTAATATTCAGATATGCCTAATATTTATCCGAGACTACAGGAAACCTTCTATGCTTGGTAAAATTCTTCACAGTGCTTGTATTTCATGTGTTTTTTCCAATACCTGCTCAACAACAAAGGCAGAGCTTGCAGTAGAGATTTTCTCTCAGGTATGCTGCTCTTTAAATGGGATGGCATGCTCCAAAGAATTTTAAATCATTAAAATGGTTAATGGAAAATATGTATTTTGAAGCAGACCTCTGTTTCAAGGTTAGATAATAAGAAACTGCTAGTTTCTGGTGATAATGTGGTTACACTGCATGATAGGTCACGAATAAATTTGTAAGCCCAGAGTAACATCACTTCCTTCAAGGACATTACCTAAGATTTATCCAGTGTCACTGAGATCAACAATAAGATTTTAGTGCACTCCCAGAGGAATTCAAGTGCTCTGAATGTCTTCGGGTAAAGCCCAGAAAGAAATACTACCCATAATTAAATAGTTCAGTGGGCAGTTTCACTAAGGTGTAAGGTCATGGGTCTTCTGCCCAACGTAACGAGGGAGAAATACTTAGTAGAACATAAATATTACACTCACAGAAGTAGGATTCAGTTTAATTGGATGGGGTTTATTACACTGTTTTGTATCATAATTATTGGTGGGGTTTTGTGAAAATATAGTCTCCCTTGCTAAAGTTATTTTCTGATCATTTTATTGTTTGTATTTTTTTAAAAGCATCTGGCAAAATCCAGAACAATCCCACTGACATACCATAAACACAGCCAAGTACATACCATATATGAACCTAAAAATAAACGAGCATTAAAATAAAATACTGTAAATGTCTGCCAGGTTCTTAGGTTTATAAGAACACATCCAAATGTCTTTACTGCTTACCTACCCATTCACACTTCGATGCCAAAAGTGAGTTATATGCTGACAACTCTTTTTGAGCATTCCCAGAGATGGTAACCACCTAGGACCTTTGTCCCATATAAAATTGTTTGAGCTTGATGGGCAATATGTTCTTCCCATCCTGATATGCAATGAAGATCCCACTCCATTGGATGTACCAGCTGATACTTAATATGTTTTGGTTTCACTGCATAGCAAAGGAGCATTGGTGCTTTGATTTAAAACACTTACACTTGAGAAGGGCTTGCCTGTCTTCTGCCTATTAATGCAGAAGGAAGAGACTCACCCAAGAAATAAGAGACTCTAATAATTGGCCTGATAGGAGTTAGGTTTCCCTATTTCCCAGTGATCCATGTGGAAGTCACAATCCAAAAATCACATTTGGAGATGATTATAGACTATATTATGGGCCTATGAAAAAAAGTTGCAAGAGCAAACATTACACTGAATCCTATGGTAAAGGCAGCCAGGTAGCTCCTGTTCCTCCTGCCATGATTCTTTGTGTTATACATTAGGAAGTTTTTGCATGAAAACCAGAAATAATCAGAACTAAAGCAGGACTGAAAACATACTTTCTTTACAATAGCTTCACAACAATGGTAGAAATGCAAGTGTCTGCTTCAATATTCTTTGGCATTTTTTCCTTCCATCTTCATCTACTACATGAAGTCTGTGAGCTGGACAGGGAGGTTTCAGTAGCACCCACCCACATCAATGCAATGAAGGTACAATACCCATAAATAATAAAGACCATTTCATGCTATTTTAGTTCCGCAAACACTACATATTATTCCTGTATAATCAGTAGTTTTATGGATAACATTGCAAGCAGTGCTGTCATCCTGAATAACAAAATTCTCTGAGAGTTTAGAGAAGAAAACAGGATAAGAGCTGGACTGATCTGTGGGTGCAAAGAGAACTGATAAGGCTCTCCTCAAAGTCCCACTGACTTCATTGTCCTCTTTTCTATTTTTACAATGTGCATGATTTTCATTTTTCTAATTTAAAGGATATCTCAACAAAACATCTATCCCTGAGTTTGATGTTAAGAATTATTTAATGGTCTGCCTCAAAAATGAAATCAAGTTTCAGAAATGTAAGGTAAAACAATTAATCAAATATACTGGAGTCCATGCTAAGATAGATTTTGTGACCACGGATTATAGGTCCTTGGCTACTGTGGCAAGAGAAAGAACTGCCATGTTTAAACAGTTATTTCTCCAAGATGGTCAGAATAAAATTTGTAACAATCCATCCAAGGAGTACTTCTAGTCTTTATTATGTTTTTTTTCCTGGATGTAAATAAAATAAAGACTATTTTAGTCTTCCTTGATCATCACTAGCTGGTATCACTACAGTCAGAAACACATAGGTTTAAAACCATAACCCAGAGTAACAACAGCAAAGGAAGGTTTGCTTTAAAAGACCCTTAAAAAGAACTCTAATTATTTGGAGTCATTAAATCTTTTTTACTATCTTTCTCTTAGATGAAAGACTTTAGAACCCAGTTCTCTACAAAATGAATATTCATATAACTGAAATAACAGCCAGAACTACCAGGAATGAATCCCGTATGTTATATTTTTTTCTTTAATTTTTTTAAACTTAAAATGTAACAGATATTCAAGGTCAAGAAACATGTGCGCTAACTTTTTCATTTAATTGGATCTTTCTTGCAACAAATAGAGCTGTTTGCAAGGCCTTTTTTTATGCATTGAGAAATGCAAACAGACAGCAACAATAATGATGGCTTTTCAGTAAAAACAATAACCCAAATAACAAGATGAAGCATTTTGCTAATGTTGAAACTGCCATTGTTTCCAAAAGAGTACTTCTTTTTCTGTTTTGAATCTTCTGCTCACAGTCACTTTGTTGATATTACCATATAAATAATAATATGTAGAATGCAGAAATCAGAACAAATTATCAAACAATCATGACATGATCTGGCATTCTTGTGAGAAATGTCTTTTAGTCTCTTCCAGAGTTTCATTGTGCAATAGATATTTTCTATTTTGAAACGAGAAATGCCAACTGTATTCTCAGTCCTTCAGGGTTCTTGGATTTTTCTCTGAGCTGAAAAATTCACTTCCCATATATACATATATAACTGTAGATAGATAGGTATAGATATAAACCAATGTATGGACTTCTCAACTTCTTTCTTTCCTGGTGTTTGAGATTCTACCTGCTGGGTCATCTAGTAGAGGAAGGAAGGAGGGAGGCAGGCTTAGTGACAAGTGGAGAGAGAGACTGCAGACTTTATGCTAGAATATGACTTCCAGCAAAGTTCCTTTAAATCTGGCATACTGTTACCCTTGGCTGACATACAGTGCCATGGAATCTCCCCAGTTTTGTGATTTTGTGATGGTCAGCAACCCTTGCTGTGGGAAGGCTGGAATATTGAGGTGGGAATGGAGCCCAGGGGAGCCTGTAGTACACCCAAGTGGTATACTTTTCTCCAGTGAAGTACAGAGTTACCTTGAAACCGGCAGCAACTTTAACACTGTAGTTCCCTTCCCAGGGAGCGGGACTGTAAGACTTAGCACACTGCGGCCACATAGACCTGCAAGCCCCCTTAGAAGATACCTGGCAGCAGAACTAAGTCTTCTACTCTGGGAGAACAGCTCTCCCAGAAGATGAAACAGATGTCTTCAAGTGCTGTGCAACGAGAGAGGATGGTGTGGTTCTCTCTAGCTGTACCTTTAAGTGTGGGAATGTTAGGTTATGTGATAAAAGCTTATCTGCCCACCCACAGAGGAACACAGAGAAACAACAGCAGAAGTGGAAGCCCAACTCCCTGCCTTGCCTACTCCAGGCCCATCAAAGGACTTACCAGCCCATCAGATGCCCATCTTCACAAGCCCAGCAGAGCCCAGAGGCACAAACACAAGTGGGAACCCAAGCTAAGGACTCAGAAGGAACATCTTGTTTTGGCCCCTCCCAGGGTTGTCCCAGGAGAGCCTCACTGCATTGTCCAGGCATGAAACCCTTCAAGATGAGTCAACTCCAGAGCACCTTCCAGACTGAATGGTCACTGCCTAAGGGAAATGGGGCACATTATCCATGAAGAGGAAGAGCATTTTAGGTCAAGATTATTTATGGGATGTGTAGGGCAGGAACCACAGGCAGGCAAAGGGATGGTGTTGTGTTTTAACCTTAGCCAGCAACTAAGCACCACACAGCTGCTCGCTCACTCCCACCCAGTGGGATGGGGGAGAGAATCAGACAAGTAAAAGTGAGAAAACTCATGGGTTGAGATAAACACAGTTTAACAGGCAAAGCAAAAGCCGCACATGAAAACAAACCAAAACAAGGTTCACTAGTTCCCATTGTCAGGCAGGTGTTCAGCCATCTACAGGAAAGCAGGGTTCCATCACATGTAATGGTTACTTGGGAAAACAAACGCCATTACTTCAAACATCCCTTCCCTTCCTTCTTCTTCCCCCAGCTTTTTATTGCTGAGCATGGTGTCATATGGTGTGGAATATCCCTTTGGTCAGTTGGGGTCAGCTGTCCCAGCTATGTCCCTTCCCAACTTCCTGTATACCCCCAGCCTACTCACTGGTGGGGTGGTGTGAGAAGCAGAAAAGGCCTTGACTGTGTGTAAGCACTGCTCAGCAGTAATGAAAACATCTCTGTATCCTTAACACTGTTTTCAGCACAAAACCAGTACACAGTCCCATAAAAGTCAATATGGAAAAAATTGACTCTGTCCCAGCCAAAACCAGCACAGATGGATTTAAGTGATTTGGGATGAAGAACACTGGGAAAATAGAGGAAAGAGTTAATAAAATGGGTCAGTTTTGATTAATTAGTTCACTAGTCAGTACATCATCTAGCCAGGTCAGTACATTGTCTAGCCATGCCATGCACCTGAATAATGCAGTCAGCCCTATCTTCTCTCTGTGTAAAATGAAAACATGGATCTGCAGCAATTTCAACTCTCTTGGACTGTCAGATCTGGCATGACATCTTTTCCTCCTAACAGTACCTACTACAGTTGTACAGTATGTACATATGTACTTCATATGTATGAATCGTTCAAGTATGTACTTCACAGACAATGTGAGATCAAAGGCATATATGTGAGGTTCACTTTCCTCAGGATGGAATAGAATATCTTGTGGACAGCTTACACAAGAGCTGAGATGTGGGACTGTGAGCACAGGAATTGTTTCTGCTTTCAGCCATACTGGGGAACAATAGGATGCATATCTTCTGGCAAAAAAAAAAAAAAGAACAGCACTAAGGAACCTGCTCTGTTACAAATATTTACATGCTGAAAGATCAAAGGTTCAGAAAAAGGTTCAAAACAAGATAAAAGAATTTACAATATTTGACAAACCTAGAAAATTATAGAGGATAACCTAAATGTATATTTTCCACTAAAATGGGAGAGGGCGGACTGTACTGATCTTGTAGTCTTGTGAATTACTCCATGTCTTAGACAGCAAATGCTGTGTCTGTAATCCATCTCTTCCATTCACCACCTCATGTAAACAGGTGTCTCTTCTTTGCAGAGTTAACCAAGATGGTTAATTGGTTGCCCCTCTCAGCACCACCCCCCTCAAGCTCCTTCTTTTGGGGGATTTAGAGTGAATTTAGACTACATAAGTATGAGACAAATTCATTTGGTCTTGTGTCTATTGTTAACTAAATCTTTTGGTTGGCATTTTTGGGGACTCTGAGAGTTTGTTTCATTTTGGATTTTTGATATTTGTCCTTCTCTTCACCTTTTCTTTCTTGCAAATTGATTACAGTAGCTTACCAACCTCCAGGGATATCTTTAGACTTCTATCATCTACCTGACATGCACTACTTCTGGGCACCTTCCTCCCTCATTCCTAGTTCCTGCTGTAGATACTCTCTTCAAACAATGCCATTTTTCTTTGCCTGGAGACTTGCTCCGCTTACATTACAGTAGGATACATCAATCTATGTATGTACTACATCCTTCCAAAGCCAAAGACCTGATATCTCATTTAAACACTGTCTTAAGTTTGAGATCCTAAAGGTCAGAAACCTGCATTCAGATAATGTAGCCACTACACATAAGCAACAACTTTTTATCATCTAAATTTATTATTCTGGATCTTATACTTGTTTTATTGACAACAGTATACACTAAAAACACTTGTACTAGACATTTGGTTTTTTCATGAGATCCACTGTCTTCATGCCTTTTAGAGGCTATAAGCTCCCATGTTTCTAACAGCTATGAATGAGTTTGTTTAAGCTCAAAAGAAAGAAGTCTTTAGTTTTGCATCTAAAGACTCCAAACTTAATTCCACTGTTGTATGAACTGTCAACAGTAACTATGGCACAGGATAGATAACTTTTAAGTATTCATCTTCTTATAAACTTTTTAGATGACAAGCAAATAAATCTGGAAGATATTTAAAACCTTAGATAAGGTTCCTTCAAGGTGCAAAGTAGTGGAGAAAGGGACCTAAAAGTATTAGAGTATGTGTTGAAAATAATAGTAAATTGAGAACAACAACAATATCAATTTGGAAGCTGGATCAAGTGTCTTACATATGGAACAAGTCACCTAATATTTGCAAATCTTTGTTGTAGCCTGTAAATATAGCTATGTATTTTTTATTTCTTCTACTGAAAATTGCCTGTATGTTTCTGTGCATAGAGCTTGAAATCCTAGTGAATTAACTAATACAACTAAAATGGGAAAATACTGTCTCTTAATCTTAAAATCAAATCAATCTATCAATATATGAATAACAGTCTGGAAAGAATCAACTAATTCAACTCTTGGAAATCCACAAGTATGATGTTATCCAAGTTAGTATGAGCCCCATTAAACAGTAGCCCCAAATATCAGGACAGGGCTTGTTATCAACATAAGGCTGCAACTGCAAAATTCTAGCATTCCATTTTTCAAGCAACAAGTACAGCTAACTCTTCTCCTGCCTAAATGTTCTCTTGGGATATGGAATGTCTTGCAGCTATCACTCTTCCTCTTGATAGTGAACTAATTTTCTGTATATGCTCAAAACTTATGGTGAACAGTGACTAAGTTAGTAATTTCTAGAAATATATCAAGGGACACACTAATATTTTAACATAATTTCAATCATACTATAAAATTATGGCAGTAATAATCAGTAAACAAAAATTATAAAGAAAAAAGAAATAATAATTCTTTAGTTTGCATGGTATCTTAGCAGATATCTAGAAACAAGCATATGTTATGGATGCAGTAGTCTTTGTCAGAGCTAGTATGGCATTCAGAGCAGAACAAAAAACAGACCATGCCACAGAATCACATGGAATCACAGAACGGTAGGGGCTGGAAGGGACCTCTGGAGATCACCTTGTCCAACTCCCCTGCTTCAGCAGGTACACCTAAAGCAGGGGGCACAGGACCGCATCCAGGTGGGTTTTGAATATTTCCAAGAAGGAGATTCCACAACCTCTCTGGGCAGCCTGTGCCAGTGCTCTGTCACCCTCACAGTAAAGTTTTTTCTTATGTTTAAGTGGAAATTCCTGTGTTCCAGTTTGTGCCCATTGCCCCTTGTCCTGTCATTGGGCACCACTGGAAAGAGTCTGGCCCCATCCTCCTGACACCCACCATTTAGATATTTATAAGCATTGGTAAGATCCCCCCTCAGTCTTCTCTTCTCCAGGGTGAACAAATCCAGGTTTCTCAGCCTTTCCTCATAAGAGAGATGCTCCAGTCCCCTGATCATCTCCGTAGCTCTCCGCTAGACTCTCTCCAGTAGTTCCGTGCCTTTCTTGACTGCAGAAACCAGAAATAGATGCAGCACTCCAGATGTGGCCTCACTAGGGCGGAGTAGAGGGGGAGGATAACCTCCCTCGACCTGCTGGCCACACTCCTTTCAAGGTACCCTTCTGTGCATTGAAAGTGGTGACTCTGCACCACTGATCACAACCCTCTGAGTGCTGCCCTTCAGCCAGTTCTCAATTCACCTCACTGTCCAATCATCTAAACCACGCTTCCTAAGCTTACCTATGAGAATGTTACGGGAGACAGTGTCAAAAGCTTTGCTGAA
>WEKW01027393.1:36756-65494 GCA_013389905.1 Sula dactylatra | reverse complement strand
CCCCCCATTTGCCAGCTGGTCCAGCTTGAAGTTTGCTGGTAGATACACACCCCGTGTGGAGAAGTTAGAGATGTTTGCCTCCCAGCAGCCAGCACCAGGCACACAGGCAGTCACCCCTGGCCCTGCTCCAGCCACCAGCACTGAGCCCCTCAGTTGCCTCACTCACCCTGGTCCCTCCCAGTAGCTGAACCTGAGACTCCAGTAGCTGATATTATAGTTCAGGGGCACCTACATATCTGGTCTCCATTAGCTGGCACATAATGCACTCACACTGGCACCCCCAGTCACTGGCATTCTGAGCACAAAGTCTGTAGGACAGGACTCAGGGCTGAAGCATCTGCCATATAAGGACCTCTCTTCTGGGAAGACCTTGTAGCAGCCTTCTGGTACTTAAAGGCGCCCTACAGGAAAGATGGGGAGGGACTCTATCGGGAAGCGCAGCGATAGGGTGAGGGGTAATGGTTTTAAACTGAAAGTGGATAGATTTAGATGGGATATAAGGAAGAAATTCTTTACTGTGAGGGTGGTGAGACACTGGAACAGGTTGCCTGGAGAAGCTGTGGATGCCCCATCATTGGAAGTGTTTGAGGTCAAGTTGGATGGGGCTTTGAGCAGCCTGGTCTAGTGGAAGGTGTCCTTGCCCATGGCAGGGGGATTGGAACTAGATGATCTTGAAGGTCCCTTCTAACCCAAATCATTTTATGATTCTATGATTCTATGAGTCTATAAATCTATGTTTCTATGATTCTATGACATGCTCAGGAGAGCTATGGCATCTCCAACTACTGATGCTGAGAATCTACTTACTCTAATTATTGGTGCCACAGATCTGAGGGCACCTACATCCCCTGTCTAACTCCTGTAGGTGGTCCATGTCCACTCACATTGGTCCCTCAAGTAGCTAGCACTTACTCCTAGCATTCACGTACCAGGCAGAGAGTGAAATTACAGTCAGATAGTTAAGAAATAATTTAATAAGAAGATAGGAAAGACTGCAGTGATCAGGTGGAAGGCTAACAGCCAAGCATACTGACTGGCCATAGTGTGATTGGCACCTTTTATACCCCTTTTTGCCTATTCCCCACTTTGCTTCTCCCAGTCTCATTCTTCTAAACATTTCTTTTTAAGTTTTATAGTCCCACAGCTTCCCCATCAAATATCCTCACATTCGTCTTTTTTCCTTCCTTCTTATCAGTTACAAAGTCACCTTTGCCCTTTGCAAAGTTGTGCCTGCAGTTTCTTAATGGCCCATCAATTAACGACTGGAGGATTTTGGCCTTTCATACTGTCTGCGTTATCCCTTGTCTTTCAGCTTTGTGTCTCTCTGTGTTTTTGCTTCCCCCTTTACTTATTATCCCCTTGAAAAGGTCCTTGATTGGATAATCTTCCACATACCCTTACAGAGCATGGCCAATGACATTGGTCAGCTCCCTCTGCACCTGTGTGTGCACTATAACAGGTCTCATGGACTTGTTTACATCCAGTCTTGTTGAAACGTACCCTAGCCTGATCCTTTTCCACATAGGTTGTTTTCATTGCTCCAGAATTTCCTACAGCAAAGTTGAATCTTACCAGTGAAGACCAAGGCAAAGAAGGCATTGAGTACCTCAGCATTTTCCATTTCTTTGTCACCAGATCCCTTGTCCCATTCAGCAGCAGGCCATATTTTCCTTAGCCTTCCTCTCACAGCTGATTTACCTGTCAAAGCCCTTCTTGCTGCCTTTCACATCCCTTGCCAGATTCAACTCCACATGGGTTTGGTTTTCCTAACCCCATCCTTGTGTGCATGGAGACTGTCTCTATATTCTCCCAAGTCACTTGGCCCTGCTTCTAGCTTTTGCATGCTTTCTTTTTATTCGTCTTTATATGCTCACCTTCACCATAGTGGGCACCCCCAATTACTAGGAAGGAATCTGTGGGTTGAGGCCAGCTCAAGCCCTTTGCTTTTTTCAAAGTTCATTTTGGTTTTGCCATTTTGATACTATACGTTGGGCTGAGCCACATATACATTTCCCCTATTCCGGTATAGTTAGCTCAAGAAGACATTCACACCTTTTTGATTAAGTCAGAGAAGGCTGTTTACACAACCAGTTGAACCACTCAAATGATACAGCCATTATCTAAAATAAAAACCACCTCCGATCCCCTTTGTGTTGAGATAAATTCAGCTTTCTTTGCAACAGTCACTCTCTACTTCTTCCCTGAGGTTCATGAGTGCATCTCTTGTGCGCATCTCCTCTGTGCCTTCTGACTGTTCACATTCACTTAACAAGTCTTCTCCACTTCATTATTAGAAAGGCTTCTCAAAGGAAAAAGTTTTTTTTTTCCTCATTAAGTGTTTTCATAGCCTTTCGTAAAGAGGTAAAATTTGTTTGAGAATTTTGAGAAATACTGCCTTGGGCAGAGGAGGGCATATGACACATGACACAGCTGTTCCAATTAGCCTGCTGAGTCTAAGATGTCCCCCTTATGAAGAGAGTAAACATTAGTTTTGTGATTAATTTTCCACCTCTTGATTTTGTGAAATAAATTATATACTTTAGCCAAGCTTGCCTGTGCTGTGAAAGCAGTTCTGTCAGATGGTGAAGGATGATGCATGGAAGACACATTGTAATGCTCCTCTTGTAGCAGTGGAATCTTACTGTTATGGGATGAACACTGCTTATAAAAATTAAGGGAAGAACTTTGTGATAAGATTTCTTTTAACATAAAATCAACCTGCTAAATAATTTCTTATATCCTTTCCCATCAGCTCAAGAGTAATTATAATGAACCTGGTAATACAAATGAAAAATGCAGAGAAAAAAAGCAAGGCCAAACTCTTTTCTTGTTTTCTTAGTAGTTTATCATCTTCCATATGGTAGGATAATAACATGGGACTCAAATACTTACTTGCTTTGTAAAAAGGAAGAACATATCTGCACAGGCTGTAATTTTTCTTGCCTATTTTTTCCAAATATTTTACATTAATAAAGTTATATACTTGTTATGTCTTATTTGTTTGCTTTTATTTTCCCCAATCATGACAAAGGAAAAAAAAATAATAATTGCTTCAAAGTATGTTTCAAATGAAACTCCACAGTATGTATCTGACCATTTGCTTGTTATTTTTGTATGACCATGAATTGAACTATCTCTAGCACTTAAAAAAGTGAAAGAAAAATTAAGACATACAATTGAAAAATTGATTGAAAATGGCACTACACACAAAAAAAAAGTTAAAATTATCAATTTCAGCACTAATTACTGTAACACAATATTTGGGGCCTTTTTTGCTATGACGCTCAATCACATAGTTGAACGTATTGATACAGAAAACTGAATCAATATGTATTACTGCTCTTTCACTTTATAGTTTTTAAGGATAGGGCTTTATCGTGGTTTAACCTCAGATAGCAATTAAGCACCACACAGCCTCTCGCTCACTTCCCCTCCAGCAGGATAGGGGGAAGAGAATTGGAAGGATAAAAGTGAGGAAAAACATGGGTTGAGATAACAGTTTAATAATTGAAATAAAATAATAATACTAACAATAACAACAGCAACAACCACAGCAACAACAACAACAACAACAATAATAATAACAAAAATATTTTGTAATTAATAGGAAAATAACAAAGAGAGAGAGCTAAAGTCCAAGAAAGTCAAGTGATGCAAATAAAAACAATTGCTCACCACTAACCAACACGTGCCTGGCCGATCCCTGAGCAGCAGCCTCCTCGCCAACCTTCCCCCCTAGTTTATTGATGAGCATGATGTCATAAGGTATGAAATATCCCTTTGGTCAGTTGGGGTCAGCTGTCCCAGCTGTGTCCCCTCCCAGCTTCTTGTGCACCCCCAGCCTACTCACTGGTGGAGCACTGTGAGGAGCAGAAAAGACCTTGACCCTCTAAGCACTGCTCAGCAATAACTAAAACATCCCTGTATTATTAACACTGTTTTCAGCACAAATCCAAAACATAGCCTCATACTAGCTACTGCGAAGAAAATTAAGTCTATCCCAGCCAAAACCAGCACAGGCTTACACAGAGTTTTACATCTTTGCAGAAAAGGTTTTACATTAGTACAAAACTTGATATGAATCCATGGATATCAGAAAAAACCCTACTACTGAGATTTAATCTTTCTCCAATTTGGTCTTGTGCTAGTCTAATTTCAAACAGCAGCATTTCTATATAGCCTGAAGTCTTACAAGGATTGATAAAAAAGTCTCATTAACGAAGGATTATAGTAGTAAATACTTTATGTGATGAAGCTCTGAACGAAAGAATCTGTATCTGCTAGGGATAATAATAAGGCTGAATGAAGCCTTATTACAGGAGTACAAGGCCCCATAAAAAGAATAAGAAAAAAAAAGTGCCAAAACAACAAAAAAGCAGTAGTTTTCTTAAATGCTGGCAGTGGACCATTAAAAATATTGAGAAGTGCATGAATGTACATGCACTTCTGCTTTTGATGTTAAATGACAAAATAAAACCCTAATGATGCTCAACGGAACCTATTATAAGAGAAGGAAAACAGTTAATAGTTGTTGGTCAAAGCAGATATGAAATAATGCTAGATTGCTTTTAGATAACTTTGCAAATAGTGCCATTTATGCAGAGAAGAAATATCTGGTAACACATGGAATGCCAATTATATGCAGTATTTATTGTGCCTTACTGCATATCAAAATAATATAAATAAGAATAGTTAAGGTAGATGGAAAGGCAGCAAGAACAAGATAATGGGTAGATCTAACTTAGATATTTAGGTTAAGATCCAAAGGGAAGAGTTATCTCACCTAAATGTCAGGGCGCGTAGGACACTACTCAATCTCACTTTTGCTGAAGAGCGTCACTTGGGTCACCCCTCCTGCCCAAGGCCAGGACCCCATTTCAGCTCAGTAGAACCCCAACCTGGCCCCAGTGATGATGTGGTAGTACCTGTGCTCATCCCCATCTCCGGCCCTGCCTCTGGCTGTCCTCGGCCAGCACTGTGAGGAGTTCATCTTATGGATGTGTTCATCAGGCCCAGCTCTGCCCTTGACAAAAGCACTGGGGAGCCCTATTACCAGCTGCAGCTCTGCTCACTGCACTGAGCAGTGGGGGAAAAGACTTTAAAATTGAGGAATTTCTTAGCTTCAGAGTCGTAGAAAGGTATTTACTATTTTCTCAGATTTAACTGCATTTGTTTGATTCATAAAAGCATAGCTGGTTTTAGTTCTAATACAAATATTCACAAAACTGAATTTCTTACTTATGTACTTGACAGATGATTGCATTGTTCTTAATGGGCCAATGAAAAACTTTAACATATAATATCAGCTAGATTAAGCTGGTGGTTTTCCGCTAACTATGGAGTAAACAATAGCATATTAATTTAAAACTGCAACAACGTTTCATGAGATGCAATCACTTAGTCAAGTAATCTACTAACTAGAACATCAAACTGATTTTGTAAATCCCATAATAAAATATCCAGCTGGGAGGCTTTGTTAGAGATTTACAAATTCAGGGATCCTAAGATACACAGAGCAAAATTACCCTGGCCTTCCATGTCCTAAGAGAGTCTTCTACAGACCAGGTATGGCATGAAGACGCCACAATGCTTTCTTTCCGCTTACATGAGTCACAAATGTAATCTGTAAGGTAACGCAGGGAAGGTTGTGTCTGTCTCTGAAGTTTCAGTGAGCATATAAGATTTCTCAGCGGACATAGCGATATGCTGATATACTTGCCTCTAGCTGTTTGTTCTCTAGCTTAGACGCTTAACTTTCCTCCAGTCACTATCTGAAGACCTTTGGGCACCTACCTCCACAACACGATGGATCCTTAGAGCTAGTTCCTGTAGTGCTGAGTATCGTGATAGGTAGTCCTTGTATGAGTACCCAGCATAGTTTTTAAAACCTGACTCAAGAAGTTCATTGAAAATCCACAAGATATAAACAATTCTGAAAATGTAATCTATTAAAATGAAAACATTGCAAATGTATTTGCATGCAAATGAGTTTTCTAGTGTTACCAAGAGAAAGGATGGTATTGGTACACCAGAAAAGGGAATGGAAGGGGGAGAGTAGTAGGGAGGACAACTGGGGTCTTAGAAGTTTACAGCAAAGAGAATGTTGTAAAGATGCATCTTTAGGTGCATGGTAGTGTTATTTTTTCCCCTGATATCCTCAAATACTTGACTTTTGATTAGATCCAAAGTTGGAGAAATATTTTCCTCCCAGTATCAGGCTAGCAAGTCATCAGAGCAGCAATTTCAAGAAAACCAATAATGTTATTTTAAACACAATTCCAGAGTGCCTACCTGACCTTGAATGAAGTATGCAAGCTAGTTGCCCTCAGAGTTCCTATCCACTGGAGTACACTGTTAGTTGCACCTCATAAGATCTGCTGTGTCTCCAAAGCAGTCAGTTGTATGTCCAAGCATAGCCTGATGGAATTACACTGGCTGTGTTCTTGACAATAGTGGAATCCCAAGACAGCTGGTTATGGCACTTCTCCTGTTGCTTTTCACTGTGAGGGCAGGGTACCGTTTGCAGTTATTTGTCGTGACTACAAAGTCTTTGCTGTAAAATATTAGTTTAAGTCCTTACTACACACAAAAGTGAAACTTTACTGTATGGTAGGTAATTTTCATTTTGTTCTACCTATAGAAGGAAAGAAGTGGATAAACAGGGAGGATGAGAAGGAAGAAAACTGGTTTAGAATATAAAGTTCTGACTTTGAGTATAGGGTACAGTCAGAGTGTGCAATGAGCATGTAATGAGTCTGCATTTTGTAGAATCATTTCTTTCCAGGTCTTAATACAGCAAAACAAATAAACAGTTTTTAAGCAACAATATGACACTGTACACAATAAGTTGTTTCTCCAGCAATTGAAATTCAGCTGATTAGCTTCAACAAATACTGGCAAATTATATTATGAAGACAGAATCTTTCTGTTAAAATCAGAACTCCTAGGAGAGAGGATAAAGGTAGTCATATTAATAGCAAACAGTTTTGCAGATGAGTAATCTACCAAGAACCTTACCACACATAGCAGTGTAGAATAGCCTCAGCTGCTAACAGTCATCAAAACAGGTGATTGCAGATTCCTTTCTGCTATGAATGCTGAGATCTCAAAGTCACTTCTATTTTGCTATGGCAAACAAGACAGTGAAGGCTGCATATGATTGTGATGCTGTGTAATCCATCATAGTTTGCTTAAAGAACAAGACAGTCTTTCTTTAGGAGAATAATTAAGGTTAATAGCCACTTATTATTAACTACTGCTACCAACAAGAAAGGAACAAAACCAGAAATGGTAAAGTAGTGCTAGATATTTAAATCATTGTAGCTGATCGAGGATTTGCCATTTAGGCTAATGTACTGTCTTTCTAAAGATGTTTTGTATCAGATGTTATCTAGGAAGTGAGAAAATATCCTGTAGTGGGTAGGTACAGTACAAGGCTTGGATATATTTTGCTTTTGAATGTCTTATCCTATGAGATTAAAACAGGCTTTGTTTATAAAAGTTCAATCTTAATATAACATCCTATCTGGATTAGCTCAGTTCTGTCCCTCTAACATATATATCTGAGCTCAGAGTCAGCGATTCACCCACTTACAACTGAAAAAAAAAAAAAAAAAGAAAAGAAAGCTTACAAAACCCAGTATTGTTTACAAGATTCTCATAACCAAAAAGTTTGTGTCATTCATTCCTTTGCCTTCAAAATATGTTTCTGCCTGCCAGTAAACGCAGATCTTTTTTTCTGGAATAATAAGGAAAAAGTAAGGCAAATCTTACTTTCTTACCCATTTTAAAAAATGAGACCCTGTAGCTATTTGTCCTTTGACCTTTTCCACAGCTAATCCTAGTTCTAGCAACAGTGAGAACAGAACAGCACTTTTCAACTTTTAATAAAAAACAAGCACTAGCTGGTATAATTAGGGCAAAGTTTATAGTACTTCAAGACATCTCACACAGAAGATTTTTTCTGTTTAAGGTTTCATGTTAACTTTGAAATCTGTCAACTTGGACAGTGCTGAATTATTATAAGCATTTCTAGAGCATGATGTCACTCTCCCTCTTATTAGCCATCTGATCTCAGCCAGTTCATTTTCTTCTGTGTCTCTGTTATTGTTTTTAATTTTGTTAGTTTGTTCACTTTCTGTCTTTATATTACTATTAGCTATTTTTAAAAATTATTATTTATCATAGGCTTTTTTCTTATTGATATTCTTGACGTCTTCATAAAGAAGTAAACTAAGCTCAGCAAAAAGAGTGGTATGTATGACATATTAGCAGAGATTGTAAATTTACCTCAAAACAGCAGTTACATGTAGTAGAACTAGGGGAACTGTGACTGTGATTATGTGGTTAAAGAGGCCACAACTGTTAAAATTTTACTATTTTCCATTTGAAGTTTGTGTAGGAATGTAATCGANTAAGTTTTCTGGGAATTTTAATCAGGTTTCTCTGTCACTATGCTTGCCTCTCTTTTGGCCACTGAATTACACCAGAATGAATAACATCTAATTTCAGTGTTGTTTTTTCTAACAGTTAGTTTCCTTCTTTTTTATTGCATCTTCACTTATAAAATAGAATGGAATAGGCAATAAAAAAAAGGAATGTACAAAGACACCTTTCCTATTGTTTTTTTTTTATGACAGTCATTTTATTAACTGCAGCAACAAGAAAGTTTCTAAAAATATCTAATGCATAAGCAATAAAATAATAAAGACACTGCTGTTATAAGAAAAATAAAGATCTGCACTGATTACTAACAGTATCTCTGGAAGATTAATGAGCATCATTTTCTTACTAAAAATACATGCACAGTCAAACTATTTTCAGAATCTTTGACATCATTCTGTATAACGGAAACCAGCAGAAAATTTTCAAAGTTATTAGCAGATTTTGGTGGTATTTGTTTATTTGTACAATTTTTATGTACTTTTTAATTAAGAGAGAAACTGATTTACAGAAATAGCTGAATCTAGGCTACTTTTTCTATTTTTTTTTCCTTTTTCTTTAGAGTTGATTCCAGCTGTGTTTGCCTTATGTTAGAATCACCTTGACATTGTTTCTGTTAATGTTTTACTTTTATACTTGTTCTAGTGATGAGATATGTTAGAAATAAGTTTATTCACCAGAAAAAAAAAATCTGGTTATCTTATTCCTTGTTTTCAAAAACATCTTTAATAGTCTTCCAGAAGATACTTTTTTGCAGTAGGCCATGTCGCAGTATTGCTTTGATATGTTGTCAGTAACTTTATGTTCTGATTCTCTTCTGTTATGTGAAGGAAGGTTCTGAGCATATACACAATCTTCTCTGATATTGCCCTAAGCAACTGGAGGCTTTTAAAAGAGCTCAATAGCTGAAAAAAGAAATTAAGGAACAATTCAGCAGCAATTCTGTTTCTGTATAAAAGAAAGAAACATATAAGTAGTAAAATGATAATGGGAGAACAGTTCCAACAAACACTGGTGGGATTCAAATCCATGGAAGAATAGAGATTTCTACTTTAATTTGAGCATCATAATGTGAATATCATGTTAGTGAAGATGGGGAAAAAAGGAAATAAAAAAGAAAAAAAATCTGTAGAAAAAGAATGATCTAATGTCCACAGAAAGATTTGAAAAAGGCACCAGAGAGCACCGCAAAGACTTGGCACAGATATAACCAAAAGAAGGAATGATGAAGAGGGAAATTATATTGTGTCTACGACAAATATAGCAGTTTGTCTGTTGCTAAGAATTAGTGAGAAATATCATGGTTTTTTTCTTTTGAAGTCATTCTCTTAAAATAATTAAAGTAATTATTCAGAGGAATTGAATTGAATACTGAAAGATTATTCAGAATGATAAAGCAGTTTTGAAAGTGAGAGTTGCAAACCTAGTGAAAAAATTAAAACATCCATTTTTAGATATCTGGGAACATATCTGTAAAATGAGTCTAATTAATGAATATGTAAAAACTGAGACAAGATTTAACGCACTTTGCACAGGAGCAAACTCTCCCATGCCTTCTGGAGTTCAGCAAGAATAGATGCTGGTTAACATCTGCCCATAAATATAAATGTGTTTGTGCATATATAATTAAAAATATACATATATGCGTTTGTTCAGATCCAGTCATTAAAAAGGTTTATTCAATTGGAAGGGTCAATCCAGTTTTTTCTATGATTTCAATAGGGACAATATTGGACCCTTGACAACCAGTTACAGCTGAACATCCAGAGTGATGGCACACAGTAAGCATGTGAAATTGCATATCTGACCTCCAGCTTTTTGTATATAATAGTGGAGTTCTTGTGTGTTATCAGGCAGGCCTGCACATTTTGTAAGGTGCTTTCAAAAATCTCTCCCTGAAGATAAATGATGAAATCCTCTTTACGAGAGAGACACACTTTCATATACACATAAGGGGAGAAAATTCAAAACATAAATACTAAGCAATGATAACTTGAATGATTTTCCTGCTGACGGGTAAATACCATTATGCAACTTTGCAAACTTCAACTGATTCTGCAGTGGAAAACCTATAATCAAAAAGCAGAAATCCCTTTATTATGATCCCCAAGAAAGAGGATGACATGTATTACATTAATAAAAAGAATGCGAAAATTAATCCTGAAATGATTTACATAAAGTATTGAAATATGAATGTATTTTACAGCATGTACTGTGTCCAAAATATTTGATAAGGGAAAGATAACACACACTAAAAGAAAAATTTTAATGTTCATATGAAAAATTCTGAGCAAGAATCTTGTGATTATGATACAATTGTAGTAACAGACAATTTTAAAAAAACTAGATTTATTATATTAATGCATTACATACCAATGAGAAATTATGTATATTCTTTCCCCCACTTAATGATGAACTAATAATTGAAGAGAAATGGTCTTTTGGCGAATGCTGGTGGTTACACAGAAATAACATATGCATTCTTTTTCCCATTAAAAAAGAAAAAAGAAAATAAAAAGGAAGACATTAACATGCTTCTTATCCTGAAGGAAAAGGAGTTGAGCAAGTGTTGAAAAGATAGTAGAGATACCAAATTGGTAAAGCACAGCAATAATAATTCTCAAAAATGGTTTAGTTTAGTAACAGCAAGCAGTCATTCACATCTTGTAATGCACTAAGTGATCCCTGAGGATAGTTTAACATGAGGCTACATCACACAGCAGACATGCATGAACTGGAAGGGTACAGAACCTGAGGCGCTTCTGCTTTTGGATNTCCCCCCCCCCCCCCCCCCGGAATAGCAGCTGACTGCAATTATAACTGTTGTCTTAAAAGGGGAATGGTCAGGTTTACAAACGTTTCCATGTCTACTGCAACTTTGTTGCACAGAAATTTGACCATCAAATATAAAATAATGGCCACAACATTTGAAATTAAAATGTTTGTATTTTAAACAACTTTGACTGGTATTGTGACATAAATAATTATTCTTCCAACAATCAATATCTTCAAAACTTGATTAATGAAAGACTATTGTCTCCCATGTTCTTTTTTCCAAAATATTCCATGTTGTAAAGCAAAAAAAAAAAAATCCCATTTGTTTTCTTCTATATATTTAACTTAAAATAAAGTGTATTACTGACAAAAATAAAAAAATATCCTATTTTATCCAGATAAAAATATTTTCTCATCTTTTCACAAAGAATAAATACAGCAATGACCTCATAATATTAAGCTTATTTTGAGACTTACATAGTTGCAACAGAAGAGTTCATTAATAATAGTTAAACTCTTAGAAACATTAAAAAATAACATAATTCAATAATCCACAAAAAATATTTCCATCTCTTTTCCTTGGATAAAGTACGCTCAAGCACCTCTCAAACCTTTGTCATCTAAATATGTTCTGCAGTGAACAAAAAACTGCAAAATACAGGTAATTTTGAACCAGCTAGGAAATGAGAGACATGGCAAAGTGCTGACTCCTTACAGTGGATTTCCAACCCATTTATTTGTTTACGCATTTATATTCCACTGAGGGACTTCTAATAAAAAACATCTCTTTCCCTGACAATCAGGCATGAGGTAAGACCTTGACTTCAGATTTTGTCTTCTAAGGAAAGGTTTAACATCAGTGAACTTCACTTTAATTATAAACCTGTGTTGACTTTCTCATTTAGATACAAATCCCCTTCCTTTTCAGCTCTTCATTATTTCTGGTAACTGTTTTCTTTCCTATAAACTCATTTCTTCAATGAATATTTTACTTCTATTCAGCTTCTCAACCCTTCACTTCAGCTGCTCAGAAATTTATGGTCTTCCTCACAAAGTTCTACAATACCCATGGAGCCCTGCTTTCTGTCTCATCACTCCATTCACATATCCATTCCTCCTTCATTTTTCTATTGGAGTAATCCACTTTTTCTTTTCCCAGGCTCACTCTGACCATTTTCATAGGTGTAAAGGAACAATAAAGAAAATTACAAAATAGTAGAAACTTCTGAAAACACAATATATCTATTCAAAAAAGGCAAAAGTTTGACTTCTGTGAGCTAATTGCTTGGTTTAGATGATTGAAAAAGACAGTTTGGCAATTGACACAAAACTATGTATTTTCAGGGGCTGGAGAAAAAAGCATTCATTACACCTATTTATTGTAATGATTTTGTGCACTGGTCTCTTTTTACTGCCTCCCTTCTGTTACATACAATCCATTAAACTGCCTTCATTAAAGCAATATATTGGTTATTCAGCATCAAATTAAAGATTTTCTGAACTATTTTTTCTCTTGGCTTGTTTCCTGTTGCAGTCAGATTTAATAACCAGTACTCAGAGGGGTAGGCCAGTTCATCCCATGCAACATATGAGGACTACAGAAACACTTCTTATATGTGAATCCAAAAATCTTTTAACAGGCTAACTATATCATAACAGTCTAATCAAAGGATTATTATCACAGGTCCAATCATTATAGAAAAGAAAAGGAATGAAAAAAATAACACTATTGAAAAATATCAATCATAATAACCCGTGAAATTGTTATCCATATAGTTCCTAGTGTCTTCCTCTTTGCTGACATGCTCACCCTTATGATGTTACTCTAGGTCCTAAGCAATGTTTTGTTCTAGGAGAAGGAGAACAATGGTGAGTGTCTGGAGTTCTTTGTAGGGAGGAATATGGTGTTGGTTGTGGTAGTTTCTTCTTATTATTATCCTTGAAGAGCCTGATGATGATGCTAAGTTCTGTCTTCTTGTGCTGACTCTGCTTAGGGTCATTGTTGCGTTTATTTATATGCACTAACCACAAATGGTCAATTACGTGTCACTAGCAAATGCAACCTTGTAAACCAAATAAAAGCATTTTAGGGATAAGCTATAAAGAAGAGGTAACTAAGCATACATAGCTCATCTGTAAAACTGTTTTTGCTCAATTTGCAAGGTTTCATTTACTAGTGACAAATAACTGACCATCGGGATTACTGCTTACAACCCTTGGGGCCTATTAACATTCTGTGCATGCACTTTCAGGACTTCTGATATGACATTGGGCTTGCATTTTTAGAGGGTCCTATTAGCTATCTCCCACTTTTCTTTAACAACCTTCATATTAGCATAACCTAGTCAGACATGCATCTTTGTTTTAGCTCATTGAATAGTTTGTTGTTTAAAAATAATGGTCTATTAAAAGACATATGCATGTGTATATGTATAAACATACATAGAGACAAAAATCATTGATAACTGCTTGTTATTGCCATCTGCTACTTATAACAATATAAATTATAAAATTACTCAACAGTGGTTTACACTTTGGGTCACATGTATTCTAGGATATATGCAAAGCCATAGTCTTCAAAAAGTCCCTCTAACAACATCCCAACTGTACTTTATGACAAGATCCAGGTATGCACAATCCCCATACACATGAAGAGCTAAAGTGCATTTTGATAGTCTCAGGATATCAGGATGATCATTCATAGAATCATTTTTCTTAAGGTTGGAAAAGACCTCTGAGATCATCAAGTCCAGCTGTCAACCCAACACCACCATGCCTCCTAAACCATGTCCCGAAGTGCCACGTCTACATGTTTTTGAACACCTCCAAGGATGGTGACTCCACGACTTCTCTGGGCAGCCTGTTCCAATGCCTGACAACCCCATCAGTAAAGAAATTTCTCCTAATAGCCAATCTAAACGTCCCCTTGAGCAACTTCAGACCATTTCCTCTTGTCTTATCGCTAGTTATTTGGGAGAAGAGAGAGAGAAGATCTCCCCTCAGCCTTCTTTTCTCCAGACTAAACAAACACAGTTCCCTGAGCTGCTCGTCATAAGACTTGTTCTCCAGATCCTTCACCACCTTCGTTGACCTTCTCTGGACACTCTTCAACAACTCAGTGTCCTTCTTGTACTGAGGGGCCCAAAACTGAACACAGTATTCTAGGTGTGGCATCACCAGTGCCGAGTACAGTGGGACAATCACTTCCCTACTCCTGCTGGCCACACTGTTTCTGATACAAGCCAGGATGCTGTTGGCCTTCTTGGCCACCTGGGCACACTGCCAGCTCATATTCAGCTGGCTGTTGACCACCACTCATAGGTCCTTTTCCTCTAGGCAGCTTTCCAGCCACTCCTCCCCAAACCTATAGCATTGCATGGGGTTGTTGTGACACAAGGGCAGGACCCAGCACTTGGCCTTGTTGAACCTCATACAATTGGCCTTGGTCGATCTATCCAGCCTGTGCAGATCCCTCTGCAGAGCATTCCTACCCTCAAGCAGACTGACACTGCCACCCAATTTGCTGTCATCTGCAAACTTACTGAGGATACACTCAATCCCCTCATCCAGATCGTTGATAAAGATATTAAAAGTGGCCCCAAACAGCCCTGAGGAACACCACTTGTGACCAGCTGCCAGCTGGACTTAATTCCGTTTACCACAGCTCTCTGGGCTCGGCCATCCAGTCAGTTGTTTACCCAGTGAAGACTACACCTGTCTAAGCCATGAGCCACCAGTTTCTCTAGGAGGATGCTGTGGCAGACTGCGTCAAAGGCTTTACTAAAGTCCAGGTAGATAACTTCCACAGCCTTTCTGTCATCCACTAGGCAGGTCACGTGGTCATAGAAGGAGATCAGGTTGGTCAGGCAGGACCTGCCTTTCATGAAGCCACACTGGCTGGCCCTGATCCCCTGGTTGTCCTGTTCATGCCTGGTGAGCGCATTCAAGATGAACAGCTCCATAATCTTCCCTGGTAACAAGGTCAGGCTACCTGGCTGACCAGATCCTCACTCCAACCTTTCCTGTAGATGGGCATCACATTGGCAAGCCTCCAGTCATCTGGGACCTCTCCTGTTAACCAGAACTGCTGATACATGATGGAGAGTGGCTTGGCAAGCTCCTCTGCCATCTTCCGCAGTACCCTTGAGTGGAACCCATCCAGCCCCATAGGCTTGTGAGTGTCCAGGCAGCTCAGCAGGTCATAAAATGCTTCTTCCTGGATTATGGGGGATTCATTCTGCTCTCTGTCCCTGTCTTCCAGTTCAGGGGTCTGAATAACCCAGGGATAACTGGTCTGACGGTTAAAGACTGAGGCAAAAAAGGCATTAAGTACCTCAGCCTTCTCCTCATCTTTGGTGGTAATTTCCCCCCCCCGCCCCCCCCCAATAAAGAATGGAGATTCTCCTTGGCTGTCTTTTTGTTGTTAATGTATTTGTAAAAACATTTTTGTTATCCCTTACCACTGTGGCCAGGTTGAGTTCTAGCTGGGATTTTGCCTTTCTAATTTCCTCTCTGGATGACCTAATGAAATCCCTGACTCTTCTTGAGTTACCTGCCTTTTCTTCCAAAAGTGGTACTCTCTTTTTTTTTTCCTGAGTCCCAGCAAAAGCTCCCTATTCAGCCAGGCCTGTCATCTTCCCCACTGATTCATCTTGCGGCACATGGGGACAGTCCGCTCCTGCACCTTTAAGACTTCCTTCTTGAAGAAACCCAGCCTTCCTGGACCCCTCTACCCTTCAGGACTTCCTCCCAAGGGATTCTCCCAACCAGTGCCCTGAAAAGACCAAAGTCTGCCTTCCAGAAGTTTATGGTAGTAGTTTTGATGACCCCCTCCTTACTTCATCAGGAATAGAGAACTCTATCATTTCATGATCGCTAAGCCCAAGACAGCCTCCAACCACATCTCCAACCAAGGTGCCATAACCTGGTAACTATGTTACCTGGGGTTTATAGAGTTCTACATACACAAGAGCCTTGAAATTACTAATGTTTACAGTTGTTACTCTCATTTCTGAAAGAACTGAGGGAATATTTTAACATGAGCAATGAATTTTCTCAGTCAGTTATTACGTAGTTCTCTTTTTATGCAGCTGCATAGCTAGCTAAATAAACATCTTTTTTTTCAGTTATTTCTTCATTAATATGGTTTTTCATCATTCAGCCAATTCCAGCTGATTCAAGATTTATTTGTAAATATGAACATAAACAGAAACTTATTCACCAGGCTTTATACAGAAGCGGAAAGATTAGAATAATATTAACTTCTAGCTGAAATACACAAACCCCAAGATACTTTTAATTTCACAGAAGACCCACTATATAAATCCCTGAGAGGAAAATTATCGTTTGTTGGATTGTATTTTTTCAGGTGCAATGAAACAGGTAACTGTTTGGGGTTTTTGTTTGGTTGGTTGGTTGTTTTTTTTTTTGTTTGGGTTTTGTTCGGTTTTTTGGGTGTTGGTTAATTTTTTTTTTTTTTAATTTTCTGTTGCCTACCTCTTTCTGGCTGGTAATTAATCAGACTTCTTTCAGACCATAACATATGGCTGACAAGACTACGGACATCTGAACAGGTATATTTTCTGAGTTGTTTAAAGCATGCATTACTTCAGCTAGTCCTATACCTTTGGCATTTGTTTTAGATGACCCCCAGGCATTTCAATGATTGTGTAGGGTGCTCTACCATAACAAGTCTTTCAAGCTGAAATAGCTACTGTTCAGTTTGTAATTTTAATCTGACAGTGTGACTTAAAAGATTACATCTGTAAAAGTTATTTTATATCAAACTGTCTTAATAACACAGACCAATGAGTCATTTTGAGGACTAGCAAAATATTATGCAAGCATTCACATGAATCTTTAGATGATATTTACTATAGGTCTTTAAATATGGTATTCCTCAGTGATAAAACACAAGATATGTAACATGAACTTTGTAAGGAAAAAGCACATGTTTAATTTTTTCTTCTTAATGAATGTTTGTTTTTTATCAAAGGACACTTACTTATTTGTGGAAAGCAATGGGGAAGATTTGTAGTTTGTTTAAATCAAGATCTCAAATATTTTATCTGTGTTAGAAAAGCTGATGATCCAATAATATTAAAAAGTTCAACAAATTATTCACATAACTCGTTACAGTAAAAATCTTGTTATGAAAAGAAGGGAACACACCTATGCAGAACAAAGAATTTGTTGTTAATTACAGTTTTAGTAGTATAATCAAAGTACATATTTAATATTTTTATGCTGGTTATAATGTTGTTAACACTAATAGTATAAACTATGTTATTATTACAGAAAAGCATCATAAATAATACATTCTGAATTTTTACACATGCATTTTCTATTATCTGTTTAGGTTTTTTTAGAGTTATGCTTATGATTCAAATGCTGCTCTCAGTCCTGAAGTCAATAGGTACAGCCTTCCTCAAGAATGAGAGTGCTGGGGAAGTTCAGCATGTCATCATCATCCTGAGTTCTTCACCAGAGGAACACGATTTTGATGTTGGAGTTTTCTTTTTCCTTAATCCAGTCTATGCCAATCTGGGATTATTTTGATGAATTTTTCTAACACAATCCACATTTTTTTTTAATGATTTCCTGCTAAGTTCTGTTTAATTTCACCCATAACATTGTTTAAGGTTACATGATATATACTCTCCGGCCAACTAATATAAAGGGTTAATACATTTTACTTATTGATTTCATATGTTTATTTGACTTATATATTCACACAGTTAAGTTTAAACTGGTCGCCTCGGTAATAGTCACCTGATCACTAGACAATTGCTATAACTGTTAAAACAGGCTAAACTCAACTCAGGGCAAGACAAACCCAGACAAGTCCTGAGACCCTGCATTGTCAGGTCAAGACAAAGCCTGTGGGCTTTTCCAGGTAGTGGCAAAATCATACTTGCCAGTCTGCAGTCTAAACTGGGCTAAAAGCTGGGGGGAGAAGTTTGAGGTATGGGGTGTTTTGATTTTTATTTTTTTAAGATAAGAAATATTAGTTAATTTCAGCAATAAATTGATGAAAGTAAATGAGTATTAGATGGAACTGATGGAATTAAGTTTAATATTGAAATCCAAGAAAATAACTCAGACAAACTGGTACTTAACCATGGGGCATCTGAATTCACTTGATTTACCCTCTCTGAGTATAGCACTGAGACCTCTTTCCAAGCATGTCCACTCTTTCGAACCACTTTCATAAAGCATCTGAGTAGATCAGCACTCACTCCCATGCATATTTGTTACAAATATTCTGCCTGAATTCCCTGAAAGAACAGACTCTTGAATTATACTAAGCACATCACAGAAGTATCAGGTACCTCACTAAAAACAGTTGTGTCCATTTTCCTACCTTTGTCATAATAGACTGGTGTTATAATATTAAATGAGAATCTAGGATCAAACGGGAGTGAAATGAAACTTTAAGCCTGAGCATAATCCATATGTCCCTTGACAATCCATTAAATATGTACCCTGTTGTTAAATCCACTGCATACAATGTCTGGGCTTCAAGATGAAGAAAGAAAATATGTTAGGAGACAGAGAGAAATAACTAAGAATATTTTGAGCAGCCCTGTGGGGAAAGACTTGGGGGTACTGGTGGATGAAAATCTGGACATGAACCAGCAACGTGCATTTGCAGCCCAGAATGCCAACCGTATCCTGAGCTGCATCACAAGAAGTGTGGCCAGCAGGTCAAGGGAGGTGATTCTACCCCTCTGCTCTGCCCTGGTGAGACCCTACCTGCAGTACTGCATCCAGCTCTGGAGCCCTCAACACTGGAAGGACATGGACCTTGTTGGAGCAGATACAGAGGAGGGTCACAAAAATGATCAGAGGAATGGAGTACCTCTCCTATAAGGAGAGACTGAGAGAGTTGAGATTGTTCAGCCTGGAGAAGAGAAGGCTGCAGGGAGACATTATTGCAGCATTTCAGCACTTAAAGGGGGACTATAGGAAAAATTAGGGCAATCTCTTTAGCAAGGCGTGTTGCGACAGGACAAGGGGAAATGATTTTAAACTCTAAGAGGGTAGATTTAGAATGGATATAAGGAAGAAATTTTTTACAATGAGGGTGGTGGAACACTGGCCCAGGTTGCTCAGAGAGGCTGGGGAGGACCCATCCCTAGAGATGTTCAAGGTCAGGTTGGACAGGGCTCTGAGCAACCTGATCTAGTGAAAGATGTCCCTGCTCACTGCAGTGGGGTTGGACTAGGTGACCTCTAAAGTTTCCTTCCAACGCAAACCATTCTATGATTCTATGATTCTATTCCAACTTACTTAATTTCCTAGAGAAAGGAGTTGTCGCACTTCAAACATTCTGTATTCTACCTATGTACTGGCAGGATTGGGTTTGTATTTTACTCAATACCTGTTTTACATAAAAAGAAAGGCAGGTTATACAGTAGGAGCTAGAGAACCACCTGAATGCAAGCTAATATTAGCTTCTTAAACCAGAGGACCTTGAATTATTTTTTCAAAATTAGTTACATTCAACAAAGAGGAAAGGGGCTGTTCCTCCTTCCTATGGCCTGTAATCTTGAGATGGTGCTACCTTGTTAGGAGGAAATTGTGGGTATAAGAAGAACAAAGAAACCAGGTGACCTATTTTTGTTCTTCGCTTTGGGATGCTTAAAATATATAAAACTGTTTAAAAAGAAGAATAAATTTTGTGTAAATTTTAATACCGTTCTTAGAGGTAATCTAATAATTGATTTATGTAACTGATGAATATTTAAGAACACAGAAAATATGGTCATAATTTCATTCAGAGATGTTGTATATTGTAGCACATATCACTGAGCTAAAGTAACTGGTGGACAGGTTTATGCAGCCAATCTGGTTAGAGTTCCTAATGACATCTTATATACACTACAAATTTAAGTTCCTTTTTTTAAATTACTTTGAGGATTTCCTACCTTTAAGGTGCATCCTTTCACTATATCCACACCTCTTTTGCACTTTTTCACATTCATGCTAGTCATTTTTATACACTTATAAATTACTGTTCAGATATGATCCAGACAACCAACAGACATTCAAGAAAATCAGATATTTTGCCAAATAAACTAAAATGTCATAGCCACAAAGTTATTCTGCAGGAAGATCTATATACTTCTCACATTATATTTAATACATTATTTTTTCAGCTAAAGTTAAAGAATACCAGATTAGGTATTTATATTTTCTGTATTTATGTAGAAGAAAGAAAAAAGTATCAGGATACTTTTATTTAACATTAAAAATAGTTATACATATGGACAATTTTCATTGCCTTAACAAATTTTTAACAGAGTTTTATTACAGCCTTTAGTCACAGAAATTTATTATCTAATCTTATCTATGTTATTACTAGTGCGAATGGTCTACAGAAGAAATATGTAGTAGAACAAAGTGTTCATACAAGTCTAGTAAAATATTGACTTCAGTTTGCAGAAGACTTCACAAAGTACATCATTACTCTGTTTCTGGGAAAACTTTTGAAAACATTCAGTAAAAGAAGGATCTTTAAGACAAATACTGTCTGTCTCTCTTTTATTTTTTTTTTCTCCTCCCTCTCCCCTCCCCTCACACCCATCCCGCCCAGTTTGGCTGCTTAGCTGTAAGTGCCTTAACTGGTGCTCTTTTATAATGTAAAATGAACAGAAGGATTGGGTCTTGTCAAGCAGAGATAAAAGCAAGGAAGGTAGCAATGGAAACATAGTCAAGGGACATTTCCTTCTATGGATGAGTAGACTCAAAATTACACAGAAACAGCACAACTGATGAATTTATGATACGCGGCTTTCCTGTGTAATCCATATCTGTTGTTCTTACATTGTTACTGATAATTGTACATGATGATTTATCTTGTATTCCATTATTCAATTAAAATTAAATTTTCTTCATTGTACTCTTGCTGCTCTAAGGGTATGGGCATACATGAAGTTAATGTTTTTATTGCCTTGATACATGCCTCTTCATGAACACTTAATGCATATGATGAAATGATTACTTAGCTATTGATCAGTTATTTATAAAATGAAAAATTATTTTTAATGAGTTAGGTCATTGAAATAAGCAAAATCAAGATCTTCACAGACAGTCTACTCAGGTATAGTGGAAATCATCTTTCTGGCAGCCACACTATGTACTACAAAAACATTTGTAGTTAGACATTGACCTGCTTTGACTTCCAGAAAAGTACATATAAGATATTATTGAGCTTACTCACATAGCAACCTAGTCTAAAAAAGCAGCCAGCTCACTGATTAGTCCTGCTTTCTTCACAGCATTTTCAATAGCAGAAGAAGACTGCTGAGCTCTCCCTTCCATTAAAGAAAAGCTCGAGGTTTCTTTACATCTATTACAGTTTAGGTTTTACAGTCATTTAGCTAATTACCTGCTAAAACTGAACATAAAATCATCTTTTCTCACTAGGATGGCATTATATGTTAGTGTAAGAGAAATAGTCTTTTTTTCCCTCATGCATTTTGTTGAGCTATCCTGGACGCTGACCTGCTAAAAATCTTCAACTATGGCTCCTAGATACAGCTTTTAATCCCTTAATTTATCTCTTTTTTTGAAGTTGATACTGTGTGTATATATATATATATATATACACAAAATCAAACAAACCCCCAAATCTTCTCATATAATCAAATAAGCCTTCTATCAGAATTAGGATAAGCTATGGAACTAGTTCAAAATTTCTAGAGAATCTGGCTGATAAATAGATAAATTGTACCTGAATACCTTATACCTTAAAATTTTGTTCTGAAGTAAAGGAATCTAACTTTTATGGTTTTGTTTATTTCGATTATATATGTGCCTATTTTTTCTCATATTTGATAACCTAAATTTCTCTTATCTTTGCAGTTAAGAAAGAGAGAAACAGCAATGAAATTGATAAGAGTCCTCCAGTGCACGTACAGACACACATGCACACTGGTGATTATGTACTTCTATAAGCTACAGAACACCCAAAAATAGTACGCCAGAGGTGGGATTCACCTCACTGAACTCTGCTACTATCCTATAGTATAGAAATCCCCATCTGAGTTGGCAGTTTAGCCTTGCATTTAATTTGGCCTATTTTAGCTATCTATTTTAAGATAAGATGAACTGAGCCCTAGTACATCCACCTGAAAGGCAGTTACCTTGAAGAATGTATTAGAGGTAGATAGGAAAGCAGACATACAACTGAGGCAACAGGACTGAAAAATAGGTAGGAAAAAATGAGGAGTAAGTGCATTAATTACCTTCACAGATCTAGGATGTTAGTTTGTCACGTAGGATGCCTTAGGTAATATCTTGTTTAGTTTTACATAAAAATTGGATTAAACATGCCTCCTTCCTCTTAAATTTGCATTGCAATGCATACTTATGCAGGTTTTTGTAAATTTGATTAGGACAGCTGAGTTTTCAGTCTATTTTGTACATGTTTGTTTTCTAGATTATTTTTAAAAGTACACATACTGGGGACAAGTTACAAACAATGTTTGCTTGTCCAGGATAACTGAGGAATACAGGACATGTCCCTGTTATCCTTGTTTGTCCAGGGTAATTGGAGAATAGAGATGTTCTGGTATCCCAGAGAAAAATCTTCAAGGAGCTCTTTTGTACTGAATTTTTCATCTCAGGAAGATGTTTGATGTTTGTACTTTCTATACGTGCACCCAGCCCTGGCTCCAGCTCCAACCATTTTATTTCCTTGATTTATTGCAAAAAGTGAAAAACATTTAATATCTTCTGCATCACGTTAAGAGATGTAACATAATTCTCAGTACTCAGTCCTGAGCAACACACTTCTGATACCTAACACAATGAAGCATATATGCTTACTATAAATCTGTTTAAAAGAGATCTATCCATGATGATGAACCATTTGAATAACAAATATGTATCATCACTTTTGTCTATTTCCTCTCTTTTTGTTAACTGAAGATGTATTTTGTAGCATTTATATCAAGATCCTACCCCAAAGAATATGAATTTAGCAGAATATTGATTTTGAAATATTACTATTGGTGTTCATGTAGTGCTAATCTTTGGAAAAATCTCATTTGGGGGGAGGGAGGTTTAGTCTCACCTGACTTTAGGTGCTGAAAGTTGTGCGTCTTATACAAGTCATTTAGAGGGGGTTGAATTACCTTTCAAAGGTGCTTATCTTTCTCCACCAACTATGTAGAGACCTAAAGTGACTTGCATAATCCAGGCTCCTACCTTTTAGTTCATTAAAATTTGTTTCAAATTCATTTCACTGAAATACTGCGCTTAAGTTAAGAGGGCAGAAATTGTTCCTAGCTATGTTAGTGAAGTGCCAGACATGTTTCTAGTGCATCTGTTGAATGAATTAAATGATGTAATAATTCATTATTAACTTTATTATTATTACTAAAAAAGTAAAGATATATTTGGAAAAGGTTCAGTAGTGCAGAAAACGTATATTTAAATAACAATGTCTTAAATTTGGTGCAAATAAAAAAAGTTTATTTATTAATTGTGTATTGTTATTTATTGGTTAACGTACAAGGATCTCACAGCCAACATATAGTTTTATACACAAGACAAAGACATTTTAACTGTTTGTGGTGGCCTAGCCTTGGCTAAGAGCCCAATTCCCACCAAGCTGCTCCTTCCCTCCCCCTCCTTAGCATGGCAGGAGAGAAAATAGGATGGGAAAGGGCATGCGTTGACAAGAAGACAGGGAGATTGCTTAAATCTCATTGGCAAAATGGACTCAACTTGAGGAAAATAAATTTAATTTATTTTCAATTACAATATCTTTAAGTAGGGAGAAATAAAGGGAAACATAAAAATAACACTTTTCCTCTCTCCCTTTCCCAGGCTCAACTTTACTTCTTCTCTCCCAACACATCTCCCAACAAAAGCCACTCCTGCAGCCCCCCACTGCCAACACCTTGACATCTGATTTGTTTTCCTATTTTTATTCTTCTCAGTCTAAGAATGGATAAAGAAGGCCTTCCAGCAAATAAGTCCTGATGCTTCTATTTTAACAGGTACAATTTAAAGAACTGTAAATAAATCTGAAAATAAGAGAAGTAGAAAATCATTAACTCTTATTCAACATTTTCTGTTTAGCACTGTAAATTCTGTGAAGATTAATGCTAGTTCCTTGTACTGGCTCTAACGTGTGTGTGCAGCTTTAAGACAACCTTGTGTGCCTCCAAGAAAAGATTTAGCATCCTAAGAAGGAATAAAAAGGTAAAAGTGATATTCCTGTATTTATATTTAAGTGTGAGTATTATATGTCAAATTCACTAATGACAACCAGGGCTCTGGATACTATTCCCAGAAGAAATGGGAATGCCTTCTTACATTGTGTCCATGGCAAGCAGTATCAGACTGAAACTATTTTCTCACTTCGCTTACCTTATTATTTGTGAGTTGCTGACATTATTTTCCATTAGCCTCATGCATTTTATTTATTTATTGCTCTGATATATGTCATCAGAAATCTTTATTATTCCCAGGATGGTGATGCAGTAAAGTGAAGATGACATAAAGGTTCTAAGTTTGTATTCCAAAGTTTAGGCTGATCCAGTAATATAACTTTTATTTCTAGAGCTTAAACTTTTACTGTGTTTTTCATAGGCATGTCGAGGTTATTTATTTCTGTCAAAAAGTCAGGAGGCTTGCCACTCAAATGTCATATTTAATTTCCCAGCATGGGTTTAAAGAAACAGAAGGACAACAGTCTTTACTATATTAATTTTGGAAATGATAAGTTTCAGCCATAGTTCTTATCAATAGTACTTTCAAACTGAAAAACACCAGTAAATGTATTTTCCCATGCTTTACTTCCAGAAATATTTTAGTAATTTGAGTTATTTAATTGTGAATTCACAGAATCTGAAGTAGTTTTTGGAGGTATAAAGCATGATGGACATCCATAGGTGATAGAAATACATACAGAAAAAAACCCAGTTTAACACAGCAGTTTACAAATAATTTATCATTATTCTCAGTGCAACATTATGCAAGAATAATATTTTACTCCATTTCTGGCTTCTACTAAGTTTTAAGATTTGTCATGTTCTTGTGTAGACTGATGTCACCATGTAATTTCTAGGTTTGCAACAGGATAATGTTATAGGCATTTTCTATATGTTGGAACACAATGCAAACACCATAACTTGGCAAAACATTTAAGTTCTCTGTGGTGTCATTTGAAAACATGAAATCTAAATTCCAGGTTTGTGTTTCATCAGTGCAAAGGACATCATGCTTAAGTCACAAAGCTATTTCAGTAATGACTTAATGCGATTTCTTGTCATGAAAGGTGTAATGTGCCTCATTCTAATCTCACTTATCCCATATTTACATTTGTTCATTATTTTTAATATAGTTTTTCTTTTATAGTTGTTCAACATGTGTGATCTTTATAACACTGCAATGCCATAATTCTAATGCTCTTCATAGAATATTTATTATTTATGGAAAAAAGATTTTTTTCTGTCTAAACTTACACAAAAACATAAGAAAGCATACATGTTGAATGGTTAATGCTGTATCAGAATAATACTGAAAACAAAATAAATATGCAAGGAAACGCAGTTACATTTTAAAGGAGATTGCAAAGAGGCTACCTAGCAAAAATGTCATACAGGCAGCCATTTATAAACATATACTGCTTAAATATGCTATTCAGTTGTGAAAAAACTGATTTAGGTGTTGAACTGATGTGATGTAGGCTTTAAAATTTTAACTAAATTTCAAAAGATTGTTTCTAAATCAAAGTTAGTAATAAAAATAAATCAAGCACTTCAATATCTTTATAAATTAACTTTTTTTTTCTCAAAACCTAAAAGGACAATATGTTGTACATAAGATATTTCTGGAATATTGGATCAGCTAGGGATTTAAGGTAATCCTCATCATTATATACCACATTTATTTAGTCTGATTTAGAATTTCCTTTGAAACCAAACTCCCATTAAAGGTAATCAAAATGATGCTTGAGTAAGTTGTTCAGGACTGGGATGATCACAGTTTGCTGCCAGTGGCTTCAAAATGTGCAAGCAATAGAATGATAAAAAATAATCTGTGTCAGAGTAGAAATGCATTCCTTTTACCTGTCTCCAAGATAAACCTTCAAATGCAAGGAAAAAGGCACAGGTCCCTGGGGCCTGAAGTGAGATATAAGTAGCAAGAGTGAAAGAGAAAACCAATCAGTTTGAAATCAAAAGTTTAAAGACGCTATTATGTCACCCTTTAAGGTGGGAACATAATTTGCACATGAAAACAGGGTCATATGTGAAACTAAGTTAACTTAAGTGTGATAAAATTCACTCAAGTGAATCACACAGAATCACAGAATCACAGAATGGGAGGGATTGGAAGGGACCTCTGGAGATCATCTCGTCCAAACCCCCTGCATGAGCAGGTATCCCTAGAGCTGGGTGCACAGGACTGTGTCCATGGGTTTTGAATGTCTCCAGGGAACGAGGCTCCAAAGCCTCTCTGGGCAACCTGTTCCACTGCTCTGTCACTCTCAAAGGAACAAAGTTTTTTCTCATATTCAGGTGGAACTTCCTGTGTTCCAGCTTGTGCCCATTGCCCCTTGTCCAGTCGTTGGGCACCACTGGAAAGAGTCTGGCCCCATCCTCTTGACATCCACCCTTTAGATATTTATAAGCATTGACAAGATATCCCCTAAGTCTTCTGTTCTCCAGGCTGAACTGACCCAGGTCTCTCAGCCTTTCCTCATAAGAGAGATGCTCCAGTCCCCTGATCATCTTAGTAGTTCTCTGTTGGACTGCAGTAGTTCCCTGTCTTTCTTGAACTGGGGAACCCACAACTGCACACTGTTCTCCAGATGTGGCCTCACTAGGGCAGAGTAGAGGGGGAGCATAACCTCCCCCGACCCGCTGGCCACACTCCTTTTAATGCACCCCAGGATACCGTTGGCCTTTATGGCCATAAGGGCTGGCTCATGGTCAACTTGCTGTCCACCAACACTCTCAGGTCCTTCTCAGTGGAGCTGCTTTCCAGCAGGTCAGCCCCCAACCTGTACTGGTGCATGGGGTTGTTCCTCCCCAGGTACAGGACCTTACACTTGCTTTTGTTGAACTTCATTAGGTTCCCATCGGCCCAGCTCTCCAGCCTCAACAAGTAGAGAAAACAGCAAGGAGAAACCTCTAGAACCTTCTTCTGGTTGTAGTGCAGAAAGAAATTTTTAATTTTTTTTTTTTTTTAATAGACTGATGGATTATTTCTATATTTTACATGAAATTCATTTCAAGGCCCCAAGGTCAGCTTCCTGAACAGTTTCATTTTGCATTCTCACAACCTGGCTTTAGACACTCAAGTGCACTACCTAGAGTATTTTAAAGTTCTTTTAGGTAAATATGCTTCACAGTTTAACATACCTTTGAACATACCCAGATGGACTGTCCCCAGGCAACCCACACATAGTATGGTATTGAGAAGCAGTCATTGATATAGAATGTGATCACAAGACAGGTGGAAATGCTTGAAATGCTTACTGCTGTTGGTATGAAATATACTATTCGGGTGAGCACAACTGTGTACCTGCTCCTGAGTTTGCCGTAACGGGACATAAACTAATTATATTTGCCATTCTTTGACACTGAATTTAACTGAAATGGAGCCAGGAGATTTTTTTGTTCCTTCAGAAAAGACAGAATTTCGTTTTAAATTTTTTACACAATTTATCTACTGTATAACAGAATATCATAGAGGCGCAGTGCATCATTGCATACCCGCTAGATGATAATTGCATTCAGTACTGTGAAATGCAAAGCTCACATAACCTGAAGAGTCATCAGCTGGTGCCTAACTGGCTTAATCACTTTCTCTTCTAAAGAATTAACACTGATTTCTGAAGACACTTTTAAATCCCACTTTAAGACATGTTGTGTTGGTGTTGTTTATGTCCTTTGTCAGTTTATGTTATTCCCTGACTCCTTACTATCATTGATGCAATTTTGGTTGACAGCAGTCATGGGTGTTTCTCATGGAGCACAAAGGCGGTCCAGGAAGCTGTACCTTAGGTCAAGTCCCCAGTGTTCTTACTGAGCTCCAATTTTAGAAGCAATCAGAGAAAAAATTGGTCTCAGTCAAGATTTACTGAAATACTGATCAGTATTTTTTAGTTTATGGTAGCTGGTATTTCAGCAGCTTCTTATATTATGATGACATTTTCATAACAGCACTGGAAAATTGACAATATTTTAAAACTAAGTATAGATGAGGTTCATTTCACATGTTCCTTTAAAAATAAAACATTTATGGAATAATCACCTGTCTTCAGTATAAAACTCCCATTAAATATCTGTGATGAATAGACAGCACAGTCCAGCTTCCTTAATGAAAACAGGAAATATCTTCTATACTGTTCGCCTTTATAGGATATATTATATATCTCAACACTGTACTTTTAAGAAAAATACTTAATAATAATAAAAAAATGTTTAAAAAGCAGTCAATGCTATCCTTCTTATTTCCTTCCTCTCTCCTTTTTTTTTTTTTTTCTTTTTGGTGT
>WEKW01027393.1:6866-36729 GCA_013389905.1 Sula dactylatra | reverse complement strand
ACTGGTTTTAGCTGGAATAGAGTTAGTTTTCTTCATAGTAGCTTCTATGGTGCTGGTTTGGATTTGTGACCAAAACTGTGTTGATAACACAGAGATGTTTTAGGTATTGCTGAGCAGCGCTTACACAGAGTCAAGGCCTTTTCTATTTCTCATACTGGCTGGGGGTGCACAAAAAGCTGGGAGGGGACACAGCTGGGACAGCTGACGCCAGCTGACCAAAGGGATATCCCATACCATATGTTTGATGTTGTACTCAGCAATAAAAGCTGGGAGGGAAGTTTGGAGTTATAGCATTTGTCTACCCAGATAATCATCAAGTGTGATGGATCCCTGCTTTACTGAAGATGGCTGAACACCTGCCTGCTGATGAGCAATAGTGAATGAACTCCTTGTTTTGCTTTGCTTGCTTATGTAGCTTTTGCTTTACCTATTAAACTGTCTTTATCAGAACCCACTTTTACCCTTCTGATTCTCTCTCTCATCCTGCTGTGGGGCAGGGACTGTGTGGCTGTGTGGGGCTTAACTACCTACCTGGGTTAAACCACGACAACTAGTTAAAGGTTCTGTACAGTTGCCGTAAAGATAGTTGAACACTGTCAAGGCCTAATGAGGCCAAGGGCATAATCTTAGATTCTCCATACTAATAAAGTGGAGATACTGATTGTTGCGATAAGGATATATATTTACTTTAATGGAAATGTCATTGCCCTCTACATGATATATGCCTTTAAGTAACTTGTCAGACTGCCTGACATGAAAATATTATTTATATATTCAAATAGAAACAGAGACTTGTTCTTGTCTATAATCTGCTCAAGGAGTTCTGTCAAAATAAGGATTTGGACAAATGTCCAATGGCCAAAAGTAAACCACTCGGACTGTTCCAGCTTTTGCTATAGATATAATAACCTCATGGAGGAGTTTACACAGCCATCTCTTGGCACCAGAAACTTGCCAGAGGCAAATTTGGATACAGCAATTTTTATAGTTAATGTCTGAAAGTGGAGTTAAGACAGTAACCAGGTAATCAATGCTTGCCTGGAGATGTGTGAAGGTTATGTCTAAAAGTAGTATGAAGAAGTAAATAACTGTGCCGGGATACTAGGACCTGAAAGCAACATGAGGAAGGAACCAGCAGCAGAAGTTGAAAGAGATAATGACTCGATATCATTCAAAGTAATATTTGATTGCAAAGCCTGGGTAGCACTCAGACCAAAACACTGGTGATACAAAGCTGTCACGGCAAAGCAGAGTTGATGTATGCATTTGTATGTGTGTGCTTGAGAGAGAGATGGTGAGTGAGACGGGTGTGACAGTAGAGGGTGATTCTCCAAAGGGCCTGTAGGAATAAGTGCCAGAAGTCTGACTCCTCTGCAAGGTGATTGTGTCAGAGAAGAAGCCCTCCCACATGAGAAAGTATTGGAGCCTCATGTCTTTTGTTATAACTTCTTATTTTTGTTAAAGCAGCATTTTTTTCAGTAGAATAACTTCAGTTTTTACTTGGGGCTTTTTCTGTGTATTTTTCCTGACAAATTTGGTGGCCTTCCACAATGGGGTTACAGCATTGGTAGATAAAGGAAGAGTGACCGACATCATCTACCTGAATTTGTGCAAAACATTGGACACAATATCACAGAATATCCTTGTCTCTAAGTTAGAGAGACATGGATCTGAAGGGTCGACCACTCGGTGGATAAGGAATTGGCTGGATGGTCGCATTCAAAGAGTTGTGGTCAATAGCTCGATGTCCAGGTAGAGATCAGTGACAAGTGGCATTCCTCAGGGTTCTGTATAGGGACCAGTATTATTTAACATCCTTGTCAGGGACTTGGCCAGTGGGACTGAGTGCACTCTCAGCAAGTTTGCTGTGTGGTGCGTTCAACATGCTGGAGGGAAGGGGTGCCATTCAGGGGAACCTTGACTGGCTTGAGGGTTGGGCCCGTAAGAACCTCATGAAGTTCAACAAGGCCAAGTGCAAGGTCCTGCACCTGGGTCGGGGCAATCCCAAACATGGATAGGGGCTGGGTGGAAAATGGTTTGAGAGCAGCCCTGAGGAGAAGGACTTGGGGGTATTGGTGGATGTAGAACTGAATAGGAGCCAGCAATGTGCACTCACAGCCCAGAAAGTCAATCATATCCTGGGCTGCATCAAAAGAAATGTGGCTGGCAAGTTGAGGGCAGTGGTTCTTCCCCTCTACTCTGCTCTTGTGAGACCTCAACTGAAATAGTGGAAGTTCAGCTCTGGGGCCCCCAGCATAAGAAAGTCATGAACCTGCTCTAGCCGGTCCAGAGGAGGGCCATGAAGATGATCAGAGGGCTGGAACACCTCTCCTGTGAAGACAGGCTGAGAGAGTTGGGTTGCTTAGCCTAGAGAAGAGAAGGCTCCAGGGTGACCTGGAAGCTATAGCAACCTTCCAGTACTTAAAGGGGCCCTACAGGAAAGATGGGGAGGGACTCTATCAGGAAGCACAGCGATAGGGTGAGGGGTAATGGTTTTAAACCGAAAGTGGATAGATTTAGATGGGATATAAGGAAGAAATTCTTTACTGTGAGGGTGGTGAGACACTGGAACAGGTTGCCCGGAGAAGTTGTGGATGCCCCATCATTGGAAGTGTTTGAGGTCAAGCTGGATGGGGCTTTGAGCAGCCTGGTCTAGTGGAAGGTGTCCTTGCCCATGGCAGGGGGATTGGAACTAGATGATCTTGAAGATCCTTTCCAACCCAAGCCATCCTATGGTTCTATGATTCTTTATTTTTTACTATATTTTAATTATTATTGTTTAATTAATATTTTATTTAATACAGGGCTCATCTATTTCCCTAGTATAACCATGCCCACACTAACTGATTAACTGTCACAGCCCCTATGTGATACTCCGGCATTGAAGGTGTTAATAGTCAACACCACAACTTTCATGTGACAAACATGGAAGCCAAGATGTCAGAAAAACTGACAGCTGTAAATATGAATATTTTCACTGTAAACAAATGTATTATTTAAGTAAAGGGAGAATAAGAATACAGGTGTGCTGTTTCATCAGAGCAGTCTACTGCATAATCTTAGACAAGCTGGAGTTTCTAAAAGCTCAAAGGTAATAAGTGTGAAACTTTTTCCAGTTTCACTCCATGGCTCAAAAGCTGGAATTTGTTTTTCTTGGAGGAAGACTTTGCTGTTTACTAATGAGTCATGAGTGCCAACAACAGATTACAGATTTATCTTTTTTTTTTTTTATGTTCCCTCCATCTTCATCACCTAGTCCACATATTAAGTGGCAAGATAAAATCAACAATAAACATATTTTTCAGATAAATACAGAAATTTGTATGATGAATTCTGGTCCAGTTTTAGTGGCTTTCTTGGCATGGACAGGATGGAAAACCAGTAATTTATGAAACAAGTAAGTTATGAATCAAGGACAGCTGTTATGCAACTGACTATCATATAGTTGCTAAAACCTTCTTTAGGTGGAGGACAACAAAGCTCATCACTGATGTAGTAAGGCAGAGACAGTATTAATGAAAAGGCAGCACGATCTAACCTGGGAAATCTTTAAAAGGATTGCAAATATCTGCCGACAGTTCAAGTGCTGGTGCAAAGCCTCATAGAAACTTTTTACTGAGTCTTTGTATTAGTGTTTCAGGCTATGAAACAGGTCATCTAAGATGAAAATATCTGTATTTTTTTTTTTAGCCTGCACTGTACAATCTACTATCTATATGAGAAAGATGAAGTGGATGGGGGCAGTAATATCTTAGATTGTCAAAGTTATAGTTTCCTAGGATTTAAGATACTACTATTACCATGTATGGTCTTCCTCCCCATATGATAGATGTGGCTTAAATTTGAGCTGTTGTGGCTTAGTAATTTCATTTAAGTATTTCAGATTTCATCAGTAAAGAAGATAAATTCCATTGTTTTTTCAGCATTTCTGCAAAGCCAAATTATCATCATCATTTGATCATCATCATTTGATGATAATTTCCTGTTGATAGTCAGGCTTATTAGATAGCTTCAATATTTCAAACCACAGTGTGGCACATTTATAAAACCCAGACCTTTCAAAATTCTAATGATATTTTATTTATTTCATTTAGATAGCTGAATTTGTAAACTAAACTTGTAATTTCAACACAGAATGCAATCAGTCTGAAAAACCTTGTTTTCCATAAAAATGAAGTCAAATGTCATTATTTATATTAATAATCTATAATTCTTTAATAAATAAATCACACATCATAATTTCCATAGTTTTGCCTAGAAACCTGCACCACCCTTTCCAAGTGTTAGCTCAATTGGTTCACTGGAATTTTTGATTAGTAGCACATTATTCATAACATGTAGGCCCAGATGTGTGATGCAGGAATGTTGTTTCTGTTCTGGGTCCCTTGGCAATAGTATACACGTTTTGGAACACAGAGAAAGCCCAGGGTCTCCTTATGTTTGTAACTACAGAAAGACACAAGGTATTCTTTTGCTGAACAGTTCAGCTCTTCTCTAGTTCCATGAATCTGCTTCCTGGGACAGAGATAGAAGCCAGTTCTCAGGACACACTGGGAAGAAAATAGAAATTGCCAGTGTCACTGAAAGGGAGTAGTCAACAGGTCTACCAGTAGAGGGATCTGTGCAGGTTCTGTTCTCTGTACCTATGTTCAACAGTTTTAAGTAATTTGAGGCTTTCTAGCTTAAATTACATTTACATTTGTCAGGAGTTCCTACAATCCTTAATGAAAAGAAGAATGTACTTAGGAAGTGTGTGATTCACCTTACAAAAAATGGATCTCTAATTAAATACATACAACTGTGCTGGACACTTTAGACACCATTTGTCTGCCTTTTTGAAACAAGTGGATACTCATGAAGCTTTAGTATATATTCTATGAAAATTATTAATTTATTTTAGTTTTAAAAGCCTAGCACTAAGCAAAACTGCCTAAAAACCATATAAACAGAACGTTCATAGTGAGGAACATTTAACCTTGAAATTACTTCTGTATCAGCATATTGTCACAATTTGCTGCATGTTTTCTGATGCTAGGAAACTTACTTTTCTATTTATCTGTGGTATTTTTCTCTCATGTGAGTAATACAAGTGAGAAAGTGATGAGCCATCTATTTTGGCTCAATACCAAGTCTTGAGAATTTGTGCTTCATGTCTGACAGCTTTTAATAGAAGCTGGATTTAATCCTATTTTATACACAAAAAAGAAAAATAGAAAATCTTTTTTTTGCTAGATTTAGCACTCACAAAAGCACTGTGTGAGCACTGTGGTTAACATTGGCCAGTGACTTCTTAATTTTAGCCATAGATTTAGAAGCGGTAGCCGTTCCAGTTTTGCCATTTGGCCCAGACTCTTTATTCTGGGGAGAAAAAGAAAAAAGCTCATAAAACTCAGAGATGCTGAGCTATCTCAGTGGTATTCAGCACATGGTCTCTTTTATGAAATTGTTAATAGGAATGCTAATTAAAAGAGTGACTCTGTATCAACAAGTCAAATAAATTCCAGGTTATATAACTCCATCAATAACACTTTTTTGCCAACTCCCAAATATTTTAATCTAAAAATTAACTGTGTTGGCTCATCTTTCTCATGGCAGCTTACTCTGTCGCAGGTGGTTTGTAAGAAAGTAATCTGATGCAAGCTCCAGAGAGCAGAAGTTAAGTATTCCTGCACATAATACAGTAAATAGAATGACATTGTTTCAAGTTTCTGTGTAGCCTTTAAAGATTACATCATATTAAGGCAATGGAAAAGCAAGAAGTGCATGGAAAATAATGATAGAAGAATAGAAAATGCTCAAAAATAAGTTTGCATTATTTATACTTATAGAAGTTACAGATATATTTAAAAACCTAGAAGCTGTACCTGTCTTTGACCCTTCATGTCAATAGAAAATGATTGTTTCAAATACAGACACCAATTCATCTTGTTCGCCTCCCTCCTAGTATGTCTCTAACTTGCCTCAGCTGAGTATCAACTAATTCAGTCTTTTCAGTTCCTAGACTTGATTAGAAAGTAAGGACAAGATGACATGTGAATAGGAGTTAGTCATCACAATATATTTTATAATCTGGCCTAAGAGCTAGATCAAATAAAAGGTGATTCTGGCAGACCAATGGCCACAAGTTAGATTTCTTAGCTGAAAGTGCCATTGAAACATAAAGTCATGGACCTTCTTTCATCAGAAAAGGAAAGTAGGTACTTAATGCCAAATAATGTGAATTCATGACAGCCAGTTCTATAGGCAAAAGGATGACTCTGTTACTTAGTAAGGAATTGTGAAGAAAGCAGTATAAAAAATTTGATACCTAAGTGTAGTGCTTTTTTGTACATGGAAGGCTGTGTCTTCATAAATAAATAAAAGTAGAAAGAGGGCCAAGGCCTAATCCTAGGATCTAAGGCCAAGTGTCACCATCTAATTGGTGTTCGTGCTTAGCTTAGCTCTAGTTGTCTCCAGAACTGCTTTGTCCTGGACACATCTGTAGGACAAGCAGGGAATAACTAAAAATTGACGTGGTTTGTGATTGGCAACAATACTTAGCCAGTGTTCAAGAAGTGGCTGTTGTTCAAAAAATGATTCAGTACAAGAACTAGGTGAAACTCAGAAAAGCTATTAGGAGACCTGTTTAGAACAGATGAAAGCAAGTATTTTTTTACAAGCAGGTACTGAATTTTGAGAAACTTACCACAGGAAGCATGGGAGGCAGATATTATCAGCTAATTCAAAAAATAATTAGATAAATGTATGGACTAAAGATCCATAAATGGGTACTGAAAGGACTAGGCAGGATTATACCTTCTAGTATTCCTAGTTCATTTCTGGATGCTGGAGGGGTATGGGAGGAGAAGATTACAAGAAGTAGACAGGCTCACATGCTTTACTTAATAGCATCTTCTATTGTCACTGTTGGAGACAGAACAGTGTGCTAGCTGGACCACTCGTTTGACTTCCTAGAGCATATCTTAATGTCTTTCTAACAGTCTTGTCTATACTTTTTTCCTGAAGCACTTGGCAATATTGCCTTCATTCAAGTGCTTTTTTTTTTTTTTTATATATTCCTGTCATGAAACCTTACAAAAATAATCCACCCAGCTATTAGAGTGTTACAGGTTTCTTTCCCACAATTTTTTTCTGTAAGACTTGACTAACACATAACAGCAATAAGAACAAAGATTTGTTCTTCTAGTATCAGGCCTGGACACATTTCAGTCCCTTTATCTTCAGAGCACAGTGAAGTTCACAATTCTTTTTATATACACATTAAGTATGGATATAAATGTAAACTATCATATAGCAAATACCAATATAGCATGTGAAGGTCTCTAATTCAGTAACAGCAGACGAGAAATCTGCCATCATTCATAATTTTTTCTGTTATAGCTTTAATTTCCAATATCCGTATTCTGTCCTTTCTCATTATAGTGCTTGCTTTTCACTTTCTACACTTTCCATTTTCCTTCTTTCTTACTCCTATTAAGTCATATCACAAGATGCATTTACAGGAAATTCAAATTATAACTACTCAGCAGTGGCAATTTGTGACTGAGGAATGATGTGGCATGGAGGACAAGAAGGCCCAACTGCAGAAGGGATTAAACTGGCTGGCAGCAGGAATGCCAGAGACAGAATAACTCCCTGTAAGGGGGTGAAATTTCCCTTGGTGATTAGGTAAGGAATAGCCCCAACACTGTCTTCTAGACACCCTGGAATGGTAGTGTTCAGAGGCCACCTTTAGGCAGCAGAGCTGGTGCTGGGGAATGGACGCAACGCTGGTCAGAGGCTCTTCATACAATGCTCACAGGATCTGTTCTGGTGTAAGTGTGTATATGGAATTAGCTTGTGGCACATCTTTGCAGACTCCTTGTAGAAACTTGTAGGACTCTGTCCAATGCATTGTTTTTGTTTTGTTTATTAATATATATAAAAGAACAAATGTGCGCTTAATTTGCCTCGAGGGATACAATGAAAATTCCCCAACATGTTTCTTTCTCTCTCAATCTCCCTGATTCTTCCCATTTTCTCTCCTCAAGCTGACCTATTCTGAACTGGGATGCTGGAAGCAAATAATACCTCTCCCTACAATTTTTCTCAAAGCTTATGGATGTTTCAAAGTTAGCTCCATCTTTGAAAAAGTCTAATATTAATCACATTCATAGTAAAAAATGTTTTCTAGAGTGACATTTGAAATTTGACATAAAAATTAATCTAATTTTTATTGTGTTTCAAAGCCATTTAAGTATAACATGTTATTTAGCTCACGTCACTTGTGGTTTTGTTTCTTAATTTAGGATTATTTGGTTAAAAATAATATGAAAATCTAAAAGGATTGTATTAAGAACAGCTAAAGAATTTGTCATGGATTATGGTCCAGAAATGCAAATGAATCCTAGAAGCATACTGACTTGTGTTGACTATGTGCTATTTTTCTCCTTTTATTCTGTTGTAGTTATAATTCTCGAGAATACTAATATCACTGAATCTGCTCCTTAGGTTTTAAAGATTCACTCTATATTACTTAGGTCTCCACCTGTGCTTGTTCTTTTAGTAATTTTCAAACCATAAAGAAAAGAAAACTTTCCAAATGAAGATACAACTTTACTCCTACCACTGTTCAGTGGAATACTGGTACCAGTTTCCTCAGGAAGGCAAATGTTATAGAATGAAGCAGCAAGAGTGGTATGGGCTACCTGTTCCTTTGTATCTTTCTTCTCTCCTCTCTTTTTTGTCCCCCCCCCCATTTTGTGTGTGTGTGTGTGTGTGTGTGTGTGTGTGTGTAGTGTTTGTCTTCTACATTTTTTTTTTGTGTTTATCTATGTATGCTTGGTAACAATGACCTAATCAATCAGTCATTCTGGAAGTAAAATGAGCATGTTCTGAAGACATCCTTATTGGTGCTTCTGTCATTCAGAATATAAATTTGGTTTTGGACTATTGCACTTACAAATACACAAATTTAAATTAATAAAGGCTTCACTGGGTAAACATTGAGTTTAATCCTATTACTTCATAAGCAATAAAAAAATCCCTAGATATTGCTCATTGTTTGCACAGTGGATAAACCAGAAAAAGCCAACTTTCTGAAGTTATGCAAACAACATAGTTATTTTTGCTGTAGCAATGTTGTATAAATGCTAGCAATAGTTTTATTGCTAACTACATACATTTATGCAACTGAATTCCACTACCATTTCTGCTGAATCTGACTGTCTTAGCTGTTATTATATTTATTATGTCTGTGCTTCCCAGTCATATGTAGACATTTGTTCAGGCCTTCTGAACGCTCACAAATTACAAATCAATGTGCCGTACTAGGAACCATGAACTGTGGGGACTAAGCACTCCAGTTTTCACTTCCTTTCCCAGCTGTCTACCCCCAATAAATTCATACACGAAAGTTCAGAACATGGACACTTTTCTCATATTTTCTTTCCTTTACTTTAATCACTTTCCAGTTTTACATTTTCATCTGAGCTTTAAGGTATTACAGATGACAGTGTGTTTTTCTAGGGTATTGTAACCTTGAATCGGATGTTTTCTTCGAATGTCTTGATGTGTATGACAACAGCACTAACAACACTGATTCCATCTCTGTTTCTGCTGTCACTCATAGATACAATGGGAAAATAATAGTTACATATCTGTTTTACCTTTGGTTACATAAGATAATAATGGCTGAAAGATCATAGATTTATACTTAATGAAATTGGATTGATGAATAACACTCAATTATATGGTATTAGTCCTCTTTAAAATCTTAAGGGCATTTATTCCTTGCAATTATGCAAATGCAGACTTTTGAATGTGTATCTCTTAATTATCACATTATGTGTAGTTTATTATAATTTTCTTATGAGGCTGCAGTCCTTGTAGACAACAGAAAGGCTTCTCATTTAGTGAGTTTGAAACAGTAATTTCAGGCTTACCATTTTTCAGATTCTTCAGCAAATATGATAGATAACAGAAACTCACACTCAGCAGATTTACATTGTATTTTTGATTTAGCACTTTAAAAGCTCTGTGAATGGCTACACTATAGCTTCCTGAAAAATTCTCTAATTTGTTCCAAATTATCACAGTTAAGGAAAGGACTTTATAGCTTACAACATTATCTGAAAGCTGCATTTGGATTCATAGTAATGTGTCTTGGCATTTTCAAATTTGATAGCTGTAGAGCATTTCTTTTGTGTTGAAGTAGTAAAATTGTACAGTAATTGGTCATTGTTTATACTGGTGTACTTAGAAACATTTCACTGCTCCCATTATAATCCTAGTATTTCTAGGTCTGTATAATGTATCCATGAGATTTTCCTGTGGCTAAAACTTGACATGCAAATTGTGTGTCCATTTTTAGATTATATGAGCTTCAAAAAAATTACTGCCATTATACACCTTGTTTTACCCTTATATTTGGTAACTAAAAATAAGTTAATGCTTGACATTCAGAAAATTGAAATGCAGTTATGGCTCAGGGGCAAAATCCCATGAAGGGATGCAAACAGAAACTCTATATTTGCAAGAAGGCATGCATAAAATCTTGCACTCTTTATTATGTATGGCTCCCACTGTGTGAAAAATAGACTTTATCCATACATGATGCTGCATGCAAATGTGACTGGTAAGCATATAAATAGTACTCTGGTTGTGTGAAGACTTGAGTCTTCATTTGCAATAGTCTGTAATACTATGTAGTGATTTTTAGTACCAGTGCTCTAAAAATGCACAGTAACAAAAAATATCAGCAGGATACTGATGTTAAGAGTCAGTTATGGCAGAGGGTTGCAACAACAGAAAACATCTTTTTATCATAGTGATGTTGAATCAATGACTTCCTAACACAACACAGATTCTAAGTGGTCTGTTATGGCAAAGTATTCCAGTTTTCTAGAAGATGTCAAAATATCTTCTAAATTCATGTCACAATGAAGAAAGTGAAAAGCAAGAAATAGTTTGAATTGCAAAATAAACTAAATTGCTGAATTGCTAAACTACCACAAAGACTTCTGTTTTTAATTGTCTGCTAAACACCACTGATCTCAATGCAGAACCACTCTATGGCAAAGCCTACAGGTACTTAATTTCTTGTGCCAAAACCTTTGAAATGCATAAATACACTCACCACTGATTAACTTGAAATATATATATCATATTAAAGGCCAGCTACACACTGAAGACAGTAAATATCAGCATAAGGGAAAACAAGAAAGAAGCAGGAATGTGAGAACTTAACCAATGCTTTTAGAAGTTTATTGAAAGGGGTTTTTTTTTGTGATTTTGGGTTTCACATTGTCTTTCTTGAAAAAGTACTTTATAAATAAGATACACTATTTTTTTCCATTAGTCTTTTGTGGTTGGCATATTTCTCTCAAAATTAAAGATAAATCAGCAGCTGCAAAGCTCTGTTTCCTTGTATCAGAATAGTTGTTATCAAAGTGGTTTTTAATATACTCTTAAAAATTAATTTCTAACTTGGGAAAAAGGAGAAAAAAGTCAGATTTTCCTGTTTAGACAACATCCTCCAATTTGGCATCTTGTCTCAAACAGTAGCCATAAACAGATGCCTAAGGAAGAACCATGATGAGGCAAGTATATATTGTAGCGAGTATTATTCTTGCCTCACATTATTTTCACCTCATGGGGAGTTCTGAGGCTGATTAGATGTATCTATTGAGAAATTCTTGTCAGTAATCTCTTTAAGTACTTATTCAATGCGTCCTTGAACCCATATAAATTTTTTATAACAACATTTTTTGACAAGTTTATCTCTTGCATGAGTAATGACTTCCTCTACTTGCTCTGCACCTGACTCTTTCTAACTTCTTGCATCCTCTAAGAAGAGATAATAAATTTCCCTGTCCACTACCATTATGTCATACACGATTTTATAAACCTTTACTATATTCATCCCTATTGTTTTTTTTCAGGCAGAATAATCCCACTATACTGTCATTCAGATGCTATTGCATAGTTTTGGACATCCTTTTTGTTCTTCTCTGGACATTTTCCAGTTCAAATTGTTTTTTTGGAGATGAAGAGAAAAAACCTGCATCTAGTAATCTAGATGTGAGCAAAGGCAAGATATTAAACTGCATTCAAAATTTTGTGTTGCTGAAATTTGTAAGGAAATTAATTTGCTTTGAGGAAACCCTAAAATATTTGATTTGATGAAAAGTGTTAGTGCCAGTGGCAGTGTCATGGGTTTAGCTGGGATAGTTAATTTTCTTCACTGTAGCTACTATAGTGCTGTGTTTTAGACTTAGTATGAAAATAATGTGATAACACTGATGTTTTTAGTTGTTGCTAGGTAGTGCTTACACTAGTCAAGGACTTTTGCAGCTTCCCATGCTCTGCCAGGTGCACAAGAAGCCGGGAGGGGAGGTGTCACAGCCAAGAGAGCTGATCCAAATCGGCCAAAGGGATACTCCATATCATGTGACATCATGCCCAGTATATTAACTGGGGGGAGTTGGCCGGGGAAAGCAGCAATCGTGACTCAGAGACCGGCAGCATCGGTTGGCAGATATGAGCGGTTGCAGCAATTTTTGTTTGTTTTGGCTTTGGGATATTTATTTTCTCTTTCCCTTTTTCCCTGGGTTTCATCTCTCTCTCTCTCATTATTCAACTTTTCATTAAATTATTATTATTATTATTGCTGTTTTATTTTAATTATTAAACTGATCTTATCTCAACCAACAAGTTTTCTTACTTTGGCCCTTCCGATTCTCTCTCCCATCCCACAGGGGTGGGGGGAATGAGCGAGAAGCTGTGTGGTGCTTAGTTGCTGACTGGGGCTAAACCACAACAGGTAGGTAAAAATATTTTCTTTCCTTCCCTTTTTAATTTTCACCTTTATATAACATTATTTTCTACAATAATTTCTACAAAACACTAACAAGTACAACAGGTGCAAAGCATTGGACACAATATTACAGAATATCCTTGTCTCTAAGTTAGAGAGACATGGATCTGAAAGGTCGACCACTCGGTGGATAAGGAATTGGCTGGATGGTCGCATTCAAAGAGTTGTGGTCAATAGCTCGATGTCCAGGTAGAGACCAGTGACAAGTGGCATTCCTCAGGGTTCTGTATAGGGACCAGTATTATTTAACATCCTTGTCAGGGACTTGGCCAGTGGGACTGAGTGCACTCTCAGCAAGTTTGCTGTGTGGTGCGTTCAACATGCTGGAGGGAAGGGGTGCCATTCAGGGGAACCTTGACTGGCTTGAGGGTTGGGCCCGTAAGAACCTCATGAAGTTCAACAAGGCCAAGTGCAAGGTCCTGCACCTGGGTCGGGGCAATCCCAAACATGGATAGGGGCTGGGTGGAAAATGGTTTGAGAGCAGCCCTGAGGAGAAGGACTTGGGGGTATTGGTGGATGTAGAACTGAATAGGAGCCAGCAATGTGCACTCACAGCCCAGAAAGTCAATCATATCCTGGGCTGCATCAAAAGAAATGTGGCTGGCAAGTTGAGGGCAGTGGTTCTTCCCCTCTACTCTGCTCTTGTGAGACCTCAACTGAAATAGTGGAAGTTCAGCTCTGGGGCCCCCAGCATAAGAAAGTCATGAACCTGCTCTAGCCGGTCCAGAGGAGGGCCATGAAGATGATCAGAGGGCTGGAACACCTCTCCTGTGAAGACAGGCTGAGAGAGTTGGGTTGCTTAGCCTAGAGAAGAGAAGGCTCCAGGGTGACCTGGAAGCTATAGCAACCTTCCAGTACTTAAAGGGGCCCTACAGGAAAGATGGGGAGGGACTCTATCAGGAAGCGCAGCGATAGGGTGAGGGGTAATGGTTTTAAACCGAAAGTGGATAGATTTAGATGGGATATAAGGAAGAAATTCTTTACTGTGAGGGTGGTGAGACACTGGAACAGGTTGCCTGGAGAAGTTGTGGATGCCCCATCATTGGAAGTGTTTGAGGTCAAGCTGGATGGGGCTTTGAGCAGCCTGGTTTAGTGGAAGGTGTCCTTGCCCATGGCAGGGGGATTGGAACTAGATGATCTTGAAGGTCCCTTCCAACCCAAGCCATCCTATGGTTCTATGATTCCGTGTACTACTATGGAGCTATGGGAATTTTTTAGTTACCTTCTTGATTTCCTTTGTCTCTTTAGTGAATCAAATCCTTCAAAAGTGCATGGGACATTTCCTTTAACATCTACTCAGCAATAAGCATGTGCTAGAATTCTGTGCTATTCCTTCTCATTCTGAAAATTAATTAATTAAATAAATAACAACAAAGTACTCCAAGAACTCAGAATAATATTCTTTAATAAAAGATAATTTAAATTTATTGGAGCATCTTATAAGTAATTTATTTCTGAAGTAATGAAATTTAGGGAACAAGAAGTGAGTTAATTTTACTCTACTGCTTTATTTGTATAGGTGTTATGGTGAGAATGTAAATATCATAAGATTACACAGAATCACAAAAACACCGAATCAAAGAATAGATGAGGTTAGAAGGAGCATCTGAAGGTCATCTTGCTCAAGCCTGCCCCCCACTCAAGCAGGGTCACCTAGAACCACTTGCCCAGGACCATGTCCAGATGGCTTCTGAATATCTCCAAACATGGAAACTCCACAACCTCTCTGACCCAGCTGTGTCGTGCTCAGTCAACCTCACAGTTAAAAATTATTTTGCAACGTTCAGAATGAACCTCCTGTGTTTCCATTTGTGCCCATTGCCTCTGGTCTTGTCACTGGGCACCACTGAAAAAAGCCTGCCTCCATTTTCTTTGCACCCTCCTTTTAGGTATTTACAGACATTGATAAGATCCCCCCTCCCCGCACCTTCTCTTCTCTAGGCTGAATAGTCCCAACTCTCTTAGCCTTTCCTCAAAGGAAAGATACTTCTGTCCCTTCATCATTTTAGTGGCCTTTTGCTCGACTGTCTCCTGTATGTGCATGTCTCTCTTGTACTGAGGAACCCAGAACTTGACACAGGACTCCAGGTGTGGCCTCACTAGTGCTGAGAAGAGGGGAAGGATCAACTCCCTCGGCATGCTGGCAATACTTTGTCTCATGCAGCTCAGGATGCCATTAGCTGCCTTTGCTGCAAAGGCACATCGCTGGCTCATGTTCAACCTGGTGTCCACCAGGACCCCCAGGTCCTTTTCTGCCAGGCTACTTTCCCAGTGGGTGATCCCAGCATATATTGGTGAATGGGGTTTTTCTTCCCCAGGGGCAGGACTTCACACTTCTTGTCGATGGAGAAGTTCCTGTTCATGAGGTTCCTGTTGACCCATTTCTCCAGCCTCTCAAGGTCTCTCTGGATTCCAGCACAACCTTCTGGCATAGTAGCCACCCCTCCCAGTTTGGTGTCATCTGCATACTTGCTGAGGGTACACTCTGCCCCATCATCCAGATCATTAATGAAGTTGTTAAACAGGACTGGACCCAGTATTCACCCCTGGGGTACACCTTTAGTTACAGGCCTCCAGCTAGACTTTGTGTAACCATTCATCCAGTTTTCAATGTGCCACACTGTATGCTCATCCAGCTTACATCAACAGCTTCTCTATGAGGATCTCATGGGTGATAGTGTCAAAGACCTCGCTGAAGTCCAGGCAGACAATATGCAGTGTTCTCACCTCATCTACCAGGCCAGTCATTCCATCATAGAATTTTATGAAGCTGGTCAAGCATGACTTCCCCTTGGTGAAGCCATGATGACTCTCCTGATGACTTTCTTGTCCTTAATATGCCTAGAAACAGTTGCCAGGATTAGCTGCTCTACCACCTTCCTAGGGACAGAGATGAGCCTGACTGGCCTGTTGTTCCCCGGGTCCTCCTTCTTGCACTTCTTGAAGATAGGAGTTGCAATTGCTTTCTTCCAGCGTTTGGGCACTTCTCCCAGTCACCATGATCAATCAAAGATTATCAAAAGTGGCCTCACAGTGACATCTGCCAGCTCCCTCAACGCTTGTGAGTGCATGTGTATTAGGTTTGTGTGGTCCATGAGGGCCCATGGACTTATGTATGTCCACATTGCTTAAGTATTCCCTGACCTCTTCCTCTTCCACCAAGGGTACATCTTCCTTGCTCCAGCATTTCCCCGGGGTCTTTGGACTGAGACCCGTGATTCCTGAAGACCGGTCTTGCTAATAAAGACTGGCAAAGAAGACAATCAGTATTTCAGCCTTTTCCATGTCCTGTGTAACAAGGTCTCCCATTTTATTGAGCAATGGACCTACATTTTCCCCAGTCTTCCCTTTCTCTCCTATGTCCATTCAAAAAGAAGAACTGTGTTTAACTATGGTAAGGGGAAAATAATGAAATGTAGAGAAGAAATCACTTGGAATTTAGCAATAATTGCAATTGTACTGTCACAATAACATCTGGAACCCCAGTAAGAGATTTGAAGTAGATGATGATGTTCATATATGAATAAGCCACACACTTGTGATTGTAAGGGATATATTTTAAATGTTGCTTACATTTTATCTTCTTTTATTGTGGGGTAAAAAGAGTATATAAGATGAAATTAATAGCTCATCCTTTACTCTGAATGATGCATATCATGTGTAAGGTGGTGGTCAGAGGGTTATCTTGTAATATTTTTATTATCTTGGAAATACCCAGTATATTATTTCACTGTCAGAACTGCTAAAATAAAACCCCAATACCCACCAACAAAAAAACCCCTAGATCTCAATTTTTTAATTTATTTTTATTTGTTGGAAAAGAAGATTGATTTGGGTTTTTTTGTTTGAATGTTTTTAATATTTCTTTTAAATTACAAGTGTTAGGAATAGACAGTAAATGAGTTCAACTCTCAACATCCATAACTACATAAATTTGTACTATACATCACAATATATCATAGCTGTAATAATTTTTATTTTCATGTGTCTTCAATGCAACAGATATTTAAAGACCATTAAGTCAAGGATTTGCCCCACAACCCACGTTGATCCATTATTAGCAAAATATGTGTAATCAGGATGCTTTTACAATACAATACAGATTGGGCAAACATATAATTAGGAAGCTATTAATTTTAGCAAGGTGGAACCAATGAAGATTTCTGTGCTTAGGCTTTTGTAGCTAGGCTTAACTAACAAATGACCAGATACATTTCAACAATTGTTCCAACATGTTATGCACTAGGTTTTGCTATAAGTCATCCTGATAACTGATTCAAAATATTTGCTATTTTCTTTTGCTCATAACTGCATATTCTATGTAGTCCATCCAAAACTGGAAGGAAATTAATTTGTGCCTTTTCTGTATTATAAGACATTCAGTTTCCCACTATGTGCCCTAACTTTATGATTTGAATATGAAAATTTCAATCTACTAACAGCTCTGAACATAGATTCCTATAAAACAGATGGGTCGTTTTACATTCAAGGGGAAATGGATGATACTACCTGAAGGACAGACTGATCATCTATCTGAACTTTCACTTGTTTATTTTAAGCCCACTGCAAGTCTCCTGGAAGTCACAGGTCATGCTGGATCCGAACACAGAAAAATTGCATGAGTGGAGCCTTAATTCACAACTCCTATACCACAGAAACATCAAAGGAGATGATAGATTTCTGTACATTGTAAAATAGTAGGTATTTTAATATTGTTTTATTCTACTTTACTTTTTCTGTTACTATTATTAATCATTTCTACCTCAATACATACTTCCACTCTTCATGTTAAGCCTACTATAATATTATCAGTATTATTTGTGAGAAGTGTATCTTATTAACTGTTTCACAGAAGTAAAGATATTGAGCTGGCTGTATGTTAGCTTAATCACAGAATTATAGAAGTGCAGCTGTACCATTTTCTGGTCACATTTGGGCTTGGAAGCCCTTTTAGTTATTTTGGATTGGATGGGGGCCAGGTTATTAAATCCTGCTGGACCAAAATAATCTCCATGCAACATTACCTGTAGGCTGAAAACCACAGTAAAAGTTCTTGCATTGTGGTCCTCTGTACTTACAGCAATTATCTTGAGAGCAGCACAATATTGATGCATAGAGCTAGACTGGGTTCATCCTCAGACTAGCATAATGATCCCTTCTTGAAGGATGCAGTATGGAGACATCTGAGCAGTTCTGCTTCATCCAGGTTGTGTTTAAGAGGGTTACAAAAGTCAACTCAAAGACAGCTACGCTAGACCTGTAAGTGCAGTGTGTTCATCAGTTTCAGTATTAGCAGGCTGATTTCATTCTGTGGCTATACTTCATACAATGGAGAATTGCCTGTATCAGATTGACTTTAAACACAGTTTGCATCTTGTTAATGAAAATGCAATCATTCTGGTCTCTTTCAATGCTGCACAATGCTTACAATTTGTGGTGATATTTAACGCTGTGTTAAGTATCTATGGTAAACTGAATGTAAATAATATCCTCATATTGGAATTGCTATCACAATTCTTTGCTCATAGTAAAATTAGAAGTAAGTAATATTAAATGAAAAGTGAATAGCTGTATAGTAAGTAAAACTTTATTCAATATTTCAGTGTATCTCCATATACTTGCAGAAATTAGATCCTATTAACACATAAAGTGGGTAATGAAAAGAAGATATCATTACTCTTTTCTAGTACAGTTCAAAGAGAAATCATTCTTCAATTTATTGCTATTGAAATATAAAGTGAATTGTAAAACTTAAGTTTTGCAGTTCCATAAAAGTCTGTTTCACAGCTAAAATCAGTTCTGTTTGACTCTCTATATATCACAGATGCCCATGAAATTATCTACCAAACCAATATCAAACAGTCACTGAGGTAGCTCCTCTCAGATTCAGTAAGATTTAAGTTAGGTCTAAAGTGGAAGTTGTTATATTGGTTTTTTTAGTCATGAGAGATGATAAGTACTTAAAAGAATGTTCATTAGAATTGCACAAAAAGAATAGAAAAAGACTAAAAAGAGTAGAAACTTAATCTTCTCAAAAGTTGAAGAAATGCAAAAGATAAGTTAGTGAGAAAATTCTTCAGAGCAGAAGGAGAAAATGTGTTTCATAGAACCTTAGAACCATTTAGGTTGGAAATGACTTTTAAGATCATCAAATCCAAGGCAACACTGCAAAGTCCACCACTAAACCATGTTCCTAAGCACCACATCCACACGTCTTTTAAATACCTCCAGGGATGGTGACTCCACAGCTTCCCTGGGCAACCTGTTCCAATGCTTCATAACACTTTTGGTGAAGAAATTTTTCCTAATATCCAGTCTAAACCTGCCGTGGCACAACTTGAGGCCATGTCTTCTTGTCCTACCACTCATTACCTGGGAGAAGAGACCAACACCCACCTCGCTACAACCTCCTTTCAGGTAGTTGTAGATAACAATAAGGTCTCCGGTCAGGCCCCTTTTCTCCAGGCTAAACAAGCACCAGTTCCCTCAAGCTCTCCTCATAAGACTTGTGCTCCAGACACTTCACCAACTTCATTGACCTTCTCTGCATGCACTCCAGCAACTCAATGTCTTTTTTGTACTGAGAGCCCCAAAACTGAACACAGTATGTGCGGTGTGACCTCACCAGTGCCGAGTACAGGGGCATGATCACTTCCCTACTCCTGCTGGCCACACTGTTTCTGATGCAAGCCAGGATGCTGTTGGTCTTCTTGGCCACCTGGGCACACTGTCAGCTCATATTCAGCCAGCTGTTGACCACCACCCATAGGTCCTTTTCCTCTGGGCAGCTTTCCAGCCACTCCTCCCCAAACCTATAGCATTGCATGGGGTTGTTGTGACCCAAGGGCAGGACCCAGCACTTGGCCTTGTTGAACCTCATACAATTGGCCTTGGTACATATATCCAGCCTGTGCAGATCCCTCTGCAGAGCCTTCCTACCCTCAAGCAGACTAACACTCCCACCCAATTTGGTGTCATCTGCAAACTTATTGAGGGTGCACTCAATCCCCTCATTGGGATCATTGGTAAAGATAGCAATTTATGCAGAAATAGACAAGACAGAAATGATATATTTAAAAGAGAGTATCTAGCATTCCATTGACTGTTGCTGTTGGTCCAAGATATCTACTATGAAGAAAAATTGAGAAAGAAATCATATCACAGAACCATAGGATGGCTTGGGTTGGAAGGGACCTTCAAGATCATCTAGTTCCAATCCCCTTGCCATGGGCAAGGACACCTTCCACTAGACCAGGCTGCTCAAAGCCCCATCCAGCTTGACCTCAAACACTTCCAATGATGGGGCATCCACAACTTCTCCGGGCAACCTGTTCCAGTGTCTCACCACCCTCACAGTAAAGAATTTCTTCCTTATATCCCATCTAAATCTATCCACTTTCGGTTTAAAACCATTACCCCTCACCCTATCGCTGCGCTTCCTGATAGAGTCCCTCCCCATCTTTCCTGTAGGGCCCCTTTAAGTACTGGAAGGTTGCTATAGCTTCCAGGTCACCCTGGAGCCTTCTCTTCTCTAGGCTAAGCAACCCAACTCTCTCAGCCTGTCTTCACAGGAGAGGTGTTCCAGCCCTCTGATCATCTTCATGGCCCTCCTCTGGACCGGCTAGAGCAGGTTCATGACTTTCTTATGCTGGGGGCCCCAGAGCTGAACTTCCACTATTTCAGTTGAGGTCTCACAAGAGCAGAGTAGAGGGGAAGAACCACTGCCCTCAACTTGCCAGCCACATTTCTTTTGATGCAGCCCAGGATATGATTGACTTTCTGGGCTGTGAGTGCACATTGCTGGCTCCTATTCAGTTCTACATCCACCAATACCCCCAAGTCCTTCTCCTCAGGGCTGCTCTCAAACCATTTTCCACCCAGCCCCTATCCATGTTTGGGATTGCCCCGACCCAGGTGCAGGACCTTGCACTTGGCCTTGTTGAACTTCATGAGGTTCTTACGGGCCCAACCCTCAAGCCAGTCAAGGTTCCCCTGAATGGCACCCCTTCCCTCCAGCATGTTGAACGCACCACACAGCAAACTTGCTGAGAGTGCACTCAGTCCCACTGGCCAAGTCCCTGACAAGGATGTTAAATAATACTGGTCCCTATACAGAACCCTGAGGAATGCCACTTGTCACTGGTCTCTACCTGGACATCGAGCTATTGACCACAACTCTTTGAATGCGACCATCCAGCCAATTCCTTATCCACCGAGTGGTCGACCCTTCAGATCCATGTCTCTCTAACTTAGAGACAAGGATATTCTGTGAAGATCCATGTTTCTCTAACTTAGAGACAAGGATATTCTGTGATATTTTGTCTAATGCTTTGCACAAATTCAGGTAGATGATGTTAGTCACTCTTCCCTTATCTACCAGTGCTCTAATCCCATTGTAGAAGGCCACCAAATTTGTTAGGCATGATTTGCCCTTATTGAAGCCATGTTGGCTGTCACCTATCATCTCCTTATTTCCATGTGCCTTAGCATAGTTTCCAGGATGATCTGCTCCATGACCTTGCCGGGCACAGAGGTGAGACTGACTGGCCTGTATTTTCCTGGGTCTTCTTTTTTCCCTTTTTTAAAAATAGGGGTTATGTTTCCTCTTTTCCATCAGTGGGAACTTCACTCGACTTCCATGACTTCTCATATATAATGGATAGTGTCATAGCAACTTCATCCGCTATCTGCATCTCATCAGGTCCCATGGACTTCTGCATTTACAGGTTCCTTAGGTGGTCTCGAATTTGATCTTCTCCTACAGTGGTTGGTTCTTCATTCTCCCAGTCCCTGCTTTTGCCTTCTGCAACTTGGGCCATATGGCTTGAGCACCTGCCAGTGAAGGTTGATGAAAAAAAGTCATTGAGTACCATCTCCTGGGTAACCAAGTCTCCCATTTCCTTCCTGAGAGGGCCCACATTTTCCCTAGTCTTCCTTTTATCACCTTTTCCACTTTATAGAACCTTTTCTTGTTGTCCTTGATTTAATTCTATTACAACTTTACTTTTCCTAACTTGATCCTTGGCTGCTCAGACAATTTCTCTGTATTCCTTCCAGGCTACATGTCCTTGCTTCCACCCTCTGTAGGCTTCCTTTTTGTGTCTGAGTTTGTCCAGGAGCTCCTTGTACATCCATGCTGGTCTCCTGGTGTTTTTGCCTAACTTATTCTTTGTTGGGATGCATTGGTCCTGAGCGTGAAGGAAGTGATCCTTGAATATTAACCAGCTTTCCTGGGCCTCTCTTCCCTCCAGGACTTTATCCCGTGGTACTCTACCAAGCAGATCCCTGAAGAGGCCACAGTCTGCTCTCCTGAAGTCCAGGGTAGTGAGCTTACACTGTGCCCTCCTTGGTACCCAAAGGGTCTTAAACTCTGCCATTTTATGGTCACTGCAGCCAAGGCTGCCCTTGAATTTCCCATTCCCCACTATCTCCTCCTTGTTCGTGAGAACAAGGTCCAGCATAGCACCTCTGTTCATTGGCTGCTCTAACACTTGGAGAAGGAAATTTTCGTCAGCTCGTTCCAGGAACCTTCTGGATCGCTTATGCCCTGCTGTGTTGTCCCTCCAGCAGATATCAGGATGGTTCAAGCCCCCCATGAGGATGAGGGATTGTGAACATGAGGCTGCTCCTATCTGTCTATAGAGGTCCTCATCCGCTTGGTCTTCCTGGTCAGGAATACATGGGAAATTATCAGGGCAAGGGAGCACTTATCATTTTCTACAGAACCAGGAATAGGACTTTAAGCTTTCAGTTCTGCTGCAAATATAGAAAAAAAAAAAAAAAAAAAAATTGAAAAAGAGAAAATAAGGAGACAGAATAAAATAACTGAAAAAATAATGGTGGATCAGAGAAAGACAGAATAAATTACCTAAATTTTTAAAGTATGACTATACAAAAAATTATGCACCTACTATACAGACTCTTTACATGCACATCAGTAACCGGATGACACAACCTCTGACTCCAGAATGTTGAATCTTGTAGTGTTTGCCTGGGGCCGCCTTGCCAGCTGTAGTCACAAGGTCTGCATCTTACTCAAATTCCCTAGCAACTGTTCTAGGTGAGATCTTCCCACAGTAATAACACAAGCAGCAATTTTGTGAAGGGAAAGAGGAAGGGCTAGGCAGCGCTTTGGGTGCCAACCAAAGTGGTAGTACACAAATGATGACTGGAGATATGGTTTAGAGACTCAGTATACATTGCTGTTTTGAGAAAGGTTTGAAAGAAAATCACAGCTCCCAATAGAAGCTCCTAAATGGGCTTCTGTGCACATACAAGTTTGGTCACAGCAATATAATCACGAGTCATGTTTTGCATCTATGATTGTCTGAGGATAACAGCTACATCAGGCTTTGTTGAGAGGGGTAATATGTTTATTATACTGGACAATATATCTGGAAATAGCAGAACTGCTTTTCAGTAGCAAGCCCTTCTACAGGTCTTGTAAATGTATGACACAGATACGGATATATACCTGAAACAGGACTTTTGTGCATGAGAACTTTCTGGTTTCTGCTATTGGCTGACTTGATCCAACAGGCAACATCACCTCTCCCTGTAAACCTGCCTAATAAAATGACTGACTTCATAACTGAATAAAATGATCTGCTTGTTTATTTTCTGTTGCCTGGTGGCCAAAGATGTCTATCAAAATATCCCTGTAATATTCTGTCTTTTCACATATATTCTACAAATGGTTATAGGAACACGCTCTTTATATTTCTGTAGTCCTTATTTTGATAAATGGCTTTAAGAAAATAGTATCTAGATTTAACTCCTCCACAATTTTAGAAAAAGGAGGGAACATTCAAAGGACTATTCATTCACCTATCATTATCAGTGACTCATATTGCCATCAAAAGCAGAGCCATATGGAAATTATATTGTACATACTGAAATAAAGACATTATAAATAGAGTGCAGCATTGAAGCAACTAGGCAACAAAAAATTAAGAAGAAAAATAACCCCTGTCTCTGAGAGCAAAAAGAAATGTACAACATTGTTATACAGAGAGTAGTGAGTAGTTGCTAAGAACTTCAGTGTGACAGCACAAACAACTGCTCTCTGCTTTTTAAACATTTACATGATGCAAAGTGGCTAACACCTAGTTACTAGAGCTTCAGAAAAAAATATTTAAATGTTTCATGTCTCCTCTACACCCGTAAATGCCATAGAAATAGTCACTGATGAAAAGGAGTGTATTATTTACTCACTTTCATAAGTGAGCTTTAATGGGTGCTAGACATGAAAATCCATGCATGCTGCAAAGAGTGCAAAGAGAATGTACTCCATGGAGTCACATTCAGCAAATGCAATCCTCCTGGCCACAACCTTTCAAAAGTTTGTGGATTTAAAGAAAAGAATGACATCCATAGTAAACCAATTAGCTGTCTTAGTCTTACATATTTTCTGCCATATGGATGAGAATAACTTTTAGCAAATTGTTCTCTACCAAAAGGAAGATCTGAGAATTTTAAAAAAGCAAACAAGCAAAAAAAAAAAACCTCCCCAACTTCTGGCTAACCTCTATTTTCCTCACTATATTAAAGCTCCTCTAGCGCCTTTGCTTTTTAACAACACATTAAAAAAATGTTACTTTGATGCAATGCCCAGCCACTGCCTTCTGATTAGTAAAGTAGGGTAAAAAGCTGGATTGTATCAGGATGACAATGGAAGAAAAAAGGAGAGAAGGGAAATTCTGCAAATTTTCCCACTGCTATCTGTAAGGGCATGTAGAAGGAGAGTATCTGCTTCTTCAAGGATATTGTGTCAAAGGAGCCATAAACCAGAACATGCAGAGACAAACCTGACCAAAAAATGATAAGGGAGGTCGTGATAAGAACAAACCTGGTCAGCCGCACTAATTGGTGAGGACATGTGGAGTGAGAAAACGTTTATGTTTTCAGATGGGAGGATAAGGAAAGGGAAGGAGAAAACTTTCCCTTCCCTAACCTGACCAATTATCCTTAACAAAGACAGTAACCAGAAACAAACATGGTCAGTCACACTAATTGATGGACTATCAAGAAACTGTAGGCAATTCAGGACTTTTCAACTGATAAGGGTGCAAACCTGAAGATCCATGATGTTGGAAGGGGTTGGTGGGAATGTGCAAACTGATGAGTGCAGGGGAAGGGAGAGCAGAGAGGAACAAAGGAGTATCAGACAGAAAAAGTTACAAAATGGGGCTGGTCAGTACACTTGTCAGACTGAGCCCTGCACCTAATCACCGCAGTCTGTCTTGTCTTTTTATATCTTCTTATTGAATCTTTTCTTAACAATGTCTCTGTGTAACCTCTCTCTCTGTCGTGAGTGTGTGTGTGCGTACGCGGGCGCACACGCGTGTGTGCATGTATGTGAGCATGTGTACGTGCTGCAAGGACTCAATGCCAGCTGCTGGTGACACCTCTGTGTGCATGAGTGAAAACTGGTGCCAGCCACTGGAGAACAGGGGTGTGGGCATCCCTGACCTATGGTGTCAGCTACTGGAGCCAGTGGGGTCTCAGCATCAGCTACTGGAACAACTGGGGGTTTTAATCCCCAACCACTGGAGTGGGAACACTGTGTGTTCCCAAAACCAGCTACTGAGGGGACTGAGGTGAGTGAGGCAAGTGAAGAAATGCAGTGCCAACAGTTGGAGAAGGACTGTATGTCACAATCCATGTGCCTGATGTTGGCTGATGGAGGTGTGTCTCTACATTCCCCAAACCGGGTGTGCATGGGATATGCATGCATATTCAGTGGCAAACTCCAAGCTGGACCAGCCAGCAAACAGGGCACCTGAGTTTGGGAGGGGGTGTCAGGTAGGCAGAGGGTTCGTCCTGGTATTTGGGGGGGACTTGCAAGTGTAGGGTGCTTGTGGGATGAGTGTGTGAATGCTGCATGTTTGCAGTGAGCTGGACCAGCCAGAGAGTCAGGGACCCATGGGGTGGGTAAGAGGGGCCAGGATCCAGGCAGGGATGCCAGCTGGACAGAGGGCCCATGCTGGTGCTTGGGGGCTCCACGAATGTGCACGTGCTTGTGAACCTGGAGAGTGTCATGTGTGTGCTGCACTAATGACCTTCTGCCTCTGCCAGCCCAAGAGGAGGAGGGGACGTGAAGGCTACAGTGAAGAAAATTAACTATCCCAGCTAGAACCATGACAAAGGTCTTTTTCACTCTTATCTCTTTATGCAACTTATGGCTGAAAGACACAATCTAACTGTTAATTTATCTGAGTCTACCAGGCAGAGACAGCTCAGAACAGCCAACTAATATTGGCAAACACCAAAAGAGAAAGAACATCTCTGAATTAAACATCATACAGACTCGATTTTTGTCTTTTGTTTCCCCTCACTTAAGGTTTCTGTCTCTCCCTTGCACCCAGCTTTTTACTACTGACTGTTCAAAAAAGTTGTAAATTCTCTCAAATATATATTTTTTAATATCTAGCCATTCAAAAATATTTTAGGAAACTTCCAGAAACAGAATATAGAATCATAGAATCATAGAATCATTAAGGTTGGAAAAGATCTCTAGGATCATCAAGTCCAACCATCAACCCAACACTACCATGTCTCCTAAACCATGCCCTGAAGTGCCACATTGACACATTTGTTGAACTCCAGGGATGGAGACTCCACCACCTCTCTGGGCAATATAACCTCTTATTGATTAATAATCAGTATTTTTTGTATAAAGAGCATATTGGAAATTGACTAGTTAATCTCCCAGTAGCAGTAATATAATATTTGTTGAACATACTTTTTCATGAACACCTTCACCACCTTACAAACACACGTTTCATATATTTCAAGCCACTTTGGGATTGGCTTACTCATCTAAAGGTCTGTGTTCAATCTTCTGGCATACTGGAAAAAAATCTATTCTAATGCCAATCAAACACTTAGTTTCCAACATTACAAAAAACTTTCCAGATTTAACACGGTCACAAAGCAAATGCTTCACACGTCAGAATATTTTCTGGTCAACATATTTATTTTTTGCAAAATTAGGAATGAAATACATTGTTTGTAGATAACAGAAAAAATTTAATCTCTCTATATATCAGTGCTGACTTTCACCAGATTACTTTCAGATTTACTGTTAGCTATTTCTAAAACTGTGATGTGGTTTACAGATCTGAATTTAGTTTTTTGAATATTGTTGTTCATTTCCTGGCACATATGAATGAAAAGATGTCTAAAATCCTCCTTAAGGAAATTCTTGTTACAATGACCAAAATAAAGGAAAAGAAAAGAAAAAATTTGTCTGGAGAATTGTGAAAAAACATGCAAAAAGAGCAAGTCATCTCTATGGCTGTGGGTAAAAGGAAAATACTTTTTAATGCCCTCCAGGGTGTCTATGCGGCTGCAGCTGTGAAACTTTGTCACTATCAGAAAGTGAGTTTTTGATAACATCATAAAAAAAGCTGCTATGTCCAATCCAGTACTGAATACAGTGTGTTTTCAGGAAAATAAAAATACCATAATGAAGCACAAGAAAGTAATGTGTCTACAAAAAATCGAACAAGTACAAAGAATGTGCATATGTATTTATCTAGACATACTGCATACATGCATTGCTCTAATTCCATCTAAAATTATAGTAGTTCAATAACACTGAGAAGTTGACCAAAATGCCTCACAAGCAAGAGGATTTTGTTTAATTTCATTTTTATTTCCTTTGTAATCTCATAATGATTATTGTTTTGATCAGACCCAGACTACATTTGAGCAATGCATTAGTTTTCAAGGACTTTAATATATTCTTAAAATAATCTCCTTGTAAAAGGATTTGCTCAGTTTCAAAATAAAATTTTATTTTCTTCTAGTTCTCACTGCAAGAAAATGGTGGTCTTGTTAAAACAAGGCACTGTATTATTGTATATAAATGACTTGTCAGATTATAAAATTAACTACTGTAGAATGTTTTCAGTATGCTTTTAACTGCTACATAATGACTGCTTTCTGAGTTTGCTGAATAGAAATTAAATACCGTCAGCTGCCTTCTCATTGTAAAATATTAAAAGTAATGTTTTTGGACAATAAAAGGAATTTGTCCTGTAACCACCTTACCGTTGGGATTATGAAGAAACTATAGTTAGGAATTATTGTTGCTAAACTTTACAATCACTGATTTTGCAAGCTCTGCTATCCACTAAACCAAGTAATCTACCCCACTACTAAAATACCAGCACCAATCACCAAGCTGGATGCCTTCCAAAACCAGGTCTAATCAGACTGTCTGAAGGAAAGCAGGTCAAAGGTGAGTTTATTGAATCTATAAATAATAAATTGTTTGGTTCACTGAATTGTAATGCAATACCCTACTGTACATAATATGATATATTAAATGCAATAAACCCCCTTAATAAAACATTAAGGTTGTAGAGTTATGCACTTAATAGTCAGGAAACACTTCAATGTCAGTTACAATAATGTCATAATAATGTCATCTAATGTATTTCCTCCACTGCATATATACATATATATATATCTCCCTGTAAGTATATAAAATAAACAGCATTTTTTGAAATATGCATACCATTTAATATACTGGAATCTGGGTCATTAGAATAGTTTTTAATATATTCTGAGGCATTATTATAACCTTGTTTTAGCTATACACAGTTGTAAGATTTTCCCCTGGCTGTGACAACCTATTTGGACCAGACTGTAACTTGTAGTGAAGCTGCTATTTGTCGGTTGTCACCTATGAAGTGAGTGGATATAAAGGAAAATGAGAATGGACAGTGAGATGCTAGCCACAACTTTCTTATATTTGCCAGACAGAACAGCTTTGAGGAAACTGGAAGGATAAGGTGTTTAAAAAGGAGAGTGAACTAACTTACAGCAAAATCTGGAACATGATATAGAGTACTAAAACTCTGCAAGATTAGGGTTATGATTCTGGAAAAAGAAGGTAAAATTAAAACCTTATTTTTTTTTTATCCATCCTTTTTAATGCATCATAAGTAAGAGTACCTGATAGAGTTTTATTTTCCTTCTCAAATGCCCATTCCCACTGTTTCCCTTGTGCTGGCACTGGTATTTTTGAGGCTCTGCTGAGAGCTATATCAGGTAAATAATTTGGCTGAAAATTAACCTTGCCCCCACCCCCCTAAAAGATCAGTTTTTAGCAGCAGAATTTATTTACATTGAACTGTGACTGTGGAACCCAGAGTCTCATAGCTGAATGCTCACAATCACAGTTTAGCTAACACATTTGCAATGAACAAGTTCCTCTTTTTGCACTACACCATTAAACTCAAATTAAGAAAATCATCCTCACTTTATCAGGTAAATGTAGTGTGTGGGAGAAACAATACTGGATTATAAAAAGAAAAACTATTAGGCATTACAGCTGACTACATAAATACATTTCATAGAACAGTGCCCTGTTTTTCCATTAGCACCGACACACAAACTCCCTGTAACTTAGTCCTTACTTAAAGCTTTTGCTCTTGGTTGACCTGGGCACATATATTATGCCACTGTTTTCATCCTCTCTTTTCAACTGCCTTGTCTGCAGCAGAAAATAATAAAGGAAAAAAAAATCTTATTTTATACTAGAAGGTGATCTATACACAAAGTGTAGGCAAAGCTGAACAGTGAAAAGTCAACCATGCAGAGATCTGGAACAAATAAGGCCTTTCCACAGTTGATTCTCAACACAGCAGGGGAAAGCATGTAGAACCCCAATGAACTCATAGACAGGGATCAGTTTCTGTGAAGTACCAGTCATCACAGTCAAACCCACTCAAGAAAGGAGCTAGAATACAACTGCTAAATGCCTCTCCAGATTTTCCTCTCCCTTGAATAAGCAGCACATCAGCAGCAAAGTATAATGACCCATGCTAAGGGGTTTGAGCTCCCAGTGCTGGATCAGTCCATCATAGCTCTGTTTGTAACTTCTTAATCCTCAGACATGGGGGGTTTTACGTAGAACATCTTGTGGCTCTGTCTATGTTAAGGAAAGAAAAAAAAGGGCATGTGGGACTACTGTCAGTCCTCATGGAATGATTG
>WEKW01027392.1:0-13970 GCA_013389905.1 Sula dactylatra | reverse complement strand
AAGGAATAATGTATGAAGCACTCTCTTCCTTTCTCCTCTCCCCTTCTCTTTTTAATCTAGCTTGAGATTGGCAAGTCTCTCATTGTTACCGTTCAACACCTGGGTTTTCAGTGACTTCCCTTGAGGAGTAAATACTTCAAGTATGTGAGGCTGCAAGCAGTGTGTCCTATTGTTACACTTGTGTGAGTAATACAGTTGGCAGGTTGGAGCACTCTTANCACTCTTAAGTACTAACAGATAATGTTCACCTTGTATTGAAAAAACCAGAACTGATATTTACAGAAGAAAACCTATTTACAACCCCCTTGCTATTCACTGACTCACTGCGTAAATGTTGGTAGAGTGCATGAAAGGTGTCAGGACTGTAACTGCCAACTTCAGCAGTGAGTTCTCAGAAGAATCTCCACTTACCCTTCTGTAAAGCGTTAATGACTTTCTAGATAACTTTTTTGGCAGGCTGTGGTAATTAACTCATATTTGTAAAGCTCTTTGAGATTCCTGGTTGCAGAACTAAAATGTTTTTTCATTTCCCACTGCCTGTGTTTCTGTGTTACCATATGGGCATATGAAACACATTTGAAACAGTGATATAGCTCTGCATGAATTCCGACCTGGTAGCTCAGTCCATAAATTTTCTTTTGACAGAGGTATTGATTCCCTCACACTTACTGTATTTATTAGATGGTATTTTGCCACTCAGAGCTCTATGCATCCTCCCTCTAGGACTATGGATATCTCAAAGTTCAAGCCCCAACAGTATAGTAGGCACAACTTGCCTATTAGACAGTTCCTGCCTGAGTTCTGTCTTAGTTATCGTACAGGAAATGAACGGTGAAGTCATGGTAAGGTGTCTTCACAGGCAAATGGAAGAAGTAGGAGAATATCCTGAATTGTATATACTTCGAGCCGTTGCTGTCAGCCAGACAACTGGTAGCTACAGCCTGGGACAAGATGGGAAGAAGATTTACTTCTGCTCCTTGGAAAGTTGAGGTAATAGTGCTCAACTGTTAAATTTGCATACGTTTGAGTGTTTCTGACCCACTGCAGAATCCTTTTTTTCAAAGTTCTTTAAGGAAAAAAAAAATCCCACTTATGATGATATTCTGAAGCCTCGATGTTTTACGTCAAAATTCATATAAATAAGGATCTTATAAATAATTGTTGTCAGGGAGCGCTGATACTCTGTATTTTGGCAAATTATCCATTGTTTTCTCCTAGTCCTTTCATTCAAAATGCAGAATCACTTCCCTCATTAGAAGGGAACTCTGTACTCTGTAATAAATCTGTGCCAAGATCTCCTTAGGCAGGCTCATGTGATTCAACACTAAAAGTCCTAATCTTCTGTCTAGGGATGTTTCACAAAAAAGAAGTGTGTGTAACATTTTACAGCAGAATATTTTCCCTTTTACCAGGTCTTTCCTCCATTTAAACTGATTCCAAAGAAAGTCACTCTTATTCCACACAGTATGATGCAGGTGAGCATTATTTCTTCAGAACAAATTAGAATTTTTCACTCCCCTTTGCCTGTTGCTTTCTTTCCCCATCAGTACTGGTATATTTCAGGAGAGGTGTGCAACAGGCAGCTAGAGACATTAATTCCCTAACCCCCAGGGTTTCAGTTTGCTAATATATGTATGTTTGTTTTCCTCTGTGAAGAGCTTGTGTTTTATTTAAATACACTCCAGGTGATGTCAGAAGGTAGCCCCAGGCACAGTCCATCATCCAGTTCTCTGTCACTAACTGCTCCATTGCTGTGGTTAACTGACTTGGAAAGTAATGGCAGGGACAGTCGAAACAGCTGTGATACAGGGTGCTATCCAGGTGGTTAGTGAAGACACAGGAAAAGTTACCGTTTTTTCACAGGTGCCTTTCCATTATATTATTTTCTGTCTCATCCTTTCTCGTCCTCTTGGAAAGAATGTTAATGGTTTCTCTTGCTTGCCTTGACCTTGAAAAGCTGGCCTTGGATAAAACTCCCATTAATGGCATATTTGTTCTCGTATTGTACTGTGACAGTTAAGGGGAACAGGCAACTGTAAAACTGCTGTTTCAGTTTAACTTGTTTCCCAATGAAAACGAGAGATGAGGCCGTTACAGCTTGGGCGGGAAACTGCTCTTTCTCCATGTGTTTTTCCTTTTCCTTGCTTTCTGGTGCCTCCAGGGGGATATTGTTAAAGGCAATATTCAATCCATGAGAGAAGTCAACAGGAATCAAAGAGCTTTAAAAGAAATCTAAGTGTGTTAGTTTTGTCAGCAGTTACCAGGATTGTACAGGTGACAGTTTGGAAGCAGTAAGCCAGTGTGGCAATATAACCACCTCCTTGGCGGCTCCTGGAGATGTGGTAGCTGAACCTTCCCTGCTTGGCAAAAAACTGCTGAGCCCTTAACCAGGATATGGACAGTTTGTTTCAGAAGTAGAGCTATAGACCACCTCAGGCTGTTTAGTTTACTCAGATGTCTCAAAGCTTCATTATTGTTTTATTTTTGCAGGATTAAGTGGAATTGGAACTATTTCAGTTAAAAGCAGTAAGAATTCATGTACCTGCCACAAAACTTATAACAGCCACGGAGGTAGGTATTGTAGCCAATACTGAAAACTTCTGTTCACAAGAAGTTAAGGAAAATCCTTACCCTAATAGGCCTCTGCGATGAATAACATACTGTGGGTTTAAACCCTGAGGTAGGTGTTTACTTGAGTGATGCAATCAGTAAAAAGAACTTCAGTTCTCTAATTCAGTAATTCTAGCATGCTAAAGCAAGTACTACTACTAGCTTATGAAACAAAAGCAACAGCCTTGTCCAGCTGTTCAGGCTGGCTGCTTTAGTCCTCTTTACCTAATGTGAGGAATTCCAGTGTTGTAGTGGGCTAGAGCTCTGCACTTAACTGCAGTTAGGGTCTGGGAGATGACTGTGTGCGAGTGTGCAGGGGAGGGCAGCAGAGAGTTACTACAGAGCTAGTGAGGAGGAGCCTAGAATTGCCAAAACAAATGCCTGGAGTAGCGGTACTGACCCGAGTTGTGTTTTAGCTCACAAATGCGTGGTATTTTCTGAAATTCCTTTGTAGAAATTTGGAGGGCTGTCACATGCTTTGGGAATTGATTTGTGGTGGGAAGGGGATAGAATCTTTTCACTGAAGTTAGTCATTTAATCGAGGGAGAGGAGGGTTTGTTTTGTATTATAAAGGACCTCAGAGAATATACTACTGCTAATAAGTTTACGATGTGTGTGTCATCATTCCCCTTCCACTCTCAATTTTTAAGCATTCATGTTCAATTTCTAACAGCGTATAGTGTGACCTAATGATTTGTCTGCTCTTCGTACAGGATCGAGGTAAGAAGTCCAGAATACAGGAAACCTAAGATGACTTCCAATTTTTAGTGTGACAATATTCTTCCTTTGCAGATGCCAGTCTTTGTGGTGGGGCTGAACAGTGTGCTGACTCCGTTTTGCTTTGGTAATGCTAATCCTGAACTGATGTTCCCGTGGTCAGTGAGCAAAGGAGATGTTCTAGACCTTTTCCCTTTACATGTGGAGATCTGGAGCAAACCAAACCACGAAGAATGGGTCTGAGACCCGGTGCTCTGGCTGAAAGCATCATGACATGGGTCAAGCACCGTTTAGGATTCTTAACTGAACAGATGAGCCTTGAAGACTGTATGGTTCAAGTGCTGTCTTCCCAGTTGATTGTAGTTAGTATATGAAGTTAGGGCATATCATGCTCTTTCCATCTTTACTCTCTCAAAATCTTCTTCAAAACATGCAAGCCTTTGCAGAAGATTTTGCATAAAACTTTTGACTTTGTAATGATACTGCTGTAATTTTCTTTACCTACTATAGGTATGGCCCAGATGAAGATGCTTGAGATTGTGCGCCATTAGAAACTTCTGTATGCTGTATGGAAGGCAGCAAAGTCTGAATAGGTGAAATCACATCTGTGCTGGAAGATATCATCGTTTGGAACAGAATCTAAGAAAAAGGGGATTTTTCTGTTTCTACACATGACACTTCATCTCCTTACTAAAACTGGCCACTTAATGCAAGGACTGATTGACCTGTAGTGACAGCTGTGCTGTATCTCTACAGGTTTCTGTTCAGCTCCCATCAAAGAATAATGTTGCTATGGTCCTGTATAGGAAAGCAGCAGGTAGGACCAGTATTAAGGTAATGGTGCAGTGTCTGAACACATCTGCTGGGCAGTTTGAAGGAAACTACTGAACTATTGGATGAAGTGCAAATCCTGGTAAGTGCCGGGTCATGCTCATTAGGGAGGTACGTGTATTTTGAGTGGAAGTAACATGCAGGCAGTATGCTTGGACAGCTGCATCCAAAAAGCATCTTTCCAGGCATATGTGTTGGGTGTACCTGCATAAAGAGGTTTACACCTCCTTTTGTTCACATCTGTTTTTTCTGTTGATCAACAACAGGTTTTCTTTCACTCCTGACTTACAGCTGTCATTAAGCTAGATTTTTTTAAAAAAAGTTCTCTATGTTGTAATTTCTTTTTGTTCTGCCAGTAGGTATTTGATAAGCTGTTGCTATTCTCTCCTGTGTTTTCCACTGAACAAATTTTGATGTCCACAAATTCTCAACTCAAGCTGTACACAAACAGGTAAACAAAGAAAGGAAAATCCAGAATGTAGAGACAATTTATGATGTGTTTCTCTCCTGTTAGTGCATGAAGCTCTGTCAGCTTATTTTCCTGTCCTAAGATACTCAGCAGAGACTTGCTGCATGACCAAGAATTTGAGGTATGCTCAGTTTCAAATTTCTGTTTAAAAAGGCTGTATTATTAAGCATAGTTCAACATGGAGCAGAAAATGGTAGTCAGATTTTAAAGGGATAGCTCTGTGCTGCTGAAACTTTCACTGTTGAGCATTGACAGATGGAACAGCATAATTAATCTGAAAAAATGAAAACTCCTCTAGACCTGCAAAAGCAGATCTCTTGCATATATGTAGGTCTTATACAGAGTCTGCTTATATAATTCTTTTTGGCTGGTAGGTTTTCACTGTGCATTTCTGGGGAATCTCCTGGGTTACTCCATGGCCTGCAAATGTCTATTGGAGTGATGGCTGAGTGGAGCTGCATCTGCCCATTGCATGCAGTTTAACAAATCATTCAAGAAAATGTGCCTTCGTGGTGCTCAGGCTGTCGGCCTGAAGCTGAAGCCATAAACTTAATGCTATACCCTGATCTGCTACCATTGAACCTGTGAGTTGGTAGTTCAGCATGATATTGAACTAGAAGAACGTCAAGAGCAGCATCCTGAATACATGGTTGATTGTCAGGGGAAAAAAAGCATCAGCTGCTGATGTTACTTGTTGCCTTAGTGGCTGCCTCTTTGAGTGAAACAAACTGGCAGACTGTTGAAGTCTAACAGACATCTTTCACTTTTGTTCTTCACCAAGGGAAGGGGCTGCATCGGTGAGCTTTCAAGCCTTGCAGTGTTACCCCAACTATTCTGTCCATGAGGAACACGAAAGAAGTCTCCTGAGAGCTGGAGCTGTCACAGGCATTGAAGTGTTGGAAATGACTTCTTGAGAAGTCTTCGGAGTTGGACAGACAATCATAATGGAGCAGTCTGCTGAGAGAATGCTTTTGGTTTGAATGTTGGTAAGTATTGTAGAGTTTAAAATAGTCTGTGGTAGCCTAACCTGTTTTGTTATCATGGAGCATGATAGTTTTGAGACAGCGGTCATCAAATCTAGTCAGAGTGATTCAGAATGTACATTTTTTGGGCCCTTGACTACAAGAAAGAGATTGGGAAACTGGAGAGAGTCTGGCAGAGACCCACAAAGAAGTGTCTGGAGCTCAAGATGTATTAGGAGAGGGTCAGAGCATTTATTTTGTTTAGCCTGGGAGAAGGGAAAGGGGTTTCTTATTGCACTGGGTAGTAGAGAAGGTGAAATTACCCTCCTCTTGGAGCTGCATAGTGAAAGGACAAGAAGTGGTGCTGACAAGCTGCAGCAAGGAAATTTTAAAATGGAGAGTAGTCCAGGAAAAAATTCACACTGAAGTTGAGGTAAGGACTGGAACTTCATCCTTGGAGGTTTTAAAAACTCAGCTGGACAAGATCCTGGGAATCTGATCCAGGTTTGATCAGATTAGCCCTGATTTGAACCAGGGATTGGTCTAGAGACCCACAGAGATATTTCAGCCTGTTTTTTCCATAATTTTTCCTTGATCGGTGCAGTCATGGGAGGCTTATCCATTTGTATTGTCTGTATTAATGATTCTGAAATGATGATGGAGATTTTCATCAGCAAAAATGTCTGGTTTTGTCTGAATTTTAAAATACTTGGAAGCTGACTATTCTCCTGTTGCGTTAAGAGTGTGAGTCTAGCCACGTTCGATGAGCTATTACGGCCAAAATACTGGTCGTGCTCAAAAGAGCTATCATGACTGGACCAATGCACACCACAATTTATATGAGCAACAGATACACAGGTTCTTTGGATTGCTGGTGTTAGTGATTGTCTGCAAAAGTATATGTACAAATATATAATATAGCAAATATTAATAGCAGCGCTGATTATGAATAATCTAAAGTGACTCTATACAGATTTCTAAATATTTCCCAGGGAGACACTTGCTATAACGAAGTGTCTGAATCTTACTCACAGGCGTCCCAATGGGGGGGAAGAGAGGCTCAGCCTGCCGACTGATCCCAAAAGTCAGAATGGTGATGATGGTATCTTCCCTAACATCCTCTCTCCCTTAAGCTATATTTCGATTATTCTTTACCTTTCAGGTGGAGCTTGAGTGGCTTTAGTCATACATACCTTTGTTATGATTGGTGTAAAACTTTCTCGCTTTGCTTTTAAAGGTATAAACTAGAAAAATTCAATGCGCAAGCTCAGTGAGGGGTGGTCACACCTTGGAGGCAGTTAACTTCTGGGATGGAGGTGTGTTTTGGTATTATAATGAGGTTTTAATGAGCAAAGTTCATCCACAAGGCATGATTTTGCAATTGTATGGTGCTGGCCAGGGCGTGGTTCCATGGTTCCATCTTGATCCCGGACCTGCAGTGATTTATGGAGGAATTGGGCCGTGGAGCCTTTGTTCCACTCCCTCTTCCCATTGTCTCTTGTAGAACTAGTCCACCGAGCTCCCCCAGTGTTGCCAATATCTAAGATTGCAGGTGGTGTTGCTTAGGGAACGATCACTGAACCGATATTCAGCATGTCAACCATATTCCACCCTGGAAGTTAACTTTTATGAAATGTGGATATAACTTTAGCGTCAATAATTTCAACCTCAATAATCTTACCCCCAGTAATCATTCCACATCTCCCCGGACTAATTGTTGAGCTGGAAAGAGCAGAAAACCAAGGAGACAGGATTCTGGTGTCAGGAATCGCAACTGGTGCAGCAGTCATAAAACTCCGGATACAAGAATCAACATACAAGTTGAATAATTACTGCAGAATTCCATCTTTATATAAAGTCTGCTTTCGTTGCTGTTTTAGGTAAACTGCATTTTTAGCTACATTCATGTAAAATACTCACTTTTTTGTGCAACTTAATCTTTTTTGGCTTTGCCTTTCACGGCACGCATTCTGATTCTTTTCATCAAAAAAATGCATATCAATTCCTAAAGTTCAGATATCCATTTTTTAGTGAGTGAAATTTAAGAGTATACTTAAGTCGTGTATATTCACGGTTTTCCATTCTGCCGTGTTACAGCCACAGCTAAGATTACCACAAGTGACAGGTAAGAGAAAAAAAATCTCTATATTACCATGTTTAGCAGTGTTGTTTGGATTATCAGTTTTGTTGTTTTCCCCCACTGAATATTGAGAATGCGATGAGTGTTCTTTTTTCTTGTTGTTTACCTTTTGTATAGCAATAAAACAATAAAAGTGTGTCACTGAAGAAATTTCAGACAGGCGAGGGAACTTAGGGCAAATATACAATACTGAGCAGGTAGGGATGTGGAGAAAGCTGTTGCTGGCCCTCACCCTCCCTTGGCAGCCCTTTCACAGCTGTTGGTGGGACGAACACTGGGACTCTGTGATTGTTCTAACACCTAATCTTCAACCTGCCCAGGGCCCAAAGGGACAGCCTTCAGCATTTTTTCCCAGATGGAAGGTGCCAGGACTGAAAGCTGTTGCTGGCCCTCACCTTGCCTTGGCAGCCTCCTCACCAGCCCATCAATGCTGGTGCTCTGTGCTTGCTCTAACACCTAATGCTCAGCCTCACTAGAGCACAGGAATGAGAAGGACAGCCATCAGTGTAGGTTCCCACAAAGAAATGCCAAGGAAGAAAGCTGTTGCTGGTCCTTACCTTCCCCTGGCAGTGCTTTCAAAACCCCAGGAACACTGGGAATTTGTGGTTACTCCACCGCCTAACTATGCCTTGCCAGAGCCCAGCAAGAAAGTGAACAGTCACCAGCTAATGATCTAATAGAGATGGTGCAAGCATGGAAAGCTCTTTCTGGCCCTCAGCTTACTCTGGCAGCCCCTACACAGCCACATCAACACACGGGATCAGTGTTTGTGCTGCTTGCTAACGATCTCCCTCACCTACAGCCTCACTCAAGCCAGAACCTGCGTCCAAAAGAGAAGGTGTCCAATGAAGGCTCCCACGCAGAAGGGTCCAGAACTGACAGCCATTGCTGGCACCCGAAACTTACACCAGGGTTGTACACACAGATGGGGTTTGAATCAAATCACACACATACACGGACAAACTGACAAAACAGCTCTAAATGAAATTGCAGACATACACACAGACAGGCAGGCAAACGGTTTAAATCAAATTGCTTGCACACGCACAAACGTACACACAGAGGTTAACCTGTGATTAAAATTTCCCTTTTTGTGAGTTTCATGAATTACTCACTTCTATGTGCCGGCATTCATCAATGGATGGTCGGTGAACTTCACAAAGTCAGGCCTTTGAGTCCTTGCAAAATTGCTGATGGACGATCCTTCACACTTCATGAAATCTGCCCTAAGAGATGTCCCAGCTCGGGGGAGATACGGGGACACACAGCCTGCTGCAGTCCTGGAGAGCTCAAAAGGTCTCACTTTTGTATCGCTATTTGTAGAATCTCGAAATGATTGGCTTTGGTCAGTGTTTCCCAGTCTGGCCACAATTTGTGCTGGGTCATTCTGGTATACAATCCAGGCATCAATGGCCCAGGTGCCCAAGTCACTGCAATTGTGACTAAAAGAACAGCGTAATAGGGCTTATTGTGAGAGCTCAGAATGGCCCGGGGCAGAGGGGCGAGGCGAGTGGGTGTGTGCAGCACCACCAGACAAGCCCAGAGCCACAGTGTTGGTGTGGCTGTGAAAGGGCTGCAAAGGAAAGGACAGGACAAGCAATAGCTTTTAGTCTGAGCCCCTCAGGTGTGAGGAAAATCGCTGCATGCTTGCAGTTTCAGAGCTGGCTTCTGAAAACAGTGAGTGAGAGTGTTGGGATAGTTAGGAGGTTAGGCAAGTGCAGTGCCCCAGTGTTGGTGTACTGTGAAATAGACTGCCAAGTTTAGGTGAGAACCAGCAATAGCTTTTAGTCATAGCCCATTTGGCGGGTAAAGAATCGCTGAATGTTTTAAATTTTGCAGCTGCACTCTACAGATAGTGAGAGAGAGTGTTGGGAACATTAGGAGTTTAGGGAAGCGTCGAAGCAAAAGGTTGGTGTGACTGAGACAGGCCTTTGAAAGGAAAGTGAGAAGCAGCAATACCTATTAGTCCAGGCACTGCTGGTGTGCGAGAAATCACTGAGTGTTTTTAATATCAGAGCTGTGATCTGAAAAAAGTGAGAGTCCTGGGACTGCTGGGAGGGTAGGCAATCCCAAAGCCTCAGTGTTGGTGTGGCTGAAAGGGTTGCCATGGGATGGTTAGGACCAGCAATAGCTAATAGTGCTGTTCCTCACATCATTTCCGCCACAGCCAGGCTATGAAATCACAAACATCCAGGGATTGTTCCCATACAAAGGATGCCAGCAGTAAAAGCTATTGCTGGTCCTCACCGTCCCTTGGCAACCCTTTCACAGCCACACCAACACTGGGCCTCTGCCCTTGAGTAGCGGGCAAAAATTTTGGGAGGCTAGTTCACAGCAGAGCTGGTGTTGAGGAAAAATGAGGCAGAGAGAGGGAGAGTACGTTGGGAGTTTTGGGAGGCTAGTTAACGGCTTTGAGTGGGAGCAGTCATTGGACGTTTTCAATTTTGGAGCTAGTGTTGGGCAAAAGTAAGGGAATGTTGGCTATATTCAGAGGCTAGTCAAGGCCAGAGCCAAGTGTTGGTGTGGCTGTGAAAGGGTTGCCAAGAGACAATGAGGACGAGCAAGAGCTTTTAGTGCTGGCATATTTTTTGCGGCAGCAATTGCTGGACGTTTTCAATTTTGGTGCTGGTGTTGGGCAAAAATGAGGGAGAGAGAGGAGAGAGTGTTGGGAGTTTTGGGAGGCTAGTCAAGGGCAATGTCACAGTATTAGTGTGGCAGTGAAAAGGTTGGCAAGGGACGGTGAGGACCAGCAATAGCTTTCAGTGCTTGGACCTTTATGAGGGAACAATCCCTGGACGTTTTCAATTTTGGAGCTGGTGTCAGTCAAAAATGAGGGAGAGAGTATTGCTTATTTTGGGAGCTAGTCAAGGGCAGAGGCAAACTGATGGTGTGGCTGTGAAAGGGTTGCCAAGGGGTGGTGAGGACCAGCAATGTCTTTTAGTGCTGGCATCCTTTGTGTGGGAGCAATCCCTGGACTTTCCCAATTTTGGAGCTGCTGTTGGGCAGAAATGAGCGACAGAGTGTTGGGTGTATTCAGAGGCTAGTCAAGGCCAGTGCCAAGTGTTGGTGTGGCTGTGAAAGGGTTGTGAAGGGACGGTGAGGACCAGCAATAGCTTTTAGTGCTGGCATCCTTTGTGTGGGAGCAATCCCTGGACTTTCCCAATTTTGGAGCTGCTGTTGGGCAGAAATGAGCGACAGAGTGTTGGGTGTATTCAGAGGCTAGTCAAGGCCAGTGCCAAGTGTTGGTGTGGCTGTGAAAGGGTTGTGAAGGGACGGTGAGGACCAGCAATAGCTTTTAGTGCTGGCATCCTTTGTGTGGGATCAGTCCCTGGACATTTTAAATTTTGGAATTGTTGTCGATCAAAAATGAGGGAGAGACTGGGAGTTTTGGGAGGCTAATTAAGGGCAGAGGCCTGGTGTGGTGTGGCTGTGAAAGGGTTGCCAAGGACGGTGAGGGCCACCAATAGCTTTTAGTGGTGTCATTGTCACCGAAATCGGGAATAAACCTCGTAACACCAATGTAGTGTTAGAAGGCCGGCATTCTTTATTCACGGCGCCGGGTACATGGGGGTTATCTCCTCCTCAAGCGTGTTCCCCTTGGCATTAAAATTCACCAGCTTTTATACATCCTTTATATATCCTTTATACATCCTTTATACATATATACATATACATATATCCTTTATATATCCTTTCTTTATCACATTAGCCAATCTTTCTACCTGACCTGTCAGCCTGTATAACCAGGCCTTATTTCTGTAGGTTGACAAGGTAGTCAATAAAGATTCTAAGGCCCATCCAATTTTTACTCCCATTGAGGGTTCATTCCATTCTGCATCATCAATTTGTGATCTCTTTGTCCGTATCAATTTTAGATTTTCGAAGTCTCCTCTGAAAGGAGCTTTCTTCCAGATTGGACATAATGTCGGCATTCCTAAAGTGATTTGTTTCACTTTCCCATCCATTGGTAAATGGAAGTGTTCCAAGTTCCATCACTCACTCATTGCCCAAAACACATGTCCTGGACTTTGAATTGTAGATTTTCTACAACTAAATATGTCCCCTCTTCTGATTTTATAGGTGTCAGTCAAATTTAAATCTTTCCTAAGTCCTCTACACCAACATCCATATTTCAGTGCAGCTGCTAAGGGGGGGACATCTTGAATGGCTTTATTAACCGTACTACAATTCTATATCTTCTTACAGCTCCACCAGGGCATTATGTCTTCCTTTTCCTGATGATGTTGTCCCTTTATCATTGACTGATGGGAAAGCTGCAAAGACTGTTGCATCCCGAGTAAAACGCCAGGGGGCATCGGCCACGTACTGGAATTGGGATCAGATGGTCACAGACCATGCTGAATCCCATACTTCTTGTTTACTTTGGTTGCCACATTCCTTAACAATCTTGGCAGCTTCCTCTAGTGTTCCTATTCCTTTCTGTCCTGTACTCACTTCTTGACATAATTTTTCATCTCTAGTCTCTACCGTACTCAAGTTAGTCGTTAAGATTCCCCAAGGAATAGATTCCCCTACTGTTCTCGGGACTGGGAGACGTGCAGTTATTTGGGTCACATTTTGCAAGTTAGCAAATTCTTTTCTCAATCCCACCATTAAATTTTCTTCTGCAGTTCTCCCTGGGATGTGTATCAACTGTTCTGTTTCTACTGGCGGCGGATCTTCACTCTCTGCCCTCCTTTCTATTTGATCTGCCTTTCCTCCGAACAATGCTCCCATCATCATCAGTTGCCAGATCAAAATCCATTTTCCCGCATTTTGCAATGATAGCCCCCCCTTCTTAAACATATTTCAAAGTCAGTTTTGCCGTCCCTGGATCCCTATTGGTGATTTTCCACGATGGGGCTTTCTTCACTCCAGTGTAGTGTATCCGTGGTTCCACTCCTCCTACTTCGCTTGCAGCGTAGGTTGTTAACAGTACCTGGAAGGGGCCCTCCCACTTCTCCTGCAGGGGTTCAGAGTTCCAAGTCCTTATATACACGAGATCACCTGGCTGATACGGATGTACAGGCGTATCCCAGGCAAGCGATCCAACCAGCACAATGTATCTCCGGAGTGCTCCGAGGACTTTTCCTAAAGAAATCAGATGCCTTTTTAAATCAGTTTCCCCAGCTACCTTCACATCCCCTGGGATTAAAGGGGTCTGGTAGGGTTTGCCGTACAGAATTTCATATGGACTCACACCGTCTCTTGATCTCGGTTGGATCCTAACTCTCAAGAGAGCTAATGGTAAAGCCTGTGGCCACTTTAAAGATGTTTCCTGGCAAATTTTACTTATTTGTCTTTTCAGTGTTTGATTCATCCTCTCAATTTTCCCACTTGATTGTGGTCTCCAGGGTGTGTAAGTCCCATTTTATGTCCAAAATTTTACTAATTTGTTGAACTCTATCTGCCACAAAATGTGGTCCTCTATCAGAGGACATTCCCATTGGCACCCCAAATCTTGGTATTATCTCTTTTAACAATATTTTAACCACTTCCCTAGCTTTGTTGGTGTGGCAAGGGAAGGCTTCTGGCCATCCAGAAAATGTATCAATTAATACTAACAAATACCTATATACATTTTGTCTGGGTAACTCAGAGAAATCAATTTGCCAATAATCTCCGGGAAAATTTCCTTGTTTTGTTACTCCTAAAGGTGGTTTCTTTTGCTTCAGGGGATTATTTTAAAGACAGATTGGACATTTCGCTACTATTGATTTAACTATTCCTTTCATTCCTACGCACATTACAGATGTTTTCAAACTCAACACCATGGCATCTACTCCCCAGTGTGTTTGCTCATGCTTTTCTTTTGCAAGTTCTATCATGACTTGCGGAGTTACTATTACCCATTTCTCCGGCGTTACCCACCATCCTTCCTCATTTTGTGATGCTTTTAATTGTTCTGGTAATTGATCATCCAATTTACTATATTTTGGTTTTAAATTTGGAAGCTTTATTTGTTTTACTGGTACTAATGCAAGGATACCTCGTTCTGCCGCCTCCTTTGCAGCTTTATCTGCCAATCCATTACCTGTGTTTACAGCCGTCTGACCAAATTGATGAGCTTTACAATGCATTACCGCCACCTCCTTTGGTCTCTGCACGTCTTCCAGAAGTTGGAGAATTTCTTCTTTATGCTTTATAGATGTTCCTTGGGCTGACAGCAGTCCTCTGTCTTTCCAGATAGCTCCATGGGCGTGGACCACACCAAATGCATATTTAGAATCAGTCCAAATAT